>CM035434.1:152679652-152957152 GCA_020310875.1 Ceratopteris richardii
GTCGATAAACAGGTTCATCCTGTAACCCCGATTACCCTAGTTAAACTTAATGTCTATAAGAGAAGAGAGGGAGAGGGTGGGGCTATGGGTCCTTCTAGGAGAAATGGGGAGGAAGCAGGGAAAAGAGTGGTCGATAATGATGGGTTTACTCAGGTGACATACAAAAAGGCTTTGCTTCGGGGGAAGCGGAGCAAATTTCAGTCCGGCTACTCAGCTTTACCTATTGATGAGACTAATTTTTCATCCACGTCTGATGACCACATGGCAGATTTTTATGAGAATATGGATATTGTTCTTCAAGATTTGGCTCTGGCATTGGCTCACATGGATTCTTCCCATGCTACTCCGTCAACATCATGAAGCTAGCCACTTGGAATATTCAAGGATTAGGACAATATGGGAAATGGACTAGGCTTTGGAGATGGATTATCAGACATGAGTTGGATCTCGTGGGGATCCAAGAACATAAAAAACATGACCATGTGGGTTTACTTTTGCACACTAGAGACTTTCAGTTGCGTTAGAGCTAAAACTTGGGAAAACATTCTGCAAGCTGTTCATTCTTGTCAGCATTCTCGATTGTGGAATGATGCTCGTATCTTAATGTGTGGTGACTTCAACATGGTTGAGATAGATACAGACTGTACAACTGCTCCATCCTTGATCTCATTGCAAGAAAAGGGGTTGTGGAATGAAATCTTGGATTCTATGAATTGCAAAGATTTATGGGGTTCCATCAGAGGCCACACTCTCCGTTATACTTTCCATTCTAGGTCGCATAGGAAGGCTATGAGTAGATTAGACAGATGTTATTTCTCTCATGTTTCTGCCCTCTTTTTTGTTTCCAAAATGTGGATTGATTCCACGATGTTACTTTCAGATCACAATCCTCTTTTGATGTCCCTGTGTGACTCAAGCTGGACAGCTAGTATTCCTGGCAAACTTCATAAAATTCCGTTGAGACTCAACAACCATGCGTGGATTCGAACATCGGTGTTTAAAACAAAGGTTGATAAACTTATCCAACAGGTGCTTGCTTTAGAACTTTCTGCTTCTTTGAGATGGGAAGCCCTCGTGGTGGGTATGCAAGTTGTAATTCGGGATTGTGGGAAATACTTTTCCGGTGTTCTGAAAGCAGCTTTAAGCTGAGCATGTTATTCTTTCATTAACCGGAAAAGTCGATACGGGTCACCTTCTTTCTGAGAGGGAGTATTTGTACTTGTGTGATGTTTAGAGATGCTTGCATTTTGTTGAGAACAATGCTATTCAGTACGCTAAAGTTCGAGCTAGATGCATGGAGTTGAATGATCTACATGCCACCTCAAAATGCTTCTTTGATTTTTTACGAGCCAAGCATGCTGCAAATACTATTTCATCTCTAGAGGTTGAGGGCAAAGAATTGCGGAATGGGAACTCCATAGCTGATGCTTGTTCAAACCACTACAGGGATTTATTTGCTGCTTCGTATTCCACCAATGATTCCTGGTGTGCTGCGCTTCATGAAGCCCTTGCTTATACTCCCCAGTGTCTGGACTCGCGTATGGCTGCTGCTTGCGAGACTTCCATAACAGAGGAAGAAATTTTTTTGGCTCCTGGTTCTCTTAAGAATGGGAAGGCTCCAGGTTTGGATGGCCTTACTAAAGAATTTATTCTTGCTTTTTGGCCCTCTCTTAAATCGCTGCTTCTTGATGTATGTAATGAAATATGGAGGGATCAAAGAATGCCCTTTTCATTCAAGCAAGGGAAAATTAAACTCATTCCTAAGGTGGACTTACCTAAACGGATTGGAGACTGGAGACCTATCTCAATGATGAATATTATCTACAAAGTATTCGCTAAGATTTTCGCTCGTAGGCTTAAACCGTTTATTAATAAGATAGTTCACCCTTCTCAGATTGGGTTTGTTCACAAGAGGTCGATTTATGATAACATTCTCCTCACTCAAATTTTAATGGAGCATGCTTTGATATCTGACCAAGAGGTGGTTGGTTTACAAATTGATTTTGAGAAGGCATTTGATCGTGTACGTTGGGATTTCATTGCTATAACTCTCAAGAAACTTGGATTTGGCCTTAAATTCTGTCGCCTCATTTATTTGCTATCTCAAGATAGTGTTTTATAAGTAGAAATTAATGGAAGGCTTTCAGATCCGTTTCCGGTTCAAGAATCAGTTTGTCAGGGGTGTCCGCTTAGCCCTCTTTTTTATGCGATGGCCTCTACACCGATGTTCTATCTCCTTCAAGCTAAGATGGAATCTGGATTTTTACATGGTATTTCTCTACATGGAACTCAGCATATTGCAATCGGATTTGCAAATGATACCTTTCTCTTCGCAAAGGCATGTGAGGAAAATCTTCAAAATATGCTTGCTTCACTGAATCCTTTTTCGGAGGCATCTGCGTTAAACATTAACATGGGGAAATCCACCCTCATTAATATCTCTGTGCGGCACTTTTACTTTCCTTCCTGGCAGGGGCGGAAAATTGAGTGTGGTTCCATTTTCAGACATTTGGGATATCCGCTGGGTCTTAATGTTTCTACCAAGGATCAAATACAATGGGTGATTTGCAGAATGAAAAGTAAGTTAAATCTGTGGAATGCAGCGCATTGGCCACTACACACCAGGATAAGGATTATACAATCTTTTCTGCAGCCCTACATCATGTATTATTTATTGCTCTTAGAGGAAGAAGTGTCACTTGTATGCCTTCGACCGTTTCATCAAAAAGTTTCTGTGGAATAAGGCACACAACCGCGCTCTGGTTTCCTCAGCATGGGACTTTATTTGTTAGCCTAAAAGTAAGGGAGGTTTAGGAATTCTACATCTCCATTCTCATATGTTGGCTAGACGGGAAGCTTTTATGATGCGTATTACTTCTCTTTATAAGCCCCTTTGGACGGATGTTTTCTGGAAGATCATGGAAAATGCAGAAGTGTATTACAAAGGCAGGTAGCTGCCCCGCTTCAACCTTCATCTGCTACGCTTTCTATGCTAGTTAGGAGTTTCAAACAGACGGCTTCTGGCCTTAAATGGAATGGGCGACAGCGTTATTTAGGAAATTCTTTCAGCTCTTTGTCCCCATACTGGTCTTTCTTATCTAGTTCACCTTTAGCTTTCTCTCTGGGTGCGGCAACGTGATATTTCAATAATAAAGGAATCGACAGTATTGCTAAGTGCTATGATTCCAAGTGGGAGTTCTTGTCCTTCCCAGCAGTTCGGAGGGTTTATGCAGTGGGACTAGCCTATAGATCTAAATGGATGCAGTTGGTTACCTTTTTGGAGCAATTCCAAATTCCGCTTTCGATTGATGCATCTCATCCCTGGCGTGACAAGTTGTTTGCTAAACATACACGATGGTGGAATGGTGCAGCTAGAACTTATTATCTTTCTCTGGTTGAGCGTAGTGGCATTGCTTCCCAATGCAATCTCAGGTGGAAAATGTGCAAAACGTCAACTTGGTGGCATGCAAGATTTTCAGCTATCTGGAATTCATCTCTTACTTTCAAGATGAAAGTCTTTATGTGGAGGATTTCCGTGGGTCATTTCACGTTGGGGGCTTTTCTCTCCAAGCATGGTATTCAGGGTGTTCGTTGCCCGCATTGTGCATCCCATGTCGAGACTATGCGTCATGCTTTTTGGTCTTGCCCACTTATTCAAAGATGGTGGAATAGTATCTTTCTTTTTCCTATATGGGACAGTAGACCTTCCAAATTTGGCTGCACATTCCTACTGTTTAACTCGGACAACAAAGCTGCCGACTGGGTCAGAAAGAGGTGCGTGTTCTTCTTGCTTTGGCATATTTGGCTTTCTAGGAATAAGGTTGTGTTTGGGAATAAAAGTGTTGTGCCATGCTTCTCTTGGACATTATGTAGAACAAGATTGAGGTTGGATTTGGATGTCATGGCAGCGGAACAGAGGTCGCTAATTGCTTCTTTCTTGGATAGGCTCTGACATCTCTGAGGAGATGGTTCTTTAGTCTGTTAGTAGGGATTGTTGTATTTTGGGGATATGGTTTTTGGTAGTAGAAAGTAGTCTGAAGGGGGAAGGAAATGCCTCCCCCTCTTTTTGTAAAAATTTTTCTTCATTAATACAAAGGTGATCTTTTCACCAAAAAAAAAAAAAAATAAATAAATAAAAATAAAATTAAAAAAAAAAAAAAAAAAAAAAAATATATATATATATATATATATATGTCTATCTATCTATGTATATATCTATGTATATATCTATCTATCTATGTATATATCTATCTATCTTTCCATCTATCTATCTATCTATATATCTATCAATCTATGTATACATCTATCTATCTATCTATCTATCTATCTATCTATGTGTGTGTGTGTATGTATGTATGTGTGTATATGTATGTATGTATATATATACATATATATACATATATATATATATATATATATATATATATATATATATATATATATATATATATATATATATATATACATACATATATATATATATATATGTATATATATATATATATATATATATATATATATATATATATATATATATATATATATATACATACATATATATATATATATATATATATATATATATATATATATATATATATATATATATATACATATATATATATGTATATATATATATATATATATATACATATATATATGTATATATATATATATATATATATATATATATATATATATATATATATATATATATATATATATATATATATATATATATATATATATATGTGTATATATGTATATATATATGTGTATATATGTGTATATACATATATATACATATATATATATATATATATATGTATGTATATATATATATATATATATATATATATATATATATATATATATATATATATATATATATATATATATACATATATATATATGTATATATACATATATATACATATATATATATATGTATATATATATATATATATATATATATATATATATATATATATATATATATATATATATATATATATATATATGTATATGTGTGTGTGTGCGCGTGCGTAATATATCTTATCTATATCTTATCTATATCTTATCTATATCTATATCTAAATCTATAGTTTTCAATCTATCTATCTATCTATCTATCTATCTATCTATCTATCTATCTATATACATATGTATTTATGTATGTATGTATGTATGTAGGTATGTATGTATTTCATGACATAGGTAGATGTAGATGCTATCTTAAAAATGTGCTTACCGATTAAGTAATAACTGCTTTGGATCATCATGTGATATGATTGGATGGCCTGCTAATGTGACCAAATGTAGTGTTTAATGAAGTAATGTAGCCAGCTTTATTGCCCAACAGACATTAACAAACAGCCTCACTGACATGAACATGCTCGTTGGTTCTCATAAACTGATGCCATGAAGGATAAACAATGAAAGATAGGAAAAGACTGTATCTCCACAAGCACTATGCTATAAAATCTTATTACGAAAGTATTGATAGATAATTTTGTAATCATTATGCAAGCTGTCTACAAGAGACCTAAAGAATAGCATGTAATCATGATGCAAGTTGTCTACAATAGACCTAATGAGAGTTGTGATGGAGCAAGTGATAGGCAGATACCCAAAAGCAAAAGACATTGAAATTGAGGAGTAAATTGGGAAACCAAGTGCTTTCTCTCAAATGGAAGAGAATTTGTGGGCCGCGAGATAAACCTAAGAATTTAGAAGTGCAATTGATAAGCAATGCAAATGCTTGGCAGCATCACCACTGGATTAAAGACCAAATGTCAAATGGAATACTGATATATGCTATAAAACCATGGATAACCAATGGATTGAGTCATGCCACTAACGTTTTTAATGTATGCACTTCCCAAGTCTAGATATCGAAACCATAGATATGAACCTTAATGCCTTCCCACGAATTCACGAGGGTGGATAGTTCCCAAAGTATTCTCCACAAGAAAATGTGACAATGCAAAGGCAATTGCTTCTTCCATGATGCAATATATATATGTTTCCACCATTGGTTAGATCTTTAATAACCCCATTGTCAATAACAAACATTGTCAATAACAAACATTGTCAAAGTGAATATTTGGAAAAGGTGCATGGTAAAAGGAGGCTACCCAAGCATCGGACTGTGTTTGAGTATTGCCCAATTTCAATCCTTCTCATAGCACATAGGAGAAGACAGTGGAAAAAGTTTTAGATTCTCATACTGACTTTTCAAGAAAAGCTATCAATGTCTTTGATTACAATCAAGGCCAAAGTGTCATCTTGAAATAGGAAGTGTTAGCCACTTGCCTTGATCAAGAAAGCAATGGCTCATCGTTGCGATCCCTTTTTTATGGAAGTATCTAGTGTCTAAACCCAATATCAAGACTAAAGGAGGGTATTGCACCAACAATCAATTAGGTGACCCTAAAGGCAAAGAAAAAATTACCAATGATGGATCTTCTACCATCCCAAAGTACATGATAAATATGATGTGGCTGAGGTATTTAGCAGCATGATAAATATGATGTGAATGAGGCATTTAGTAGCATGCAGACATTTTGTATCAATGATATCAACATTACAGTGTACCCATTTCAGATACTTATTCTTAGAAGTAATTTCATGACCTTTGCCATGAGGTTTGACTGTTGCAAATGTGGTTGTAGAAAAGACTCACAGTAATTGCTTTAAAAATGTAGAAGAGTAATAAAGGAAGTCTATGATATGAGTATGTGGCCGGTTTAGACAGATCTGAAATCGGACACCATTTGGTCACTCTTGTGTACGGCCAAAGTTCTCGAGACTAGACTTAAGTATAAGTTCATGTGGTCTCTTAAATAAGTGATCGACTCAGCTTAGTGGTTAAGTCTCAAGGTTATGAAGGAGGAGGCCTTGGGTTCAAACCCCATGGGAAGCATACGGAGAGAGTTTTGCCCAGAGCCTTCTAACTCAAGTTAATGTGAGTTAACTCGAGTCCAAAGAGACTTAACTCAAGTGGTGAGTACACCTACCACTAGTGGACTCTAGTGGAAGGTACTAAACCAGTGGTTGAGATCACTCCAACCACTATTAGAATCTAGTGGAAGATATTAAAGGAGTGGAGGGGATTGCACATGCACTTCTGGAGGGGTCCTCGTTCATTCGAGCCTCTATATAAAGAGGCCTAAGGTTGGGGGGAGAGTCATCTCTCTGGCACGTGGTGGTCCTTATGATCTTAGGATGCTACATTGGTATCAGAGCCAAAGCTTTAATGGAGACTCCTAGAGGTTCATCTTCTTCATGAGATTGCAATAGCTCATTGTTTCTCTCATCAGATTTGACCTTGAAAGAAGAATCCTCTTCATAGATATTTGCTGAAATTTCCCACCTGTATTTTTCACTTTCTTCCGTATTGACTCATTTCAAGGAATGCCTCAATCATTGTAATTGTCTGCACAATTGTTTTTGATCCTTGTTACGTCCATAAACACCAACTCAAAAGTAGAGAAGAGTTGTTTGGATGTGGTTGATCTACTGGTCGTGAGGTTCGAGCCTAGGATGTGAACTAACATCAAAGTGATCATGCAATCTACTACAATTCATAGTGGAGATGACAAAATTTTGTTCTATTTTGTATAGAAATAAACTTTGCACTGGAGAAGTTGCAAGGTGGTAGATCAAAATTAGAAAGTTTCCTAGAGATTTGAGCAATGAATGAGCCGCTCCTTATGCGTATGAGCTATCCAAGTTTCCTTGCTAGAAGATTATATTTATTTCTTATAGATATGGTAATTCCAAGACATGTTAATGGAGCAAAATGAATCTTATTCTTCACAACCTCTCAAGTAGAAACATAGTTGGTTTGGAACTCGTTCCAAACAACTTTTATGGTTCGGCGCTTTTGGTTCCGCACCAACATTCCAAACAACGTACGGAACCTAAACTTAAAAAAACAATACCGGGTGGTTTTCTCGATAGCGGCTTGCCTTAGGAGTCTGTGAGTTCTCTCTCATAAACCTACTCCAAAGACCATTAGTACATACACACTCATACGTACATATATACATTCATGACTCGTTGCATTTTTGAATGCATATATGATGTCACATAAAACTTATGGTGCTATGTCACACCTTCTAAGTACTATTATGTCACATAAAAGTTAGAACTTAGAGCATACATGCATGCATACATTCATATGTACACACATATATACACACATATACATATTTAGTGCATGCATGAAACAATGCACATTGAATGTATACACTTTACATGCATGTATGCCCCCCCCCTCCCAACAAAACACACACACACACATATATATATATATATATATATATATATATATATATATATATATATATATATATATATATATATATAATTATCAATTAATTAATAAGATAACGTTCCATACCGTTCCATATCCTGATGTTTGGTACGACACCACGTTCCGTACACGTACCGTACGTGCCGTACCAAACGTTCCGTACCACCTTGAGTAGAAAACAAGTTTCGATCTCTTGACCTTATTTCAAGGAAAGAGATGGTGTAACCAATGTCGGCACTCTCATTTTGCTCATTTTGCTCATTTTGAAGGCAAATTAAGTTCTTTCTTTCCGCTTTCCAAATCTTTTGGATTCGACTTAGATAGAGTATCTGATTCTCTTCACAAAAGTCAAGTGTTATCCCAGATATATGTTTTGTATACAAACCCATTCAATCTTCCAAAAATGCTAAGTCTAAGTTGGCTTATTCATTTGAGTTTGCTTCAAGTTACATAGCATAACTTTACTAACTTTCATAGAGTTCAGTACACTCTTGTAAAGCAAAGTTAGGATTTGCTCAGAAGATGGACGATTCCCGAGAACTTAAAGCTAAAGTATTTGAAAAAAGTGTCCTAAGTTGAACAATTTTCATTTTTTATTTGACTTGGCAAGTTAAAGTACGGTTGACCAAAAGTAAATGGAAAGCTTTCTCTTACATTCTACATGGAATTTTTAAGCCCATTAGGACAAAGTAGTCCTCCAGTCAGGTAATAAATCAAGTAAATGTTGATTGGAAGTGAACCATCGTACAAACATCCAAGTTAGATGTTTGGGTCAACCAGACTTCTAGTTTTCCAAATCAGATTCAAGTGAATCAAGAGCTCTCAAGTCTTGATAGGGATAGAAATCCCACCTTAGTTACTAAGTCCATGCACGAGTGAAAAAATAGATTGGTAATTTGAATCCACCCATTTCACATGTTAGTGCCTAGATAGAACATAGTGAAAACAGTGAATTGGCTAGGGATGTTCTTTGATTTACCCTTATTATTCATTCTTTACTTTGCACTCACATCAATTTATCAAAGTGCAAAGCTAGATGGTGTTTTTAATCATTTGGGCAAGGATCCCACCACAGAGATGAAACATGTTCTTCAAGGTTAGAACATGAGGCTCAGGGGTATGCCTACAATTACCATATATAGCTTTATTTTCAAGGAAGAAAATCTTTGAATGTAATAAAGTTAGTCTATGATCTGAGTGTGAGGCTGATCAGCGAGATCTGAAATCGGACGCTGTTTTGTCACTCTTGTGTATGGCCAAAGATCTCGAGACTAGACCTAAGCATAAGTTCATGTGCTTTCTTAAACAAGTGATCCATTTAGCGTAACGGTTAAGTCTCAAGGTTGTGAAGCAGGAGGTCTTGGGTTCAAACCCAATGGGGAGCTTGGGGAGAGAGTTTTGCCCAAAGAGCCTTTCAGCTTAAGTTAATGTGAGTTAACTTGAGTCTAGAGATACTTAACTCAAGTGGCGAGTACACCTACCACTAGTGGACTCTAGTGGAAGATCACTCCAATCATTAGTAGAATCTAGTGGAAGATATTGAAGGAGTGGAGGAGATTGCACATGCACTTGTGGACTTTAGTTACATTTTTGGTCCTCGTTGATTGGAGAAGCTATATATAGAGGCATAAGATTGGGAGGAGAGTCATCTCTCTAGCACATGGTGGTCCTTATGATCTTAAGATGTTACAAGAAGCAGGTTTTAAAATTTCATTCTCTCTCACAATAGAGAGCAATTTTCAATCTTGTTGTCGGTGAAATGAAGCATGTTTGGTTTTCAGTCCCTGATTTGCCCAAATTAATAGATTTGAAGTGACATTTGGATTATTTGATCATTATGATGGTGATGCTCTTTGGGTTATGGATTACTTCCAAGTATTGGTCATGTGGCTCTCTTACAAGCTAGGAGTGAAGCTACTTTTGATAATCATGCTATTCGTATTGATGTACTGTCTATCAAGTTCTTAAAAATTTGCATTTTCAATAATTTGAAGGATGATAGAAAAAAACTACATTATACTATTATATTAAGCTACAGACAACATTTTTGCTCTATAACTGTTTTGTTTCTATATATACATTCACATATTCATTTATGTATGTGTGTGTGAGTGACAAGTGAGTGTGTTGGGGGGTGTGTGGGTGTGTGTATATGTGTGTCCATATGTGTACAGTTGTGAGGGTGGATACGTGTGTATTTATGCATGCATAAATGTATAGTATATCTGTTATATGATTGAGATCTTTAGAGATTGGCAAGGCTTGCATGTCAGTTAAAGAATGTAAACTCTGAAATGCAATATAGCTCAGCTCATCCATAGAGCTGACTATGATGTCGAATGTGATGCATATATTAGACTAGTAGCATGAAATTTATAAGTCATATTCTATGTTTTTTAAGCGATTGTCTGAAAAAGTAAACTCAATGGAGGTTCTATTTTTCACAAGCATTCATGCTTCATATGCAGGAGATTGACTATAGCAAAGAAGCAGTCAATGCTGAACGATTTGCGAACAACTTCAAAGACCTGGACTATGTCAAGGTTCCAAAAATATATTGGGAATACACCACTCCTCAGGTGCTGACCATGGAATATGTGCCTGGTATCAAGATTAATCGCATTGCTGCTTTGGATCAACTTGGTGTGGATAGGAAAAGGTTTGTTCATGTTCAAACAAGGAGTTGATAGGAAAATCTTTTTATGTAGCTTGTATGTTTGAGACCTGTATTCTGACAAATGTTTTATGTTAATTGTTTTGCCACACAGGCTTGCAAGGTATGCAGTGGAATCATACTTGGAGCAGATATTGCGACATGGGTTTTTTCATGCAGATCCTGTAACTCCCTTTGGCTGTAGTCCACTCTCTCAGTTACATTGGAGTTCAAAATGTGGACTGTGTGCTTATCTTATCTGTTTTTAATGTATGTAGCATCCTGGAAATATTGCTGTTGATGATGACAATGGAGGCAGATTAATATTTTATGATTTTGGAATGATGGGCAGGTGAATCCTGCAACATCACTTTGCTCATTAGATTCCAAATCGTTTGATGCATTAATATGATAGACAATTGATGTATGTCATGCAGCATCAGCCCAAACATCAGAGAGGGACTTCTTGAAGCCTTTTATGGGGTTTATGAAAAGGATCCTGATAAGGTATTTTGATTTTAACTCAATTAGGATTGTTGAAAGGATTCCTTCACCTCTGCCATTATCCGTTTTAATTTGAATAGGAAATGTTGAATTACTATATTTTCAGGTGCTTGAAGCGATGGTGCAAATGGGTGTACTTGTCCCAACTGGAGATATGACAGCAGTACGCAGAACAGCTCAATTCTTTTTGAACAGGTTCACAATATTATACTTGTACCATGATTTTGTTCTCAGGTGGTTTAGAAGTGAAAATTTGATGTAAATCGATATCTTTATTGTAGTTTTGAGGAACGATTGGCTGCTCAGGAGGCTGAGAGAGAAGCAGCCACTACCGAGTTAGGGTTTAAGGCACCTCTTTCAAAAGAAGAGAGAATAGAAAAGAAGAAAATGCGCCTAGCTGCTATAGGTGATTTTGCTAGTCTGCATCATCTGCAGCACTTTTTTCATCTTATTCAAAACTGTTTTTGCTGGATATCTATTCAACTCGTTGGATAAGAATATACAAAAATTAATACAGATGTCTCATTATTATTTTTTTCTCTGCTGATTGTAGGTGAGGATTTGCTATCCATTTCAGCAGACCAACCATTCAGGTTTCCTGCAACCTTCACATTTGTTGTGCGGGCTTTTTCAGGTAAATATCTTGATGTATGCATCAATATTCTCGTGAAAACTTGGTATATGGCATGCGTGTAAAACATCATGCAATAATAAAATATCGCTGGTTATCAGTATTCTACAAGACAATGCATGGATAATTGATATGCCATTGCTAGTGGATTAATTGAACAATTGTGAGCTTTACTGTTTGAGACCCAATTCTAATTATGCAGTGGAGGTCTTAACGTATACTTGTGCTATGGAAATGTTGTAATTTTTTATATTGTTGATTGGAGGAAATGGGCATGCTTTGTCGAAGATATGTGGATATGTTATAATCCCGACTTTATCATATTTTAGTATAGATGAACTTGGGGTGGTGACTAATTGCTCATGTTCTTGGAACTTAACTTGGGGTAGTGACTGATTGCTCATGTTCTCTCAAATCTGATATCATTCCCTAATCTATAATACCATATGCAAGAGTGCTGAGTATCATAACCCAAAACCCCTTGTATTTTTATCCAACCATATTGGGGTTCATGGGATATGCCTTGCATTACTGACTTTGTATGTAAGTAATGTCCTAAAAGTTTTTACCCTATAGCATATGAGTTTGGGCTGTAACATACATTATAGGCAATAGGAAAGCTTCCTTTTGGCAATCTTTATGCTCTCTTTGTGTCTGTTGTGCAATTGTGTGGGCTTTCAGTTGCAATTCGAGGGCTCTGGGCATTTGTTGTGGTTGTAGTTAACCAACTGGAAACTATGGAAGATAACTTAGTCAATTATGTTGTTCCCCTGATCACAGTTGATACAAATCCAGACCCATTTCCTGAGTCTTAATTGATGTTGTGCCTTTGATTTAAAGGGGGTTTTAAGGGCCTAGTTCTAGAACCCTCCAAGTTTGCAATTTTTCAGTGCAAGTTCATTCAATAATTTGATTCTAAAAATTGTTTTGATTTTGTTTGAAAGATAAAACATCGAATTTGTGAAAGTCTTGTTTTGAGAGAAAGAAAAGAATTTCCTGGACAAATAAATAAAGCCAATTTAGCCAAGGTCGAATCACTTCCAGTAAAGAAAAGATGAGAGGGATCATAAGTCTTTGAGTTCATTCTCCGATTTGGACTTGAGGAAGTGCCCTAGAGCATGTCTTCCCCAGTTTGTCAAGTCATGAGAGATGGAGCATTTGTCCTTCGTCATTTGTCCTTTTTCGAGGCACATGTATCCTTTGCAAACTCCTTTATACACACCCAAACATTCTTTGAGAGGTCAGAGAGGCATTAGTGTAACGGATCATCTATTTGTCTTGAATAGCAAGCACTTGGCTGATGTCAAGTTTGAGAAGGATGGCTCAATAGATTTACCCATTACTATGTCATAGCCGTTTTGTAATATTAGTTTCTAGGTTTTCTTGAAGCCATATTGTTTCGCTTCGAGTGAGCATTTTCATGTCGATGCTTCTCTCTTGAATATCCACTTTCAAACAATTCTAAATTTGGACACAAATACAAGAGCTTGGATGAGACTATTAAAACACATAATAATGTGTAATCTCCTTTGTGCTCCCTTTAGTTTGAGTCGTGTGAGCATTTTTTCACCATAATTCACAAGAATACGTGATAATGATGAATGATACATGATGTGTGTAATAAAGTAAGTCTATGATCTAACGGTCCGGTTGGTTCATACAGATTTGAAATCGGACATCGTTTGGTCATTCGTGTGTATGACCAAAGATCTCGAGACTCGACTTACGTAGAAGGTCATGTGCTCTTGTAAACGAGTGATCCACTTAGCATAGTGATTAAGTCTCAAGGATGTGGAGGTGGTCTTGGCTTCATTCTCATGGGGAGCATGGGAGAGAATTTTGCCCCAAAAGCTCTAGAGCCTTCTAGAAGCATCCACTTAACTCCATTTAACTAGGACACTTAGCGCACATGTAGTTACATGGCCGACATTTGGATGATTAATATCCATGTACCCTAGAAGGCAATCTCTTGGAGAGAGCTATATATAGAGGCATATGGTTGGGAGGAGAGTAATCTCTTTAGTAGGCAGTCCGTAGTAAGAAGAGTCTGGGAGGGAGCTATGTATAGAGGCATATGATTGGGAGAAGAGCCATCTCTCTAGCATGTGGTGGTCGTAATTGTTATTTTTTTTGCATTGGTTCGAGAGCTCTAGGCAAGTTTTCATGGTGACCTTGGTAGCTCATCATCATCTTCAAAGTTCTCATGAAGATCTTGTGAGTTGTCATCTTGCGCATGAGATATGTAAAATTTTTTGCCTTGTTCAATCTGTTTCGGCTATCCCGATTTCTCTCAATCCTGCACATGCAATTGAATTCACTCTCTTTAATTCAATATACGAAGCTATGACTCTAAACTTGTGTGAAGTAGCAAAAGAAATATCATGTTAAGCTATGCAAAGCAAGAGAGTTGAACTCTCAACCTTCTCGAGTTGAGGCATGCTTCCTATCCATGCCATCCGTGCAACTGCGTATACTCCGCATACAAATTATTTTTATTTGGTTCTGATGCACCGCACTGGTAAAGCATAGCGAAAAAAATTTTCATTTCTAGTAGAGCATGCTTTGAACCCAAAACCTCAATGTGAGGGGAAATCGAGTTAAACAACTTCTTCATGGCACGATGCTAGTGGATGATGCTCCGTTTATTATATCTAATATTGTGTGGTCTCCTTTTGATCTGCCCATAGAGTGAAAGGAATTGCTTCTATTTGGTGTAGTAAGCATGGATCGAACCCACATCCTCTCGATATAAGGACGATGGGCTATCCAAGAAACCACGAATGTGTGCTATTGTACGATGATCTGTCTAATAAGAAGAATAATATTTTGTAGCCGCATCCTACCCTTTCATGAGGTGCCTATGAGAAGTTTGAGCATCTGTGAGGAGTCAACCAAGCTCATTTTCTGCACCTAAACAAACCCAAGAGCAATAAAAGCTCTTTTTGTTAGCCGAGAGAGAAAGCTTAAAGGTCTTGCTTCTTCAACTTTTTCAACAATCTAAAGGGAGACTATTTGTGGTTTCGAAGGCATGCAAAGGAGCAAGAGGAGATGCAAATGAAGGCTCAAGGAGGAGTATGTGGCTCTTGTCATGGACAATGGAAGGACGTAGCTTGATATATGTGGCTCTTGTCATGGACAATGGAAGGACGTAGCTTGATATGGAGATAAGTATTTTCCAAGATTGATGTTTTCATTTTAGTACTTTACTTGCTTTGCTCTTTTCTTTCATGTAGCTTGCATTTAATTATCATGACAACATAGTATAAGTCTTCATTTTTTATAATATTTATGCAGTTTTTGAGCGATCAATGAAAACAAAATGGACGAGTATAGATGTATTGGAAAATTATCAAGCACTTGCTTCCATCTATGAATCATTATTTCCATTTCATGCATTGAAATGAATGATTGTTTGTGCGTTTCTCCTTCCGAAAGAATGTTTTTATGCACAACACAAGCTTTCTTCTTGTTTGAAAAGGTATATGATGCTCTCAAGCATGTGCACGTGCATGATTTATATCTTTTAAAGAAAGCGAAGTTAGTATGTTTGTGCATGGATGCATGATATACATCCATTGCAAACACAAAAATTGCTTCATTAGTTTAGGGCATGAAAAGAAAAACATGTCAACATAAGCAAACACGCACATGCATTTGCATGCAAGCACATGCATTTGCACGCGAGCACATGTATTTGCATATAACAACACATGATTGTTTGCTAAGTAGATGAATGAATGTACTTTCCTAGTATTTACCTTACTTTTTCAAGCTCAAGTTAGACATTTGGGAAGACTTAAGACTAGTTAGTTGTAAAGTTACCGACTATCTTACAACTCAAATAACTAGTCTATTCTTTCCCAAAGTGATACTTAGGTATCACATACCTAATGACGAGCTCCTTTAAGTATGTTAGAAGTCTTGCTTAGTAAAAGTAGGCATAAGAAAATCAAGCATGCACTTTTCTTGCGATCTTGATGAGCAAGAAAACATAACTACTTGCAAACTTCTAAACTTTATGATGACTCTAAGTCCAGGCAATACTTAGAGAGTCATATAGACCACTTAGCTTGTGTAATTTCTCATGCATCCGTTTCCCTAGTTCCATGAGCACTTTTGAAATGAACGCTCTCAATTGATTCTATCCCAAGAGGTGTCTCACTTGATTCTATCCCAAGACGTGATGGAAATCTAATAAGAATAATGGAACTTAACATAAATAGAACTTTCTAAGTTCATGAGACAGCTTCAATTGAACTTTGATGTTCAATAGATGGATGTTAGGTTTCATGTTTGCATCTTTGGTAACGATGCATCTTGCTAAGAAAACATGGAAACTTTGACTAAAGTCTTCCTTTTAGAAGGATTAGAGAGTTACTTGGTGGTTGCATTTCAACTACTTGTGGCTCAAGAGAAAACCCTAGTCAAGTGATCTTTAGGAATTGGGATACTTCCTAAAGATAAGCCATTAAACAAAATAGTCTAGTCTTTTGTTTATGAATCTCGTTCTATTCCTATCATATTCAAGGTGAATTCTTTTTTGGGAATACAAGAAGTTCCAAGAAAGGGATCTTTATTGATCCATGAACTTTTTCCCGAAACAAGCCTAAAAGTTAATAAATATATTAGGAAAAGTACGTGAAGATGTCCTTTTGAAAAATATTGGTAGACGCTATCACATGCTTCTTTGATTTCTTTTTAAGTATATTTTTTTAGAAAAAAGGAAAGGATCATTTAGCCTACCTAAGGGTTAGGAAAAGAAGACAATGGTGTGTTCATAATAACTTTATTGTCCATTGGTTCAATCATTATAAGATGCTTGTACTTTAAACTATGCAATAACAGTGGATTGTCGAAAGTACTCTAATAACATCGAAAGATTGACCAATGATAATAATTTTGTTTCAAACTCAAGAACAAGAATACATATCACATAAATGAAAGTTCAAGCCAAAACTTTCATAACGGAATGGGAAACCATATCCTAAAGGTGATATTTATCCTTTAGTTTGATACTCAGGAGATGAACATAACTGAAGCAATAAAGCTTTTGAATATTGTCTGAAAATCTAAAATTCCTTTCAAATATCTTTCCAGAAGTGCAAAAGATTCCAAGATGAATCATTTGCTCATGTTGTTGATTCTTTAGAAGGAATCTTAAGTATTGGAAGAATAAACTGCTCCCTAGTAGTGAGAATGGAATACTTCAAGCTAGTTAGATAGCAAGTAGTTCCCAAGAAATCTCAAACCACCGGTAGTGGTACTTAAGTCCAATGGTTGATATCACATAGAGGTGTATCAATATTGATAAGATTCTTAGTTTTGGAATCTGAAAGGCATTAGCACATGCTTTGACTTGAGTAGAGGGAAAGATCTCTAAAATCTCATAGTTAAGCGAAGAAGCTTACGCACATGAATGATGAATTTGGAATAATGTGTGCATTGTGCATTATGGTTTCATGTCTATGATGTGAAATTGTGAATATTGATCATGTTTCATTATTTGTTGCAAGTTTCAAAGCTGAAAACCTAACAGCGAAAATAAAAGTCAAAACGTGTAATTTTGTATATTGTAGCATTGGCAATTGCACATTGTAAATTGTAACTTGAATATGTATTATGTAAAATTGTATGCAATGTGCATGTACTATGTATACAGTGTGCACATATTTGTGATACTTAAATATGATGATACGTACATGTTTATGTGTATAATGTTATATAAATTATATGCTATATTATAGTAAATTCATGTATATCATAAAATTAATAATATGTATTTAAAATCTATAATTTTGAACCCAAAAAAAATCGTGCCTTATGAACATATGAATACCGTACGGTAAGCTCCAAATCTGAAGGTACATACTTAGTACTGTATCTTAACGTATCGTATTGATCGTACGAATCGTACCCAAACAACTATGCATGATATGAAGGAACAAAATACTCTACACAAGATGCAATCTGCAGTTTAGAGGCCATTCCTTGATTTTCCATGTGGTGATTTTGGATGAGACCTCCAAGTTCCAAGAAGTCTTCCATCAGTCTGTGGCTGAGCCTAGTGGTTAGCCAAGGTGCATATAAATCTGACAGAGTGAACTTTTTGGCCACCATAATGTATGAAATTTGGAGCAGCAAAACCAATTTTGATTCATATACACTCAATTTTAGACCTGAAGCAAAAGTGAACATTTGTAAAACTGCCATAGAAGCTTTCAAGTAGCCGAGTCTTGTGACACAACCCTTGTATTGTATGGTGACTTTTAGGGGTGTATGTGTGCACACAGACATGCAGACCTTTTTGTTTTTTCCTTTTGGAGATTGCATTACATGATCCATGAAATTTTGAAATCCAAGGGAAAAGTTGGTACAATTTTATGGAGATAAAAAAGATGACATATAGAGAACTGATTGCATTCAGTGATTGAATGGTTATTTGATATTTATTTTACTCGTTCATTCGCTTTCTTGCAAGTGATCTCCTAGAATTATAAATTTAGTCGTTGTAACTTGTAATTTTAGGGCTCCAAAATGGTTGTCAAATGATTGGGAAAATCCAAATGATGTGGATTTCCAAGCTAGATTGATTTCACTTTAATCAAGAATCTGCCATCTTCACACTCACAACATTGAAATCATGTCCTGCAGTACTAGATGGCATCGGCAAGGGATTGGATCCTAGATTTGACATCTCTGAAATTGCAAAACCGTAAGCTTTGAACCCTGTAGACATTCACATACACGGTTTTTTATGGCAAAAATGTTTCAGACCTCGCTTCATGATATGTTTCAACTCTTCATGATATGTTTCTACTCTTTGCAGTTATGCACTTGAAATCCTCAGGTTTAAAGAATTTGGCTACGATTTTATCCTGCGGGTATGGATGTCTGGTCTAAAAGTCAAACTTTGTTCATCCTTCACTTTGTTTAGGGGCTTCTCTGCTTGCAGGATTTCCAAAAGAGATGGAATAGACAAGCTCAGGCTTTTTCCAATCTTTTCCGTCAAGCTGATCGAGTTGAGAAGCTAGCAAACATACTTCAGCGCATTGTATGTTTCTCGATGAAACTTGATATTTACCCCAAGATGATTAATTTTGCATCCAACATTGTGATTGCTTTTTATCAGGAACAAGGTGACCTGAAACTTCGTGTTCGCACTTTGGAGTCTGAACGTGCTTTCAAGCGTGTGGCTACGGTGCAACAGACGATAGGGCAGGTTGTGATGTTCTATGCAACGAAAATGTATATATTCGAGTTTGTATGAAAAGGAGGAATAAACAGATGATTCCATGCATGATTGCATCCTTAGTTTGAATTCTGAGGTCTGAATGGTTATTAACTAGTGTCTGAAGGCTCTTGTCAATTGATCACTGGGTGTTTTTCTCTGAATCAATTGGCATTTTCAGGCAATCTTAGCAGGTGTCTTATTGAATCTGGCAACGATTCTTCAACTGAATGCAGTACAGGTAATGCATACAAATTTGATGGAGTTAATAGTTGTATATTAAGCTCTCATTGCTGCGAAAAGGTTAATGACACTATACTTCCACAGACTCCAGCTCTTGTTGCCTTTATTGGGAGTGCGCTGTTTGGTTTTCAAGTAGTCATTGGATTACTCAAAGTGAAGAGGCTAGACAGTCAGGAGAAGCTCATAACAGGAACATCCTAATCTTTTGAAGGATGAGGTTCAACGTGCCTCAATTGATTCTACCTTCTATGTTCATTATTGGAGGATGGCATTCTTCGTCTCGGCCCAACTTGTAGTCTACAAGGGCTTGCGAGCAGGCAAGAAACACATTCAAGTGATGTGGAAATTTGAGTCATGGAGAATCAAAGATTTGAGCAGAAGGGCAGCATTCCTCAACACTTCAGACTGATTGTTTTCCTGTTTGGAGGCTTCAAATTGATTATTTTTCCTATTTTTTGAAGTAGCATGTAAAAGATAGGGCGCAGATTACTTGCCACGTGCACATTGTGAAATGTATATTATACAAAGAGATCCCTCCACATGGGGAGGTGTTCAATACGTACGAGATTTTGTATTTGTATCACATTTGTCAATGAGAATGACTCTTCAGGAGTCAATATTTATTAGAGAGATTAATCCACTGATTAGTAAAGAGGGTACAGCTGTCTGCACTGCATAATATTTCATAGAGAATTGTGTTTGAGCACCACCTAAAAATGGTTAAGTTCCAAACAGTTCTTGTCCTAACCAATTTTTGTCCCAAGCAATCAACATATGTTGTCAGAGCAAATGTAGCAATAATTTTCTGAATACTTTTACATACTGTTTTGAAATTGTTTACTGCCATTAAGCACCAGAAATGAATCTAATACATTTGGTTGCTGTTGTATAGCTATGACCATATCAAATACTTAGTGATGAATGTAAGGACTCTATTATATACCACTTATATCAGAGCTCTTGGAAATCCTTGGAAAAGCAAAATTCTTCACGAAGATTGATCTTCGAGGAGCTTACAACCTTGTCAGGATCAGACAAGGAGACGAAAGGAAGACAGCATTTCGAACAAGGTATGGTCTTTTTGAATATGTAGTTATGCCATTCGTTCTTACAAATACTCCAGCTGTCTTCCAACATATGATGAATGATATCTTTCGATAATATTTAGATGATTTTGTTGTAATATACCTTGACGATATCTTGATATTCTCCAAAAATCTAGAGGATCATGAATGTGATGTAAAGATAGTCCTAGAGAAACTAAGAGAAAAAGGATTATATGCAAAATTGGAGCAGTGCTCTTTCCATAAGACAAAAGTGGAATTTTTAGGGTACATTGTATCAGATAAAGGAATTTTTATGGACCATAAGAAGATTCAGACAATCCTTGATTGGCAACCCCCTTCATGTGTTCGAGATGTACAATGTTTTCTGGGGTTTGCCAACTTATATAGGATATTCATCAGAGATTACTCCAAGATAGTGACACCTCTTACCAAGCTTACAGGGAACTCCAAATTTTCATGGACCGAAGAAGCAGAAAAAGCATTTCAGACCTTGAAATCAGCATTCACTACTGCTCCAATTCTAGTTCATCTTGATTCTAGTAAGCCCTTCTTCCTAGAGACAGATGCATCAGTTTTTGCCCTAGGGGTCATTCTTTCCCAATATGGAGATGATGGACACCTACATCCAGTTGCATATCATTCAAGGAAATTTTCTCCTCCAGAAATTAATTATGAAATTCATGACAAAGAACTTCTTGCCATAGTGGACGCCTTTGATACATGGCGCCACCATCTAGAAGGAGAAGCTCATAAAGTTATCGTGTATACAGACCACAAGAATCTAGAGTATTTTATGACCACTCGCATCCTCAACAGAAGGCAATCTCGATGGAGTAACTTTTTATCCAGGATCGACTTTGTCATCACATATTGTCGAGGACGGCAACAGTGTCAGTCAGATGCCTTGTCAAGAAGATCTTACCTTGCACCAAAGAAGGGTGAAGTGGCCTTTGATCAACAGGAGAGCATATTACTCAAGCCTGAGCATCTCCAGTTAGCAGCTATCTCTTCAAGCCATCATGAAGATTCAGCCTTGAATCATTTGATCCGTGAGACTCTACCATGAGATGAATTGTTTTGTAAAGTTAAGCAAAAAACTCAACAAGGAAGAATCCAAGAAGTAAATGAATTCCAAGAAAAGGATGGGTTACTATTCTATAAGAACCTATTGTACGTCCCTCGAGGAACTCCCAGGATCCAAGTACTTCAACAACGTCATGACAACCTTGCAGTAGGACATTTTGGAGTGAATAAAACAATAGAACTTATATCAAGGGTTTTTGGTGGCCTCAAATGTGGAAGGAAGTCAAAGAATATATCCGAACTTGTGACACTTGCAATAGATCTAAAGTACTACGACATAAACCTCATGGCCTCTCGCAGCCTTTACCTATTCCAGAAAGGCCATGGGCTTCATTATCTATGGACTTCATTACAGACCTGCCAAAGTCAGACAAGTATGATGCCATTCTTGTTATAATTGATAGATTTACAAAGATGGCACACTTCATTCCAACTACTAAGGCAATTACAGGTGCAGCCACTACCAGGCTTTTCCTGAGATACAACTTTAGGCTTCATAGATTGCCTGACGATATTGTCAGTGATCGAGGTCCGAAGTTCATATCCAGCTTTTGGAATAGTCTTTGCAAGCTCCTTGGTATTCAAGCGAAACTATCTACAGCCAATTATCCACAGACTGATGGACAAACAGAACAGGTGAATCAAGTCCTAGAACTATATCTCCGTTGCACCATCAACTATTATCAGAATGATTGGTTTGAGCTTTTGCCCTTTGCAGAGTTTTCCTATAACAATAGTGTTCATACATCTACCAAGAAGACTCCCTTCTTTGCAAATTATGGACAACATCCAAGGATGGACATACAACTTGCAAATCATGTCAAGAATCCAGTTGCCAGAGACAAGGCTCAGTACCTCATGGAAATTCACAAAGAACTCAAGGAAGAGATCCATAAAGCTCAAGAACATTATAAGTACTATGCAGATCAACACGTGTTCAAAATCCATCGTATCATCCATTCACCATCTTGGCCAAGATCAGTCCAGTTACCTTCAAGCTCCAGCTACCAAGCACCATGAGAATACATCCAGTTTTCCATGTATCCATGTTGGAACCATATCAGATTTCACCATTGAGGGGGGAGAGACCTAGTCCTTCACCACCTATCGAGATTGATGATCATGAAGAATTTGAAGACAAGCATGTCCTAGATTCCAGAATATCCCGAGGAAGATTGGAATACCTTATTCAGTTGAAAGGGTATGTCATCAGTGATCGTACTTGGGAACCTGCAGAAAACCTTCAGAGAGCACCAATCAAAGTTCGAGAATTCCATAAGAGAAATCCAATGAAGCCGAGACCAGATAACATGACCGCTCCTCGTGGAACTCGTCGCTCGAGGGGGAGGTGATGTCATGGACAAAGGAAACCATCATGAACCTTAGATCCCATGTGAATCCTATATCTCATGATTGGTTTAGAATTAGGAGAAATCAATGCTTCTATTGCATCCGGAGCATGCCAAAACCCTAAGATCGATTGTCTACTTGCCTCATTCGGATATCCAGAGCTCATGTTTCGAATTGATGACATCATCGATGACATCATCAATTCGTAACCGCCATTCATGAACCGCCCTTGAAAACCTATATAAGGAGGGGTTGGCCACATTCATAATCAGTCTTACCAATACCAGTCTTGGGAGCTCTAGGAGTCGTGACCGCCAAGTACTCTCCAAGTTCCAGTTCTTGTTCTTGTCTTGTTCCTTGTTCCACTCCTGTCTAGTCTTGTATCTTGGACATCTTGTCTTGTCCTCTTGTAATCTCGTAGTACGAGATCTTGTCGAGTTCTTTGTTGTATCTAGTTCATCTCCCGGAAGGGAGTTCTTGTAATCTAGAGATCTTGTTTCATACTTACGATCCCGGGTTGTGGGATCTCATATATCATCTCTAGTCAAGTTGTTCATATCTATCAGTCCCGGGTTGTGGGACATCTTGTATCAGTCACGTATTCTTGTATCGTTTCCCCTTCGTGGGTGATCTTGTAAGCAGAAGTGTATTTTCAAAATCTTGTCTACTGTAGTCAGAGAGCACAATCTAGTGCTCCCCTGACACTTTTCAATGATTGAAGTGTACTTTGCGGTACTTGAAAGGGTACTTTGTACCTTAAAAAACCATACTTCGTACTTTAGGTACATACTATGTACTTTAACGTACTGTACTTGGTGTTTCAAGTATGTAAAATAAGTCCCCTCATAGAATTTTTTGGTGTATACCCTTTGGTATTATTCCTTTACTCCTAGACAAGTAGAAGTAAGAGAACCTCTCCTTGTGCCGAGTGGCATAAATTCCATGGTACTTCCCCTCTTGCCATGTGGAATCTTTTTTCTCCTCCTCTTCTTCTCTTTCCATGTCGATCTCTCTCTCTCTCTCTAGAGTTTCTCCTTTTGGGACAGGTGCATGCTTCCCCAAGGGCATAATCCATGCAATCTCCATGTAAAATCACCCTTCTCTCTTCTTTGATGGATGAAAATTCCCCACTCTCTTCTCCTCATTTACCATGTGATTTTGATGCATCGACTTCCCCATTATCCTTATGCGGCCCATCGTTTCCAACCTTGATCCAGAGTGATCGCATTAGCAGTCAAATCTTAGGCATATTTACATCCAAGTCATTCCTCCAATTGCTTAGCAGTTGGAGGATACATCGAGCACAAGCCACATGGAGTGAATTTTTTGCTAGGATATGGAGGGATCATGCTAAGCAGCCTTGCATAGTAAGAGCACCAAGAAATGGTTCAAAGGAGCAATATCAAGAGCGTATTCCATTATTCCATTGCCTCCACAAACAGGGCTTCCTTTGGCATCTGGAGATTTCTTGGATGCCAATGTAGTGTCATCTAGAGAGCACCAAGAAATGGTTCAAAGGAGCAATATCAAGAGCATATTCCATTATTCCATTGCCTCCACAAACAAGGCTTCCTTTGGCATCTGGAGATTTCTTGGATGCCAATCACCGTAATTTCCAAGCTTAAGTTTGTACAATGTAGTGTCATCTAGAACAAGCAAATGGGAACTCATGATTTTCCTCACTGTTGGGTAAGTAAGTCGAACAATTCAATGTTTTTTCATCGGGAGCGAGAAAGCTAACACCATATGTTATAAGTGATTCCAACTCTGAGAAGGCTAACACCAGATGGAATAAGTGGTTCCAACTCTTGCAAGAAAAGCAATCCATAAATTCACTAGCATTGCCTTTGTGAGCTATCCTTGCCATTGCGGCTCCATCTATTGATGTCAAGAGTCCTTGCCCCTTTGGTTTCTATGATGTATGTGGATGGATTATTCAATTTGGTTGTAGATGGCATTTTGACTACTACAAGAAATTTCCATCTTCTACTTTATGTATATGACTAGTGATATCTATAGCTCTTGCTCACCTTGTCTTAACCTTATAGATGTTAGACATTTCTCCACGAACTTGTAGGAAATAGGGAATATATTCTATGCTTTAAAGAGGTGCAATATGAGCATTTTTGGGGTTTTCTCCATCCCAATTGGAAGAACATCGGTGTGATTGAGTTTACAAGGAGAGAGGACTCCAGAGTTCCAATAGCACCTAGATTTGTCTACTAATCCACATGGTATGTTGGATCCAATAAGCAGGTTGCACCATACATTTCCACTATTGAGTACATACACTTTTTCCAAATCAGAGAGGCACAAAAGGCATCTAAATCCAATAAGAAAAGAACCATTTTGTACATATTGCATCCATGCATTGCCTCAATTTTGAATGAAGATGGTGCAATATATGCTAGATGTGGATAGTATTTTATGCAGTATGATAGAGTCCAAGGCAAATTGGTTTTTGATTTTGAATGTATTGGTAGGCATGATCGTAGTCAACAACTATATTCCTTGATACCTTTAGGAGCAAGACTATTGTCAGAACCATGCTTCCTTCGTGATTGTGCTACCCAGAGTTTCTAATGCAGGAAAAGAGGTTTGAAGTGAAAAATTTCAATCATTTCAAGGTTGCATCGAGAACTAGAATTCCCCCTCCATTCTCTACAATTGATAGACTTCATATAGGTTATCTTCATCACTCTTTGACACACAAAATAAGTTCTTCTGGTTCTTCCAACCTCTCTACAACTAGGTGGTCATAATCTTCTCTCCAGATGGTCAAGTTTTTCTCTCTACTTATCAATTCACTCAAAGAACTCCCCATCTCCTTTCATAGTTTCATGCTCTCCAAGATGGAAAGTATAGGTATGATCATCTACCATTGTTAGTATCCATAAGTTATTATAGTGTGCAACCTTGGTCCTAGAAAGGAAGAGGTGTAGGGAGCCTCTATGGGGAGTGTGGTCAGGGGTTGGTGCTCCCTATGGGTCACTGGCCACACTCGCTCCTCAAAAGGATATCTTGGTGCCTTTCCCTTTCTTGGGGTGTGATTATTGTAATTTTAGCTTATTTTATACTTTCTTGACTTAAATGCCTTTCTCTATCGATGTTTTTGAAGGTATCTGGTGTAATCTCGTCTACCCTATCATTTTGTTGACCCATTGAACAAAGGGATTTTTTAACTCTACACTTAACATCCAAGGGTTCATAGTGATTTTATCGCATCTTTCCTCTTCAAACAAACTTTCGTATCCCTAAAAGGGTCTACCCACCACCTTTATTTACAAGGGTACATCTGAACAATGAAATTTAAAATTATATGGATTCAAGTTGATGATAGTAGTAAAGATCTAATGGTGGATACTAAGAGATCTTCTATTCATTTGTACAACACTAATATGAGTTTGAATAGATGAGACAAAAGAGATAAATCCTACCAATAATGAAGCAAAAAAGTTCATGGAACTTGAAGCTAAAGCTATATGGAAATGTGAGCATGCTAGTCATTCTACAATCTTCCAGTAGGTATACATCCTCATATATATTTAACAAAGTTAAGAAGCATAAAAAGAAAAGGTGTACATTTAGTAAAAGCACTTTCAACAAGAACAATAGGATCAACAAAGTATAGTTATAGATGCCCATTAAAAATCATTCCCTTTATCCTTATGACATATTTTTAGGAGGTGTTGCACTATAGATTGGCTATGAAAAGATCATGTCGATATTTTATTCCCTTTCTTTTCCTTGTGCCAAGATGTTCAATGATATGGAGATGGCCCAAGAAAAGATAAACCATTGAAATTGTACCCCCTCGATCCTCTCTCTCTCTCTCACCTCCCCTCTCTCTTTCTCATGGGGGTTTGCACATGGACAAGATTTCAATGACTGGTGATCACTTTTTAAGCAATTTGAAATTAAATTACATACAAATGATGATCCGATGATTGGATTTTAGGTGCTTTCCTCAAACTTTAGGTTAAATCTAGGTGCAAATGATGATGTGATGATCAGATGTTGGGTGATTTTATTAGACACAAAGTTATTGATAAGGATGGTATGTATGATTATTCAATATTTGATGTATGTGTGGCAATGAAAAGAGTGCTAGACTCAAAAGAGCATATAGACCATGAAATATGAAAACTCACTTATGGATTAGAGTGAGCTTGCCAAGATCATGGAGTGAGCTCTCAAACCTTTGGCCATGTACAAAGTGAAGAGACAACCCATATAGCTTTGGGGAGAGGTTCTTCAAAAGACATCCAATGGGATAATATTTAGAAAGGAAAATATATGGAAGAATGCACTTAAGCAAAATCTCAAAAATAAAATGAGAGGGATAAAAGAATGGAGATGCAATCATAGAAATTAAATAGAAATGAAATGATAGAATGGAAAATGCAGAGGATCTTTTTTCAACACTGTCTTTGCACTTCCATTTTGGAGAGGTTGTATGTCAAAGAGGTTCACTAAGCATCGAAGTAGAATTGGAGGTAGAGCTTGCATGAACATATCTACTACATTCTTTTGAGAGATGTAATGCCCCGAAGTAATTTTGTGGGATGGTACCTTCTTATGGATGATGATTGGATTTTGATGTGCTTCATCCAAGCATTGAAGTAGAACTGGATTAGAGCTTTTAGGTTCTTTTGAGAGATACACTGCTCCAAAATAATTTTATGGGATGATATCTTCTTATGGATGGTGGTATTGGATCTTGATGCACTTCATTTGATCATGGAACATTCAATTATTGGCGATCGCCAAGGTAGATTGACTATCAATGTGGATGCATGTAGGAATGTCTTGCAAAATACAATATAAGATAATAAATGGTGAAGCCAGATAATCTCACATGGAGTAAAACTATTGTTACAACCACTCGACTCGGTGTTCCCTATATCTTGAGACTTCCATTGATTCTTATTGAGTTGTTGAGAAGGCTTCATGAGTGTCTACAAGCCTTTCATGAAACAAAATATCTAAATTGTTTGCTAAAGAGCACACATCAATGCTCTCTAATGTGGAGAAAGCCACAATGAGGGAGACAAATAGAATAGCATCTCAAAAAAAGGACCCAATGAGGATATGTTCCCCTTCATTTCGATAAGAACAACAAAGAGCACAAAGTGGAACATGGAAAAAGAAGCCCCTATGGTAAAATATTTAGCTTGGAATTGATTCTATGTATATGAGGAAGGATGGATGAAAGCACACACTCCAACACTTCTACATCGAAAATGATGAATCATTCATGTAGTTAGAACAAATGAAAGTGCTACTCCATGTGCAACAATGACTACAGTGCAGACATAACATGTGCTCAACACACACACACACACACACACACACACACACACACACACAGAGAGAGAGAGAGAGAGAGCAAGGGTGAGAGAATTGTTCCCTTCCCATGGCTCTGCTATGAGTGAGTGCTTCATTGTCTCATAGAAGAAAGCACACTTGCACCTCTTTGACAAAGAGAGAGGTAGAAGACATTGAATGCGACCATATACCATGTTCTCTTCTACCATGACTTCCATGACATCATTGATGACTATCTAAGAAAGTATGTACTTACTATAGTGTGCCCTCATGACAACATCACCCATATATTCTCTCTCTCACTAATGGGTATTTAGTAGGCTACATGGGTAGAGAACTAATTGACATCATCAATGATGCCAAACATCATCTAACATACTCTTCAAACGTCACAGGTTGGATCTAAATCTAAAAAGCCTGCCAAATTTAATCTATATTCGAGAGAGCAAAGCTTGATTTATTTTTTTTCCCCTCACTCACTTATACTCCAAGCTCATATGAAAATCTTGGTATATTTCTTCCATTCATATGGAAGGACCATTGAATTTTTTAATGACCCTCTTTTCATAAGATTTTTGGTAATGTTTTTTTAGCACATATTGCCCATCATTGAAATTCCTCATTAAGGGTTTATTTTGTACTTTTCCAAGGGTATTTTCAAATGTTTCCCCCATTGTATCTAAGTCTTGCATCCAAGAACTTAGAGGTTCAACCCTTCTTTTGGGAATATCCAAAACTGTAAGGAGTTATGTTAGAAGGACATTTTTGTGAAAGCAAAAAAGCCAAAATTTTGTAATATAGTAGTTTAGGTGATTCCATTTGATGTAAAAATGAGGAAGAGTCTTCCTCATAATGGTATGTAAGTTATATAATTTTTGTAAAGATTTTTTAGAGCTCTCAAGTAAGTAGAAATTTAGAATATAAGGTTAGAAGACTTATTTTCAAGTGTGAAAAGGGACACTTGAAATGGTATTTAAGTCAATTATGACTCATTTGTGAGGAGGTTGGATCATTTGTACTCTTGCTAATTTATGAGAACTTGAGAGCTCTTTCCTTCTTCTAATCTTGTCATCAAAATTTCATGATGATTTCATGTTGACCTTGTGAGTGTTTTGCATGGATTTTTCTTTGTGATCAGTAGTTCTTTGAGTGTTTCATGCTATCATAAGTCTATCTCATTATTCTAAGTCTCCATAACCTTCCAAAGACTGTGTGGTTTTGTTAGAATCATGATTGTCTTATCATTGGGCTACATGTAGTAAACCAGTGTTTATATGAAAAATAGCACACTTTAGGCACAAAAATCATTGAACAAGTTTATTCCTAGCTCAATCTACAAGAAATCATAGACATTATTCATAACTTTTGTGAAACCTCTGATGAAAGTGATCTGGTGATGACACATCTTGGAGTCCATTGATGAAGAAGGGGATGTGGTCTTAATATACTTTCTAGATTGACATTTTAAAGTGTTTGAGGTTGTTCGTTTATACTATGATGATTGGAGAGGACAAATCCAAAGTATAACAAAATATTTTTGGCACTATTGCCGAGGAAGTAAGCAAAGCTTTCAAACATTGGAGCTTTGGACCTTGTTAGATCTTCCAAGTTGATGGTAATGAATGCTTTTTCAAAATTAATTTGAATCATCAAGTGTTGCAAAGATGAAAAGGTGAGTGTGTTTATCTTTTAGAGAGATTTATTCATTCATCTTATTGAGAAGAAGGAGTGAGGAGCTGTATGTTGTTCTCTAACTTCAAAACTTAAGATCACAATCTTTCTTTATCAACTTTGTAGCTTTATTTTTACAAAACCCTAAACAAAACTTTTCGTTTGGGAAAAAACCAAAAAAGATAAAAAAACAAAGTGGATGAAATTTCTATGAACAAAGGATAACATTAATGGATCATCAATTTTCAGAATAGGAAGAAAAAGAAGTGGAAAAAATGAAAAAGAAAGTTTGAAAAGAATCATTCTCTTTGAAAAATCACAATCTATTTTGTTTTGTAGGTAAAAAGGAGAGGATCAATATTTTTGGACCACAAGGCAAGATATCACATCAAGATAAGTGATTAAAAAATGCAAAAACAAAGGTGAAAGAAAAAAACACGATTCTCTATGGAAGGTGAAGTCATAAAAAATATGTGCACATTGTAAACATTTTTTGGGAAATAAGGAAGATATAATACTAGGGTTCAATCCAAGGTGAATTTCAAAATTCCAAGAAAAATGGTGAAAATTGTGATTATGAGTAGAGACTATAAAAGACGGAATTAGAGAAAATTATATCCATTGAGTGAGTGAGTGAGAGAGTAGAAAATTGCACTTTTGAGGGATAGACCAAAGCAAACACTTTTCAACCATTATGAGAAAGCAAAGTCAAGGTAAACATATTTTTTCACTTCATCATTATTAGTTAGGAAATTTTCTTGGCAAAAATGAATAATTACATTTCGATCGGAATCGCAATTTTGGGAATCTAGAATTACTTTTTCTTGAAAATTTTTCATTGCATGTTCATAAAATGTTAAGGCGCATCATATGCATGAAAAAGAATAAAAAATCACCCCATTAAATTTTTGCTAAAAAATACATAGAATCACAATTCTTTGAAAACACAATTTTTAGTGAAAATTGCAAATTTTAGGATTATGAGTAATCATGATTGTGATAGAGAATCATGATTTTGAGGTTTGAAATTTCATGATTTTGACCTCGGAATCACAAAATATCACGATTTTGTGAAAACTTGATTATGATTGGAAAACACGATTTTGATCACTTGAAAATCGTGATTTTCTCCTCATAGTGAAAACAAAAATTTCAACACAAAAATTGTGACTTTGGAAGAAAAATGTGGTTCTCATAGAGAATCATGTTTTGTCTCAAAAATGTGATTTGTGGAGTGTGAGAATCTCAATTCTCATATAAAAATCATGGTTTTGAGCAAAAAAAAACATGATTTTGTGCATAGAATCGTGGTTTTTCAAAACTGAACCAAAAACACGATTTTCAATAAATTTCAAAATTCCAAAAAAAAAAGTATAAAATCTAAAAAAATAAAGAAAATCTTAAAAAAAAATCATAAACATTGAAAATCACAATTCTCTGTGAAAAATGTGATTTTGAGCATAGAATCGTGATTTTTCTAGATGAATTGAAAACTTCAAAATTTTGACATACATAGAAGTCAACAAATTTTCTCACACTAAGAGACTAAATTGGGGAAGAAATACCAAAACTAAGGTAAAGAAAATCCTAACCCTAGTTCTCCACTAGAATTTAGGGTTTTTTTGGGGATTTTCATAAAAAGTGATGAGATTGAGATCATGACTTGTTACTAAACATAGTCAAGGATCCAAGGAGTCTTTGACACAAGAAAACATAATTAGGGAGGGCCAAAATACATACTTCTCACATAGTGACATGTTAAATACAAATGGAGAAGTAGAAACATCTAGCAATGGAGACTATAGAAACATCATGAAATACCTGTACACAAATAGGTTTGGAGCCTATGTGTATCAGGATGGACCGCATAAGGATCTCATTAGATTGAGAAAGCTAGAAATTCCTTTAAATTTGATACCAGTGGCTTAGTTTAAAGATGGAAGATGTGAAGATAGATAAGGATGTATATATGTCTTCACGAATAACCTAGATGACATAAATGAATTATGTTTGTGCTCAGAGAAAGGAGCTTGGGATAAAAAGCTACAACAACCAGAAATTTGAAGGCATAATAGACATCACACTCTTGTGGAGCCAAAAAAATAAAGGAGACATCAAACTTCACCTAACCCTTTTCTAAGGGAAGGAGAAGCCATACATGAGTTTCCTATAAGAAGAAGAGATGAGTCGAATGATCTTGAAAGAACAATGAGACTATACCAGGTGCAAAAATGAATGAAAAATTAATATGATGGATCTTCATATCCTCATGATCATGTAGTTGAATACAAAAAGATCCTAAGAGTAGAAAAGATACAAGAATATAAGACATGATTGGAAGCTTTTAGGTTAACTTTGTCAGGAGCTGCTTAACTTGGTTACTACCATTGAGGAAGGAAATGTTCGTAGACATAGAGATGTTTTTGGAGGAATTCATAGGGGAATCCACTTTGTCAGGAGCTGCTTAACTTGGTTACTACCATTGAGGAAGGAAATGTTCGTAGACATAGAGATGTTTTTGGAGGAATTCATAGGGGAATTCATTGAGGAAATGTTATAAAAAATAAAGAATGTAGGAAGATCTGGATTGAGGCTCCACTACAATTGAAGACCATTCCAACTTTTTGTCTAGTGGCAAGGAGAAGAGATTGGCCAGAGTTTTGGCAGATGAGAAAAGATGGGGCTATCTCAAAAAAATAGTTGGATTTTCCAAAGATAGCAAGACCCAAGAAGGGAACATGGCCATCAAGAACCTACTTGCTAACCACCTCCAAACCTATAATAGATAACCTCAAGGATGTGAATGATCCTACTTGTATACTAACAATTAGAATTTTGAAGCTGATAATTACTTGTATAGAAACCTTCACAGATATGGATATTAGAACCTTGAATTACATAGGTTTTAAATCACCATGAGATGCACTTCTTTTTTATATGAGTGCGGCACCTGATATAACTTTTTTAATGGTATATTATAAGAGAATAATATTCATGAGATGTCATTATGTCCAAATTTTTTAGGATGCTTTCGACTATGGATTTTTTGAAAGAGATTCAAAGATCTTCGGTAAATTATCATTAGTAATGAAAGTTAGATCAACAACCTACAAAGTTGCTTATATAGAGTACATAAAAAAGGATGCAATAGATAAATCAGTTGTAGCGGTATAGTGGAGGAAGGCTCTTTTTGAGATGGTGAATGATTTGAACATCACAAAATATAAAGCCATGACCTAGTGGCTCAGGTATATCAAAGGAAGAAAAGAAAAATCTAAGGCCACTACGAATTTTTGTCAATGATGACAAAAGGTAAGAAGGGGAAGAATGTTAGAAGGACATTTTTGTGAAAGCAAAAAAGGGAACATTTTGTAATATAGTAGTTTAAGTGATTCCATTTGATGTAAAAATGCGGAAGAGTCTTTCTCATGATGCTATGTTAGTTATATAACTTTTGTAGAATTTTTCAAGCTCTCAAGTAAGTAGAAATTTAGAATAGAAGTTTACAAGACTTATTTTCAAGTGTGAACAGGGACACTTGAAATGGTATTTAAGTCAATTATGACTCATTTGTGAGGAGGTTGGATCATTTGTACTCTTGCTGATTTATGAGAACTTGAGAGATCTTTCCTTCTTCTAATCTTTTCATTAAGCTTTCATGGTGATTTCATGTTCATTTTTTGAGTGTTTTTATTGGATTTGTCATTGTAATCAATAGTTCTTTGAGTGTTTCATGCTGTTATAAGTCTATCTCATTATTCTAAGTCTCCATAAACTTCCAAAGTACTATTCAACTTGACTATGTGGTTCTATCAGAATTGCGATTGTTTGGTCACTAGGTTACAAGTAATGAAATTCAAGTTTGATGTTACCGATGTGAGGAATCTCTTTATTATGAAAAATAGCACATGTTAGGCACAAAAGTCATCGAAAAAGCTTATTTCTAGCTCAATCTAAAAGAAATCATAGAAATTATTCATAACGTTTCTGAAAGCTATGATGAAAATGATCTAGTGATGACAAATCTTGGAGTCCATTGATGAAGAAGGGGCTCTAGTCTTAGTATACTTTTTGGATTGGCAATTTAAAGTGTTTGAGGTTTTTCTTCCTTTATACTATGATAAGTGGAGAGGACAACTCCAAACTATAATTAAGCAAGTTGTTTTTGTCTTCTCCAAAGGGTTTTAACCCTCACATTTGGGTCACTTTGGCAATAAGTACCATTCTTTGTACATCAAGAAGATAAGAAGAATATATATTGTGTGTGTGTGCACGCGTTTTGGGAGGTTGCGCTAAGCCCCCAAGGGTGTCAACATGTCCAAAAGGCTACTCTAAGCCTCCCACACCCCCATCCTATCCCAACTTTTAGTATTGATTCGTTCCAAGTGTGGTGACTCAATTTTTAAGTTTTCTTTGCTTCAGCGATGATAGTGTCTACCATTTTGAATGTGATGCCTTCGAGTATGTAGTACTTGCCATAATTCATGCCTATGTTCATGCCAAAGGATGAAAGGTTAAATGCCACATACTAGATTTTGTGAAAGGACACAATTAAGGCTTACTTACACAAAAACTTGTTATATGAAGTTGTAGATGCTATGGAACCCAAGCCCAATAAGGATACTGAGCTAGCTACATGGAATGTTTAGAATATAAAAGATAAGAGAGCCTTAGGACAACTATTGTTTATAAACTTGATGTCAAAAGTTCTTTCTAAAATGATGATCTTCAAGAAGAGGTATATGTAGAACAACCTGAAGTTTTCAAGATCGAAGGAGAGGAAGATCATGTATAAAAAATTCATAACACATTGTATGGACTTAGGAAAAATCCCAAGCCCTAGTATGAAAAGATTCACAAGCTCATCAAAGATAAAAGATTTTTTGAAGAAGCGATCCCGATGCTTACTTATGCATATATTAGACAGAGTCCTTAGTTGAAATAATAATCTTTTATGTAGATGAATTGATTTTGATAGGTTTAGATGATGAATACATCCAGTTCATCATCACACAGCTTCATCTTGAGTGCTCCATGGCAGATCTTGGTATACTTCACTACTTCTTAGGCATGGAACTATGTCATATGAAAGAAGATATATTCCTCTCCCAAAAGAAGTACCATTATAATCTTCTTTGCAGGTGTAACATGGACTAGTGTTGCTAAGTGTCTATACCTCTTGATCCAAACATCAAGATTTGCAAACTCTGATTTGGGTGTACAGGCTTTTGCAACAAGCATTCCAGCTTCTTTGTTCTTTGCCTCTTTTGCAACACTCTTTATGACATGATCATTTCCTTTATAGTATTTGCAAAACAATTTCTGCTTTTCTATTTTCTTCTCATCTTGGTCATCCTACTTTGATTGTGAAAAATTAGTAGATTTCTGCTTACTAGTAGATGAGCTCCATTTACTTTTGCCCATCTCATTAGCCAAGAAAGCTTAATCAACAACATGCATAATGGACCTATTCTGCCTAGATTGAGCTTCCTGCAATAGAACAAAGACTAACTCCTCAAATGTTAAGGCATTTGGATTGCCTTTCATCATCAGTCAAAGAATAGAAGCAAAACTTTGATATGAATCTGGAAGACCATTCAAAACAGTCTGCACAAGTGGATTGTCAGGCAAGGCTTCATTGTAGAAATCAACTGCTCCTTCAAATCTTTGATCTCTATCAAAAAAATTGTCCATGGAATCTCCTTCATTCATGTGCTTACTCTCCAACTATTTTTGGAGGTAAGCAACATGAGCATCATTCCTTGCCTGGTATAAAGTGGTAAGTGTATTCCAGACATCCTTTATTATTTTGCAGGAGTGAATGTGAGCAATAATGACACGTTTGACAGACAAGGCTATCAATGCATGTGCCTAAGCATCTCTGCCATCCCAACAAAGTTGCTCTACAGTAGGTGCAACAGGAACTGTAGCACGAACAAGAACCTGACAAATATCACCATCTTCAATGCAATCTGCATCACCTTCAACAACAGTGTTTGTAGGTGTAATAGGGCATTTAGCCCTTTTGCAACCAATACATGAAACATCATATAAGCCCATACTGTGTAATTGGTACCATCCAACTTATACTCAACAACCAACATACAAAGTACATCACCGCTTTTGGCCATGGCCACTGGCTAAAATACCCTAATTTAGAAAAATGATTGTATCTGAAAACATTGAATAGAACTACCTTGTCGAGTTCTACTAAACCTATAGTAGACCTGGAGGAGATTATATTGACAAACCAGAACTTGTATATATCTTTGGCACAAAAAGACAAAATTGCATGCATAGGTGTTGCGATAGTGTGCTCGAAGGCCAAAATGAGCTTAGATTGCGATTTTGATTGTGACCGGAGGAGTCTTGACAATGCGCTAGATGAAGTGGCGACCTGCATTGATACCAATTGTTGGAGTTTGATGTCTGCAGAAGCATGTGAACCACACAAGGAAGAACAAGAAACTTGGAGCACAACACACAATACTGAATGTATTACCAAGAGAACGTACAAAGATGATTGACCTGTTAGGGTTATAGGCATATATACAAGCCGAGGGCGAAAAAACTCCTAAAGAGGGAAAAAAGTGCCTCAATAGTCCTAGTGTGTTCACACACATCACTACCTAAATATATAAATAAGGGAAGAAAAAGATCCTTTATCTTACATTATGCAAACAATAGGAATTGCTTAACTAACCACTTTTTGATAAATAGATCATCTAGAGGATCTGGTAACTTGACCTTGGGTTCCTTGGGCCTACTAATGAATTCCGAGAATGTTTCTCCTACATTCGATCTTGAAATTTGCAATTACTCTATAATGTTCGCAATGATATTACCTTGTCGCAAAGTGGTTATCCAGGAAGGCATCCTTCATTAAGTCCCATGTTGCAAAGTGGTTATCCGGGAATTGGTTGAACCATTTATCAAGCAACCCTTCTAGTGTTTCTATGAAAAGCACTAGAAATGTGTCTTGCCTTCCTATTGATCCTCTAGTTTTGCACAAGGCTAAGAATCTCATGGCATGCTTGTCAGATTCTTCATGAGATAAACCCTTGAAAGATGGGAATTTGTGCCATCATATTTCCAATTGAATAAGTTAAAGAAGAAGGTGACCTTCCTTTCGGTGGCTCTAAAAGAAATTCATTTGCATAAATTTTGTGAAGTACTTGTGGTCATGAGCTATGCATGAGCCCGCTATTTTGCACGGTAAGATTTAGGGAGAAATATAATTACCACTTAAAAACGTGTTGTGTTGATGTCTTTTGGAGCCTCCTTCTACTTCACTTTTGAAAGCTTTTGTTGTCTTCTTTCCTCTATATTCAAGCAGTCCTTGTACCAAATTTGTTGGGGGATTCTTTGGAGAAAGGGGAGGCTTAAGTGTTTGTAGAGGAGAAAAGTAGAGGATAAAATGAACACATATTGCAGCCAAAAGTATTCTTCAATTGATCAATGCAAAATTATTACAACACTTTTTGGAAGAAATAAAATAGAGAGAGTGCCTTCACTTACTGCAAAAGTACACCTTAAGAAAAAATAGTACAACAAAATTACAACTAAAGTACTCCAAGTACTAAACTTGCACATATACAATCTTTGCGAGCCGCCTCTTCACCTTGACCAACTATCTTGCCTTTGTGCACCCTTACTATCAAGCCTTCTCCAAGTATGAAGCACTGATCACACCTGCACTAATGACCTACAATTCTCCTCCTTGGGTAGCACTATAGCCACACTAGCTTGTCTTCTCTTGGCTGAGGTTAGACCTATGAAAGTCGATGTACAATATAGAGCATGTTATCCTCTCTACACTTCACTGGAACTCTGTAACTCTCAATAGAGACTTTGTTAGAGAACATTTTGTTGGAGTTAGACGTCTGCGGAAGCACGTGAACAGCACAAGGAAGAAGAAGAAGCTTGGAGCACAACACACAAGACTGAATGTATTACTAGAGAATGTACAAAGATAAGTAGCCCATTAGGGCAATCGGCGTATATCCGAGCCGGGGGAAAAAAACCTCCTAAAGAGGGAAAAAAGTGCCCCGGCGGTCCTAGAGTGTTCACACACATCACTACCTAAATATATCAACAAATCCCCCCTGGGAGTGATGCGGTGAACAAGGAGCTGGCACTCATGTATAAGGAAGTGCCAAGCTATGTGGAAATCACTCCACAAAAGGAAGTAAGCCCAAAGCTTTGCGGAAAGCTTCAAACTTCTCCCTAGGCAGAGCCTTCGTGAAAAGGTCTGCAATGTTCTCCTGCGTGGGCACATATGCCAAGCTGATCTCCCCAGCAGAGAACCTCTCCCTGACATAGTGATAATGCACCTCAATGTGCTTAGTGCGAGCATGGAACACAGGGTTCCTCGCAACTGCCAATGCGCTCTGACTGTCAGTGAAGATGGTGGTGGCAGAAGACTGGCCAACACCCAAATCAGCCATAAGGCGTCTGAGCCACACACACTCAACAGTCGCTGTGAAAGCTGCCCTATACTCAGCCTCACAACTGGAAGTGGCCACAGTAGGCTGCTTCTTGCTCAACCAAGATATACATGAGCTACCAAGCATGAAGCAAAAACCACTGGTGGACACACGACTGTCATAGCAACCAGCCCAATCTGAGTCAGAAAAAGCATGCAAATCTGGCGGTAGTGATCCCCCCTTGGGATAAAACAACCCAAGTAGCCGAGTACCACTCAAGTAGCGAAAGATGCGCTTAACCGCTTTCCAATGCGTGACTCCTGGGCAATGCATAAACCTGCTCATCTGTGAGATAGCAAACTGAATATCTGGCCGAGTAATGCATAAGTAAATCAAGCATCCAACGGCCTGCTGATAGAGAACAGCATCAAATGCATCTCCAGCATCATGAAGACTCAATCGTAAACCTATCTCCATAGGAGTGGCAATAGGCTTACAGTCTTCAAGGCCAAAACGCTGCAATAATGTGTCAATATATTTTATTTGACACAAATCCATTCCACCATCAACTTGCATAAACTGAATGCCCAAATAGTGATGCAAATGCCCCAAATCAGACATCTCAAATGAGGCATGCAAATCAGCCTTGAAATCAGCAATATGCTTCTCAAGAGGACCAGTGAGCAGCATGTCGTCTACATAGACAACAATGATCAGAAGCACATCATTAGCACGCTTAACATATAAGGTGCTTTCAGTTGGACTGTTCTCAAAACCATGTGCAATCAGATAGGCATGTATTTTCTCATACCAAGCACGTGGTGCTTGCTTTAAACCATATAACGCCTTCTTTAACCTGCACACCTAGTTTTCATGCCCTTTCTGCACAAAGCCACGGGGCTGAAAAACATACACTTCTTCATGCAAGTCACCATTCAGAAATGCTGTTTTAATGTCCAACTGATGTACATTCCAACCATGATGGGGTGCAAGTGCACAAATGCTCCGAACAGTAGTCATACGGCATGTAGGTGCAAAGGTCTCATCAAAATCAATGCCTCTTTCCTGCGCATAACCCTTTGCAACAAGCCTAGCCTTATACCTGTCAACTGTACCATCAGGTTTACGCTTCAGCTTGTATACCCACTTAGTGCCAATGGCCTTCTTGCCAGGAGGCAAGTCACATAAAGACCATGTACCATTCTTCATTATAGCATCATATTCAGATTGCATAGCAGCCATCCAATTTTCTGAATTTTGTGCTTCATCAAAAGAAACAGGCTCATTCTCATCACAGAGACTAGATGCAGCCATAGCATAGCAATCTGATGCAAAGGAGGTACTATGAGAGCCTGAACGAGTACGATATGACAAAGGTGCATCTAATTTGCTGTCACGCAAAGTCTGCACCAGCCATTTTGGCATAGTTTTTGCCTGTTCAATATCAGCTCTCTCATCAACAAGTGCATCATGTAAATCTGCATAAAAAATGGAATGATCTGCATCATCATATGAAACCTGCAAAGGCTGAGAAGTTGCCTCATTAGGACCAACGCTAGCCTGTCCACCTGTAAAAAGAGGCATCAAAGTATCATACATGTCTTTGGAGCTAACAGATGTCTCCTTAGTACATGAAAGCAATGGCTGAATAGCATCTTCCACAAAGACAACATCACGGCTAACCAGAATGCGTTTAGTCTGTGGATGATACAGACGATAGCCTTTACTTTCAGAACTGTACCCAACAAAAATACATTTTACTGCCTTATCATCCAATTTTCTGCGATGTTGTTCAGGCACTAATGCATATGCCAAACAACCAAAAACACGCAGATGAGCAACAGATGGCTTGCGGTCATGCCAAGCCTCATATGGAGTGATGGACTGCAACGCTTTGGTGGGACACCTGTTCAGTACATATGCTGCACACATGACAGCCTCAAGCCAGAAACTATGTGGTAAAGCCTGACTTTTGACCATGCACCTCGCCATCTCCATGAGTGACCTGTTCTTTCGTTCAGCAACTCCATTCTGTTGAGGTGTATACGGCACTGTACACTGGTGTTTTATCCCACGTTCAGCCAGAAATGCATTAAAATCTGAAGACATATATTCCCCCCCTCGATCAGAACGGAGGGTGCCCATTTTACATGCTGACAGATTTTCAGCCAAAACCAAAAACTGTTTGAAGCACATGAACACTTCGGACTTTGCTTTGAGTGGATATACCCATGCATGCCTGGAAAAATCATCAATGAAAGTCACGAAGTAAAGGTAATTTCCAAAAGAGGGTGTCTGCATAGGACCACAGACATCACTATGTACAAGCTGCAATTTCTGCATAGCCCGAACTGAACCATCTTTTGGAAAGGAAGAACGCTGCATTTTGCCCAAAATACAGCCTTCACAAACATGTTTTCCAGGTGCCTCAAGTTTGGGCAAAGAGGACACCATTTCAGATTTCTGCAGGCGTAACAAACTAGCAAAATTCAGATGACCAAAGCGTGCATGCCAAAGCTTTGCATCTGACATAGCCTGAGAATCATGAACTGCACATGCCGAATCATTCACAGATCTTTCATAGTCTATGAGCTTATACAGCCCATGACATAAAATGCCAGAAGCAATAATCACATCGCCATTTGAGAGATCATGGACTGTACACCTGTCATCAACAAATTTCACAACCAAGCCAATCTTGGCTAATGCAGAAACTGATAACACGTTCTTTTTGATCCCTGGCACAAATAAAGCATCTGACAAAGTGAAAGAACTACCATCAGCAGTAGTCAGAATGATCTTACCAACTCCCATAACAGGATAAGAGGAGTTATTGGCGCATGTGACAGTATTCCCTGTAGGGGCAGGCTCGAGTGAAGAGAAGAAACTGCGCTGCGAGGTAATATGTTTGGTCGCCCCACTGTCAAAGTACCAAACATCTGAGTCTACTGCAGACATGCACTGATCATGAGAAGATGGGTCAAAACTGCAGACAGTAGTAAACGCCCATTCTTCTTCCTGCACAAGATTTGCAGACTCTGTTTTTGGTGTAGAGGCCTCTCCAACAACCATTCTAGCCTCTTTCTTCTTTGCCTCTTTAGCAGCCAGTTTTGGACAGTTCTTTATAATATGATCATTTCCTTTACAGTACTTGCAGAACAATTTCTGCTTTTCTGATTTCTTCTCATCTTTATCCTGGTTCTTCGATTGTGCAGCATTTGCAGATTTCTGCTTACTAGTAGAAGAGCTCCATTTTCCTTTGCCCTTCTGACTAGCCAGGAAAGCTTGATCTGCAACACGCATAATGGACCTGTTCTGCCTGGACTGATCTTCCTGCAACAGAACAGAGACTAATTCCTCAAATGACAAGGCATTCGGATTGCCTTTCATCATCAATCGAAGAGTAGAGGCAAAACTCTGATATGAATCGGGAAGGCCATTCAGAACGGTCCGCACAAGTGAGCTATCTGGTATAACCTCATCAGCAGAAATCAATTGTTCCTTCAGGTCTTTGATCTTTGTAAGAAAACTGTCCATCGAATCACCTTCATTCATGTGCTCACTCTCCAACTGTTTTCGGAGGTAAGCAACACGAGCCTCATTCCTAGCCTGGTACAAAGTGGTAAGTGTATCCCAAGCATCCTTTGCTGTTCTGCAAGAGCGAATATGAGGAATAATGGCACGTTTGACAGACAAAGCTATCAATGCATGTGCCTGGGCATCTCTGCCATCCCAACGAATCTGCTCTGCAGTAGGTGCAACAGAAACAGAAGCACGAACAGGAATCTGCGGAATATCATCTTCGACACCATCTTCATCAGCTCCAACACCTGTATTTGCAGTACCTGTCGTTACAGGTGTAACAGGACGTCTTTCAACACCCTGCACAATGTTCCACAATCCTTTTGCAACCAGTACATGTCGCATCATATAAGCCCATAATGGGTAGTTGGTACCATCCAACTTATCCTCAACAGCCAACATACGGAATACATCACTGCTTTCAGCCATGGCCGGTGACTAAAATACCTTGATGCAGAAAATTGACTGTATCTCAAAAAGTTGAACAGAACTGCCCAGACGAGTTCTGCTAGACCTGTAGCAGACTTCGAGACGCTTAAACTGGTGAACAGAAACTGGTATATACCTTTGGCACAAAAGGACGAAATAGCCTGCACAAGCACTGCGATAGTGCGTTCGGAGGCCGAAACGAGCTCAGATCACGATTTCGGCACCACAAAGCGAAGCTGTTTTGATCTCGGAAACACCCTGAGTATGCTCACCAAATTTTGTGCGAATCTGAGACTGCAAACGGAGGAGTGTCGACGGCGCCCTAGAAGAAGCAACGACCTGCTCTGATACCAATTGTTGGAGTTAGATGTCTGCGGAAGCACGCGAACAGCACAAGGAAGAAGAAGAAGCTTGGAGCACAACACACAAGACTGAATGTATTACTAGAGAATGTACAAAGATAAGTAGCCCATTAGGGCAATCGGCGTATATCCAAGCCGGGGGAAAAAAACCTCCTAAAGAGGGAAAAAAGTGCCTCGGCGGTCCTAGAGTGTTCACACACATCACTACCTAAATATATCAACACATTTTGCACACTCTCATACATTAGCCAATAGTCACTTTTCTCTGCTTAGAGTCTTAGCAAATGCTTTGCTCACTCTCTCTATTCATTTGTTTGTTAACTCCCTTGTGCATACACACACTTCACTTTTCTTCTTCTTCTTCTTTCTCCATGTGTTCCAAGATCTTTGCCTTGGACATGCAACCCACTTTCTTGCTCTTTGGCACAAAAACTTCCCAACCTTTTGTATAACTTATGATGCCTTTGATATTCAAGTGGATCATGAACCTTCTCATGTATACTTTGCCTAACCAAATCTTTTTTTGCCCGTAGTGACCTTAGGACAAGTACTCCAAAAATCAAAGTTTTTTTATCGAGGGGCTAGAGAATCTACTTTTTGAACAATATGTATCCATCACACTTTTGACATTTGATATTTTCAAAATGCACATATAAGGAAGGGTTCATTTGGACCTTCCAAAACCTTCTAGAACTCGCAATTTAGACCCTACTAATGAAAAAATGTGAGAATACACTTTCTACGTGACATGTGCGCTCACACTCCTCGACACACCCAATGGCAACATGTGCACACTTTTCCAACTTGTGCATTGATGCAGTCTCAATACTCCACCTTGGGCATTCGTTGTTTGGACAATTTTGAGGGAAACCCATTCAATTTGATCATCAAAGGATAATAATACCCCAAAACAAGACATAGGTGGAGAGAAACATAAGAAAAACCATATTGTGCAAAACATGAATGCCCTAACTAGGGCATCTACATTTTGCACTTTAGAATTTATGAGGGAAAAAATCTCTTGAGTTGGTTGAGAAGCGAGCTGCCCCTAGTGTATTACAAACTTGAAAAACAAGAGAATGTACCATAGTGCAAAACATGAATGCCCAACTCGGGGCATTCATAGTTTGTGTTATCCATGCCCGAATGAATTTTAATTCAATTGAAGAAAGATGAACCTAGAGGGAGGCACTTATGAGAATAAACATGAAAGCACAAGGCCAAATTTCATCACACTATTTAGGGGGTCCAAGAGAGCAAAATAGTGGCCTAAGTAGGGAATTTGCATTGAGCAAATTTGAGTTTGTGGAGACATTGGATTCTTGCTCTAATGAGTGATGACACCATATAAAACTGGTAGCAAGCCTTTTGACCTATTGCTCTTTTCAGTTTAGGTAGAGACCTTCTATCCTATAAAAGAAAACCTTTAACTATGAAATAATCACTTTATTCAAAAGATGAAATTCTACCAAGGCATTCATATTTTGCACTCTTGATGATTTGGCAAATCTTTTGTGAGACATGGGGTCAAGAGAGTTTAAGACCAGTTAGAAGGGTTAGCACAAGTTTTTGAACCTAATCAAGTCAATAAACATGAAACTTACTCCAAAAGAGGGAGGCCTTGAGTTAGGGAAATTGCATTTTGCATAGAAGGCATTTTGAGAAAAACTTTAAGAAGTCTTGGCATAATTGAAGTGTGCACATTAAGGAAGACAAGAGTTAGCCTCTTAAGAAAATCAACTCTAGAAATAGTGCAACCAAAGAACTTGGAAGTTCTCCTCACTAATGAAGACAAGAGGTTGCCTCTCAAGACAATTGCCGCTAGAAATAGTGCAATAACAAAACTTGGAAGGTCTAGTTTAGTGCATTTACACTTTGTTCATTGTGTGCGACTAGTGGGACTTCTCGAGGAAAAGTAGATTGGGACATAAAGCAATTGTATTAAGAGCTATATCCCTCTTACGTTTCATATTGCAAATTCCTAAAGACCATGAGCCTTGGACTTAGATTGCCTATAACTTGAGATGTTTTTTGAAATCCATCTCCATGTGTCATGTGCAAGGGACCTAATTATTCAGCCTTGGTACTTGAACTAGATTGAGAAGCCTAAGGGATTGCAAGAAAGGGGTATTTGTTGAAAATAAAGCCTTGAAGACAACCAAAATTTATTTTGATGTTTTTCTAGTATTATTCTGTTGGTTTTCCAGTGGCTTTTTGGTATTCTTTCGGTGACTTTCCAGTGTTTTTTCGGTGGCCTAAAAGTCTTAGGGATCATGCAGTCTAGTGTTATTCCGATATTTTCTCGTGATTTTTTGGTAATCTTCCAATGGCCTAAAAATCTCATGGAAAATGCAGTTCGGTGTCTTTTCAGTAGTCTAGTAGTCGAGGATTCAGGTGATCCGATATGTTCCACCACACAAGATTTCCGAATATTTTCCTAAATCATAGCTAAAGTCTTAGAGGCACAAACAACAAGTGAGCCATTAATTAGAGGCTTCATATCACGGATTTCGGCTATCAAGAAGTCTCAACCACTTTCCTAAATCATAGCATTGATGAACTCTACTCTCTTCCTAGAATTAGTATAGAGTGTAAGAAAGTTACTATATGCAATTCCCCTTGCATAGCTAGTCCTTTTGATAGCTTATTCTTCTCTATAGTTAGCCATTGCTCACTAGCTCTCTTAGGAGTGAGCTAGTTTCCAACACTATTTTGTTTTGACTGTAATAACTCCTTCTTTTAGTATCCATTTCAAGTGATTCCACTTGCATTTGATTGTTTAAAGAGTCTATCTAATGTGATGTGAATTTTGTGACTATAATCCAAGAGATCTTTAAGTAAATTTGTAAATAGTAAAGGTGTCTCTATGCACATAGGCAGACATTAGTAATGACAACTAGTCTAATTTGTAGAGTCACTTAGGGTCACTAAGGAAAACAACCTGTGAGGGCCTAAAACCTTCCAAAGCTACATAGGGGTGTTGAATTTCTCCCCAACAGTGGTATCAAAGCCCTTCAAAACATTTGGGACTCTTGAAGAAGGTCAACGCAACTATCTAAGCTAGTAAAGCTCTTAGGAAAGGACTTATAGCAGATTGGTGAGCTACATCAGTATTCAAAAATGGACCTTGAAGCTTGCAGCAAGTTCCTCAATACATACTAAGGGAGGAAGCTATAAGAAGGTAATCATTTTGAACTTGTCCTACTCCATCACACTCAAAAAGGCTTAGGAAGCATAGAATCTTAAGTAATGGCTGAGTATGCTACCCAAATAGAGAAGTTGGAGAAAGGAAACTACCAATCCTGGAGATTTTGGGTTAGAAATTTCCTCAGGGGCAAGGAACTATGGGGATTAGTTAGTGGAGCTGAGCCTAGGCCTCAATATGAATAGCCACTCACTCAAGCCCAAGAAAAGGAAGTGGATGAGTGGGTTGAAAGAGATAGAAGAGTCATATTCATCTTATCTCAACACATTAGTAATAGCATGATTGTTCATATCCAAGACTTGGACTCATCCAAGAAAGTGTGGGAGACCTTGGAGAGATTGTATTCCACATCCACAAAGGCACAAAGGATTCAGCTCAAGAATGAGTTGAACAACTTAATAAAGACTTCAAATAGTAGCATCCATGATTATATCCTCAAGGTAAAAGGGATTGCGAATGCCTAAGGATCAATAGGGAGCTCCATCGATGATGATGGTTTGGTAGCTCATATGCTGAATGGGCTAACGAATGATTACAAATGGAGGCCATTCACTACTATAGTATATGTAAGGGAATCATTACTAGATTTTGAGCAATTAGTCACACTCATGGTGAGTGAGGAAATGAACCTCAATGGAGGTCATTCAAAGGGCAATGAATCCCAAGCCTTTTATGGAGGTAGAGGCAAAGGAAAGAGAGGTGGACACAATGGACAAGGTAGAGGTAGAGGAAGATCAAGCAATGATCAAGGTAGAGCGAGTCAAAGCTATGGAGCAAGGGGGAGAGGAAGAGCTGGAGGAAGAGGAGGTTGATATCAAGGAAGAGACTACACAAAGGAATGCTACAACTGTGGTAAGCCAGGCCACTTTACAAGGGACTGTTATTCAAAGAGTAGCGAAAGAGGCCATAAAAAGAATCAAGGTAACTATGTGAATACTTCAAATACATCAGAGAATGATAATCTCTTAGCCATGATGCAAAGAAATGGTAGAAGAGAAGGCATGGAAACCACATGGTACATCGATAGCGGATGTTTAAATCAAATAGGGAAATGTTTTGTAAATTTCATGAACCAAGCACACAAGGGCATGTAGAAACATGAGATGGCACCGAGCATAGGATCACACACATAGGTGATGTTCCTTTAGATGAAAATCAGAATGCAAAGTGTCTTAAAGATGTGCTATATATACCAACAATCACAAAGAATTCAGTATCAGTTGGACAGATGGTTGAAAGAGGATAGGTAGTCAAATTCAACCACAAAGGATGTTTTGTGGAAGACCCAAAGCAAGGCTACAAGCTGATAGCTAAAGGAAATAAGGAAGGAAGATTATTCACAATGGAGGTAAAATCACCCTCATCACATACAATCTATTTGACAATCATCAACAAGCAAATAGCTCAAGTGGATTTGTGGCACAAGAGAATTGGCCACATAAACCTTCAAAAGTTGAAGGATATGCAAAGGAGAGGAGTGGTAAGTGGGCTTCCAAAATTCCAGTCTCAAAGTATGAAAAACTTGTGTGAAGCATGTCAACTTGAGAAACAAGCAAGGCTTCCATTAAAGAAGAATACACAAAGAAGAAGATTTCTGTTGGACCTTATCCACACCGATGTATGGGGATCAACCAAAGAACCCTCATTGGGAGGCAATCAATACTTTGTTATCTTCATTTATGATCATACCAGAATGACATGGTTATATTGTATGAAGTCAAAAGTTGAAGTTTTTAGTCACTTTAAAGTTTTCAAAGCACTTGTTGAAAAGGAAATGATCAGGTACATAAAGATCCTTAGATCTGATGGAGCGGGAGAATACATCTCCAAGGAGTTTTTGGAACTTTTAATTGATAATGGCATTAAGAGACAGTATACATGCAAGTATACACCTCAACAAAATGGGATTGCAGAGAGGAAAAATAGACACATAGCTGAAGTGGCAAGATCCATGTTCAACGAGATGAATGTGCCCAATTGCTATTGGGCAGATGCAGCAAGTACAACTATATACATATGAATGGATGTCCCACTTCTAGTGTACATGCTTTAACTCCATATGAAGCATGGTACAATAAGAAATCAGATCTATCCCACCTCAAGATATTTGGTTGTGTATGTTATGTGCACGTGCCTTATGAATTGAGGCATAAACTTGAAACAAAAGTTGAATGGTGCATTTTTATTGGGTATTCAAGAGAGCAAAAAGCTTCTAGATGTTATAATCCTAAAACCAAAGAGCTAAAGGTATCTAGAGATGTTATCTTTGATGAATTGTTATCATGGTATGGTGGGAAAGATTCATTACAGTTTGAAGACATATATGGTACTGAAAGGAGACATGTGGAAGACCAAGAAAGTATGGAAATTTTTGATCCTTCAACTTCAAGAACAACATAAAAGGGTAGCCACATATCTCCATGGAAAGTGAGTTTGAAAAGAAATCCTACTTCAAGTGAAGAAAGTTCTGCAAGAAGTAAAGGCATGGAGGAAAAGGATGATGGGATAAATTATGTGGTAGACATGGATAGCAGCAATGAGGGAGAGTTTGAAAAAACAGAAACTCTAGGTGTAAAAACATCAAAAGAAAGAGGAAAAAGGTTCATTGGAGCCCCTCAAGAGAGAAGGAGTTCAACAAGAGAGAAGGAGTTCAACAAGAGAGAGATACCCAATTCAATGATTAACTTATGACTCTTTCATTGCTAAACACTATCCATATATGAGTGAAGTTGTTGCATGTGAAGAGCCTAATTGTTTTGAGGATGCAAGCAAATATGAAGAATGGAAACTAGCCATGAATGAAGAGATAAAAGCACCCGAGGAGAATCACACTTGGTCATTGGTGCCTAAAACCAAGGATATGAAGGTTATCGGCAAGAAATAGGTATACAATGTGAAAAGAAATTCAGATGCCAGCATATCTAGGTATAAAGCAAGGTTCCTAGCCAAGGGTTTTGCACAAAAATATGGCATTGACTTTGAGGAGACTTTTAGTTTTGTAGCAAGGATGACTATAGTAAGAATTCACATTGTGATTGTGGCCTCAAAGAGTTGGAGAATCCACCAACTAGATGTGAAGAATTCTTTTTTAAACAGTGACCTAGAGGAAACTATTTTCATGGATCAACCCAAAGTTTTTGAATGTCAGAAGTATCCACATCACGTGTGCATGTTAAAGAAGGCCCTTTATGGTCTGAAGCAAGCACCAAGAGCATGGAATCAAAGATTAGTGGAATATTTGGCCAAATGTGGCTAAAAGCAAAGTGATGCCAACTCATGATTATATATGAAGAAAGAAGGTGATCAAGTTTTCTACATTTGCATATATGTAGATGATCTTATTCTTACAGGGAATAATGAAGCAAGCATTAGAGAAATCAAGAACAAGCTTGAAGAAGAATTCAAGATCTTACATCTTGGAGAGTTGAAGTACCTCCTAGGCATAGAAGTAATTTGCAAGGAGGAAGGTATATATCTCATGCAAAGAAAGTACATTCCTAATGTACTAACAAAATATGGCATGAGTGATTGCAAGCCAATTGCAAATCCATTGGAAGTAAATGTAAAGCTGAGTGCAAATGAGGGAGAAGACATTGAAAATGTTACCTTGTATAGATCCATTATAGGATCTTTGGACTATGCAACTCTTACTAGGCTAGACATCAAACATGCAGAAGGAGTTCTCTCATAGTTTATGCAAACCCCCAGAGTGCAACATCTAATAGCAGCCAAGAGAGTCCTTAGATATCTCAAGGGCAATATAAATGAATGGTTATTTGATGATTATGATGAGGATTTGCAGGTAAAAGCCTATTGTGATGCAGATTGGACATGTTCAAAAGATGATAGGAGAAGTACAAGTGGCTATGTAGTTATGATTGGAAGCAAGACTATCTCGTGGAGCTCTAAGAAGCAACCAATAGTAGCCCTATCTTCTAGAAAAGCTGAATATAGAGCCTTAGCCCTTGTCACATGTGAAATTATGTGGCTGAAGAAGCTCTTTAGATACTTGAACTTGCAAGTAAAACATATTAAAATCATGTGTGACAATATGAGTAGTATACATCTAGCTTCGAATCTTGTTTTTCATGCTAGATCCAAGCACATTAAAGTACACTATCACTTTGTAAGAGAAAAGGTGATTACAAAAGAAGTCAAGGTGGAGCATGTAAGTACCAAAGATCAACTTGCAGATATGTTTACAAAAGGTCTAGAAGGAACAAAGATGCTAAAATTCAAAAGAAGCATTGGCATGGTAGATTTAAGTTCAAAGCTTGAGGCGGACTGTTGAATCAAGCCTTGAAGATGGCAAAAATTTATTTTGATGTTTTTTTGATATTATTTGAGTGGTTTTTTGATGGTGTTGACTCAAAAATCGTCCGATCTCGCTTGGATTTATGCATGACATAACCTTGGTGGGGATTTGTTTTTTCAAAGAAAAATATGTATTTAAGCAAATATTCTTGGGGATTTTGTTTTTATGAATGTGTAGGAGACTTAAAGGATATGGCAGTGGAGTAAAAGGGAAATAATTCCTCTTGGCGGAGGGGATATGCCCCATGAAAGTTCACATGTGTGAGTAATCTGCAGCAATCTTTTGGGGAAAAAGGAAAACACACGTTTTTGGGGGTGGAGCTCTCTCGCTTCCGAAAAACAAGAGGAACATTTGATTTTTTGGGAGCTCGTAGATAAAAAGGGCAGCCTTTTGTTGAGGGGGCTCTCTGGCATTTTTTTGGGGCAGCCATCTGTGTGGGTATTGAGGAGAATACGGGGCTCTCTTCTTCGTTTTTTTGTGCAGGTATCCCGACAAGGAAGCGGGCTGTGAAGGGGGGGGCACGTTTTGGAGTAGGGCTTCTTCTTGTCTGCTCTCGATGGCTAAGGGGTCGTGCATCAGAGAGAAAGTGGGGAGTCACCCCCGTCGATCAACGGCATAGGAAGGAGACGTTGGAGGGGATCGCTTTTTGGCCGCTCATCATCAGAGCACTTGGGGGTGAGATCAGAGGTGTGCAAAAGAGAACAAAAAGGTCGAAGGGAGTAAGCAACTTGTTGGGGGGCTAGCATCTTGTCTAGCTTGTTCGTCAACTAGGGGGGGCTCTTTCTTCTTCGATTCTGTGCAAGAACGGGGGCGCACACGTTTTTTCCATGAGGAGGAGCGGCCGACAAGTGTAGAATGGGGGGGCTTCAGCAGGTGTCGAGAGAGAGTGCCGCCACCGCTTGATGATTTGGGGATTTGATAGCGTGCATCAAAAACTGCAGGTGGTTTTTTGGGTTGTGTATTTGTGGTGTGGGGGTGCAAACAAGTAGCAACAAGAAGAAGGGGGATCAAAGTGAGCAACTCAGAGGTGCAAAGATGAGCTGTTTTATTCATTTCGGAGAGGTGAAACGGACGTGGAAGGCACTGAGTGACAAGGAGCAGAAGGGCAGAGGCAACTGATTTTTTTTTTCTATGTAGAAGCTCCCAACATAGAGGAGAAATAAATGAAATGGAATCGGTCACTGATTATGGAAAGGCCTAGCTTATGCGCAAGAGCAGGGTTCATAGGAAGCCTTCAATCAGAGAGATAGATGTTTATTGATTCTATGCAAGTTGGTGATGAGGGGTGGGTTGTATGAGAAAAAGTGCAGCAAGTCATGCATGTCAGAGTTTTCACATAAGGGGAGGCAAGCACGGCTTGGGAAGTCAAAGTTGAGAGAATGAAGCTACTGCTTTCTGTACATTCTGATGGTGACCCTATCTTATCTAGTGTGTTGGCACAAGATATTATGGTCACCTACCAATGATTGGTCTATGTATCTCACAAAGCAGGTTCAAAATTACGAATTTGTCTAATCGCACATGACAGTTGAAGAATGGAATCCAAGAAGAGAGAATACATTACTCTAGATGACGTGAGGGTGAGGCTTTCCGATGTTGTGGAGATGAATACTCCAAGAAAGGCCTACGATGCATTGAAGACAGCCCCGATTTCCCTTTGGATTAAGTAGGAAGTGCACGATGGCAACATATATAGGAACTGACGGAAGGCGGAGGAGACACTCGAAAATTTGGGATACACAGGTATAATAGTGGTATTTTATGCAAACCCTGTGACTATTTCTATGCAGCTTGCTTCAATTCAAATGTTGCTTGATAAGAGCTAGTGCGCCGAATCTGAATCTGTATTTAATCTGAATCTGTATTTAATCTGCGCCCCTTGATTTTTTAATGTGCTGACCTCCTTCTTCAGCTATTTATGAAGCTTTGCATTGTTTTGGAATGTCATTAAATATGTCATAAACGATAGTTTCTTATGAGTGGAGTGCTGCATCTAATTCCATACTACGCAAAGTATAAAACCGAGCTTGCATATAATTCCATGGATATTTGTATTCTGCATCGGTGTGGTTTACTTGAATTGTTCATGATCTAGCAGCATGGGACCTAGGATGGGGCTATTTTTTTGTGTTAACTACTACAGTTGATGTGAGCACATGATGTAGTCTGCAATGCTTGTTGAATCTACCATTTCACACTAGGCATTTTCTGTGGTTGTATGTATGAGAAGGTATGGTGTGCGTGTTTGTATGAGGGTACATGGCTGAGTGTGTGTGGGAGACAAATGGGTATGTGCATGATGGTGTGTGTGAATGTATGTGTGTACGAGAATATAAGCGTGTGTGCATGAGTGCATAGGTGAAAGTGAGTGTGGAGGGTCTTAGAGGTTGTGAAGTATGTGGAAGGAGAGTGCTCGGGAATGCGTGAAGGTGCGGTTGTATGTCGTTAGGTGCAGGCATATATTTGTGCATGTGAGAACAAAAGAAGGTGGGGAAGAGAGGAAAGGAGTGTTTGTGTGTGTACACAAGGGGAGAAGTGTAGCGCCAACGTTGCACAGGTTGGGCATGCAGGCATTTCAGCCACTTTTAATAGAAGGACGCGCCATTCGTTTGCATCCATTGGTATTTGTGGATGTGGTATGTGCAAATCTGTGTGTGTGTTTGGGTATAGGGGTATGAGAGTATGAGAGAGTGGATGTGTGTGCAAGGGTGTGTGTGAGCATAGGTGTGAGTGTGAGTGTGCGCGAGTGAGCAGAAGAGGAGTGGGTATTTACATACATGCGTGTATGTGAATGTGTGCGGGAAGTTTGAGTAAGGAAAGAGGGAGGTGCATGAGTGTATATGGGAGTAAGTGGGTGTGAATGCGTGAGAGAGTGGGTGAAAGCGTGTGAGTGTGCATCACCCAAGGGAAAGAAACCCAAGAGGGCAAAGAGGGGTTTCCAAATAGTCAAAAGCGCGGATATTTGCTAAACTCGAGTGGAAATATAGGACCAAGCATAGGACCAAAAGCTAAACAAGTGCATTAATTTGCATAAATCTGGTATATCGGGTCTTATCCAGATGGTTTTTTGGTGAATTTTTGGTGTCCTTCGTTGGCCTAAAAGTCTTAGGGATCACCCAGTCTGGTGTCATTTCAGTATTTTCTAGTGATTTTTTGGTAATCTTTTGGTGGCCTAAAAATCTCAAGGAACATGCAGTCCGGTGTCTTCCCGGTAGTCCGATAGTCCAAGAGTCCGGTGATCTCGTATGTTTCGTTGCATAAGAGTTCTGAATATTTTCCTAAATCATAGCTAAAGTCTCAGAGACACAAATGACAAGTGGACCTATTAATTAGAGGCTTCATATCACAAATGTCAGCTATCAAGAAGCCTCAACCACTTTCCTAAATCATAGCTTACCAAAAATGTTAAATAGGTTGACTAAGAGATTCTTGCAAAATTGTAGGAGCACTTTTGCTCAGCCTATATATGTATGAATCAAAGTCAAGAAGTATGTTGATGACCTCTAATCTCTTCGTAGAATAATTATAGAGTGTAAGGAAGTTACTATATGCAATTCCCCTTGCATAGCTAGTCCTTTTGATTTCTTATTCTTCTCTGTAGCTAGCCATTGCTCAGTACCTATTTAAGGAGTGAGCTAGTTTCTAGCATTATTTTGTTTTGACTATAACTTATTCTTTCAATATCCATTTCAAGTGATTCCACTTGCATTTGATTGTTTAAAGATTTTAATCTGGTGTGAATTTTGTGACTATACTCCAAGAGATCTTTGAGTAAAGTTGTAAATAGTGAAGGTGTGTCTATGCACATAGGTAGACATTATTACTGACAATTAGTCTAATTTGCAAAGTGACTTAGGGTTGCTAAGGAAAACAACTTGTGAGGGCCTAAAACCTTCCAAAGTTTCATAGGGGTGTTTGAAATTCTCCCCAACATTATTCAACGGGAATTAGAAGTTGGAGTTCTATAAGTACATGTGTGTGCATGAAAGTTAGTGTGGTTGAGTTTTTATTGTAGCTTTCATTACTAACCCATGATTCAACTTCCAAGGAGTTGATGTGGGCTCATCCATCTACATTGCTTACTTAAGGATATTTATTTGGTAACATCTCATAAATGTTTCTTGATTGGTCTCAATTACTAATTTTTTTTGGGAAAGGAAAGGTTTTTTGTGCATGGTCGCTTGTGATTTCAACATTGAGTTGTGGTTTACATCAACTACTTGTGATCATTCATGGTTTGGATCACATTCACAGATATTCAATCACTACATGATTTTAAGATTAGGAAATATTTTAGGTCAACATGATCCACAATCAGAGTATGTTGCTGCTATTGAGGCATCTAAGTAAGCATCATGGCTTTCTCATCTTTTTTGTGATCTGGGTCTACATAAACATGTACCATTTTTCCTTAGTGATAGTCCGAGTGCCATTGCTTTGGTAGAATCCGGTCTATCATGCAAAGACCAAGCACATTGAGTTGAGGTATCACTTCATTAGAGACTTCTTAGCCACTAAGCACATTATTCTTGAGAAGGTTCATACTCGAGATAATGTTGTGGATGTGATTGGCTCTAATGCCCAAGGAAAAATGATTATACGAGGCTTTATTTTGTTCAAATCCCTCGGAATCGGTCCACTTGGGTTACTTTGAGGCCCATAATTATCTCTCGATTGATAGTTCCGCGCTCTTATCCCACTACCTCGCACACACTCTCGATCTCTTTTCCTCCTTACCCTCTTGTTCTTTTTCAATTTCTCACACACTTTCTCACATACCTATACTCACTTAACACACACATGCACTTCCGCACTCTCTCAAACACACATACTCAAACACACACGTTCCCACTCTCCTTCTTCTTTCCTCTCTGTTCCTTTCCTCAACTTTTCTTACACGCATGCACACACCACTACACACATATATCCGCCCCCTCTCTTATGCACCCTTGCTTACTCACGAATGCAAACCTGAAATCGACTCCCAAGGTTAACCTTGGCAAACATCCTCTCTTCACACTTCATATCTACTTACTCTCCTTCTTCCTCTCCTCTATCCCATTTGCCCACTCTAGCACCCACAGCTCAACTCACACCCTCATTTCTCCCCCTCTCTCTCTTTTTTTTTTTTATTTAAACTGAGCTCCACATACACCTACTGTGCTTTTAGTGCAAAGAAGATATGACCCTACACATAAGCACGCCTTTAGGAGGTCAAATCAAGAGACCTTTGGCGTCCTTTTCTTTTTACCTCTCTTGATTCTTACGGATGATGAGGATATTGGCGTTGTTGATCAGAATCAATAAGCCATTACAAAACAAAAGCAGACCTCAATCAAGCAACAAAAAGGAGCTGCTCATATGGGCATTCATTCTGCACCATGGTGCATACCATTCATAAACAGTACACAGGGAGCCATATAGTGCTTTCTTCCTCCGCATTGAGGAAAAAAGGAAGTGGGAGACAGCATATTTTAATGCAAAAGAAAAGGATTAATCAAGAATCTATTTATTCAAACTCTGGATCAACGCTTTGTAGCAGACCTTCATCAGTATATCAACATATACTATGCAAAAGGTAGTTATCGAGCCAACACTAATTTCTGCTCTAAATATAGAACAAAGGAGATCCTGAAAAGACACAAAGTAGATGTCGTGCTAAAGGCCAAATTCAACGCACATCATATTAACAAAGTTACGTCAAAGAAGCGATTCTATACCTGTCAAGCTAAGTAACATCTGGAAATGTTATAGCCAATGCTTTGTTGAATCTAGTCTGAAAACCCTTTTCTGAGGGGATTTAACGCGACAGGACGGGTGCTGTTGATATCCATGTCCTTCACACGATTGATGCGCTTTTACTTGGCTCCTCCTGTCTGTCAATTAGAGTTTCGCCGTTTCAAAGTAAAGCAACGAGGCCTGAGAGCAAAACGAGTTGGAAGACGGGCTCCCAAGCGGGCTCTTTTGTGCCCCGTACACATCACCCAACGGGCTCTGAAGGGTCTCTATGCCCGACAGCAGATGCAGCAGCCGCCAAAAACCCTCCTCCTTCCTCCCCCAGGAGCCACCGATATCTGCCCTGTCGCCTCTCCTCTGACTCGCACGAAAAAACGTGTATGAGGCTCCCCACTCCTGCACAATGATAAGAAGCCCCCCCCCCAAAAAAAAGAGAGGGCGACGCCTGGGGAGAAAAAGACAGCCCCCCAATCCTCTGCGAACCCCCTTTTCTGGAAAAAAAACGGAAAGGAGAGGGGGGTCTCCTGACAAAATGACCCTCCCGTCAGATCTGCAAAAAAAACGGCCTGCCAGCACTTTCTCCAGGAGCCCAGCACGTAGCATATGAATCGATCAGTGTATTGCTGAGATTCACATTTCCTTTTAATGAACTTTGCCTTTCAAGCTCTTCATGTATCTCCATAATTTTTTATGTGGCAGCTAAATTGCTGAATGCTTTTAAGATGCACATATACGTAATTACATCAGGAAAAATACCATCAGATCGCATCTGCTCCAGGCAATCTATCACCTCCTCATTACTGCCATATTCTACATAGCCTGACATCAAAGCATTCCATGTAATTATATTTCTTGCTGGAAGCCTATCAAATACTTGTCGTGCTCTATTGACCAAGCCACACCCAGCATACATGTCCCCTAATGTATTCCCTACTACTAAATTCCCCTCAAAAGAGCCTCCCCGTACAATGTTTACATGGATTTCTATACCCTTGTCAATAATACCCAACTTGTCTAATTGCTTTTAATGGATGACCGCCTTCAATATATCCATGAAGTAAAGCGTTCCAGGTGACCAAGTTTCGAACAGAGAAAGACTCAAAAATTTCCTCTGCTTTTGAAACTGCATGACATTTGCCGTACATATCAAGCACAGCATTACCAACCGCAACAGCATTCAGTAGCCCCCTCCTCGCTATATCTGCATGTACTTTCTGCCCTTCAATTAATGCCCCAATGCTACCACATGCCTTCAAACAACAAGTGTACATGACTGTATCTAGGGAAATACCCATTAATTGCATTTCTCTAAAGAGGTGGATTGCTTCATCAGCCAGTCCATTGTATGTGTAGCTTGTTATCAAAATGGACCATGATACTTTGCTTTTCACTAATAGCATATCAAACACTTGTCGTGCATCCAAGAGAGAACCACATTTTCCATACATGTCAATCAATGCATTGTCAACAATGCCATCCTTTCTGAGCCACGCATATCTCTCTGTTTTTCCTCGTTTTTTTCTTTCATAGTTAATTAGTTCACCCAAGTCCTAAGAATTAGGGAGAGGAAGAAAGGGACTTTCCCCACTGTTCCCACACATACATGCAAAACATATACACACTAGCCTTTGACAGATCAACCACCTCTTCACTCCATTCTCTCAATTACAGACACTACATATGTATTCATTGATTTGACTTTTCACTTGGTAACCACAGCCGGCTATACCTTAGTCCCTCGTATACATATCCTTAGGTATCCTAGAATGTGAGTCTCCGGGATGTCTCATGCAGTCTCACATCGTACTCGCATCCCGACAACTTCCCTAGGGCGAGTCAGGCTCAACTTCAGGAGCTCCGTCATCACTTCCTATCGTTAGCACATCTGCCCAAGCCCACGTGATATCGTTTTCCTCGTTAGGCATTTCCCTAGAAGGATGAAAATAGTAGTATCGATCTTCCGCCCATCCTACATGTCGAGTGAGGTATTCCTCAAAACACTCAATGTAAAATGCAACACCCAAACCCTGGTTTATAAAGCATACCAGCCAATGCGCTTCCTCTACATCATATTCCGTCTCCAAATCGTCGACATCTATGTCCATGCGGGCGAATGTTTGGTCCGAGAAATATATCCTTAGCTCGTACAAGTAGAGCTGCGTTATTTGGTCTGCCATTTTGTTACTTAGCTCCTAACAGTCTCTGCATAACACAAAAAATATTAGAAGTCCAAAATTCTTGAGCTAGCACAGGATAATATTTATGAAACACAAAAATCATAACTAACATATGCGCATATATATATATATATATATAACTATACATGTATATACAAGGAGTCTACTACGTCCTTCTGCTTGGATCTCGTCTAGCTTCTCCCATCCTAATGTCACATGAAATATGGTTTAACTCTAAGCGCATTAACCTTCACGGGAGCAGATTCTTCTCCTAAATCTTGAATTTGCATGGAACCATTGGAATTGAGTTCCACCACCTTAAACGGTCCTGCCCATCTCGTTTGTAACTTCCCCGGGAATTTATAATATTTACTATCATAGACTAGTACCAAATCCCCTTCTTGAATTGCATAGGTCTTGAGATTCTTATCATGCCTCTCTTTATGTCTCTTCTGGATAGCTTCCAGACTTTGCTGTGCAATGAGTCTCTTTTCTTCTAGCTTGACCAGTTGTATGTACCTTTCCTTCAATGACTCTTCCTCGCCCAACCTGGCTTCGATGGCCACTCTTAATGTTGGAACTTCTTTTTCGATGGGAAAGATGGCTTCCTCGCCATATACTAGGGAGAACGGAGTGCTCTTAGTTGTCACTCGGTAGGATGTTCTATACGCCCACAATGCTTCCAAAAGTCTCTCATCCCAGTCTCGCCGATGCACAGCTACTGTCTTTGTCAGAATCTGTTCCAGCACCTTGTTGGTGACCTCCACTTGTCCATTTGCCCTCGGGTAATATGGAGTGCTTTTTCTATGTTTGATCTTATATAGTTCCATTAATTCTTCGATCAGTTCGTTGACAAAATGGGTTCCTCTATCACTTACTATTTCCAACGGGCATCCAAATCGAGTGATAATTTGTTCGTATAAAAATTTAGCTACATCAACAGCTCGGTCAGTCTTCAGAGCTTTGGCTTCTACCCACTTGGTAACATAGTCAGTACAGACCAAAATATACCTATTAGACCGACGTCTTGAGGGAGGATCAATAGGCCCCACAAAATCAATTCCCCACTTCTCAAAGGGCTTAAGAGCGAGCACCGGCGTGAGAGGAGCAGCATGTGCTAATGTGGGTTTGCCCATTCGTTGGCATCTATCACATTTCTTACAGTATGTGTGCGAGTCTTTGAACAGCGTTGGCCACCAATACCCAGCCAATAAAATCTTTCTTGTCGTCAGTTCACCAGCAAAATGCCCACCGCAGGGTTCATCATGTAAAGCCCTCAACACTAGGTTTGCTTCTTCTTCCTCGAGACACCTCCGATAAATGCTCTCATGAACAAAATATCGATAGAGTTGCCCCCCAATGATGCTATGGTGCTTCGCCAATGCTAACAGTTTTTGCTTCTCTCTCTTGCTTGCTCCTGGCGGATATTTAGTAGTGCACAAGAAGTTCACCAAGTCGGCATACCAAGGTACTTTAGCATCAACCTGGAATAGATGCCCATCAGGAGCATCATCGGGCACACCGGAGATTGGCTCCTCATTAACAATTCGGGATAAATGGTCAGCCAATATATGTGCTTTGCTTGGTTTGGTTACCACTGTGAACTGAAATTCTTGGAGGAGTAGCATCCACCTCATCAATCGCCCTGATAGCTCGTGTTTATTAATGATGTACTTTAGGGCTTCATGATCCACATAAAACGTGAAGTGTTTTCCCATCAAGTCATGCCGATACTTGTTCACCGCAAAGATCATCGAGAGGCATTCCTTCTCTGTAGTCGTGTAGTTCCTCTCAGTGCTATTCAAATTGCGACTTGCGTAATAAATAGGGTGGTCCAACTTCTTTTCCTCGGCTTGGCATAGTACTGCTCCAACCGCAGTATGAGAAGCGTCGGTATGCACATGGAATTCTTTCGCCCAGTCGGGTGCTACCAAGATTGGTGCATTTATCAATCTCTCCTTGATCGAGTCGAATGCAACTTGACACTCTTCAGTCCATTGGTATTGTTGGTCTTTCCTCAAAAGATTCATCAGTGGCACCGCTATTGATGCAAAATTTAATATAAAACGTCGATAATAATTTGCATGCCCCAAGAATCCTCTGAGTTGTCGCAAGTTTTGAGGAGGTGGAAGTTGTCTGATCTTTTCCACTTTATCCTCGTCAACCGCAATCCCTTTTTCGGAAATAACATGTCCCAAAAGCAATCCTCTTCGTACTCCAAATGTACACTTTTCAGGATTTAATGCGATGCCTTTTTCAATGCTTCTTCTTAAAATCGCTTCGATCCTCTCCATCATGTTTTCATCGTTGCCTCTGATCGCAAAGTCATCGAGAAATATCTCCATCCAATCCTGCAAGTAGTCTTGATATGCAGCTATCATTGCCCTCTGGAATGTGGCCGGTGCATTGCATAATCCAAATGGCATCACACGATATGCGTACGTACCCCATTCTGTCGTGAAAGTAGTTTTTGATTGATCCTCTTCATGGATTTGGATCTGGTTGTATCCACTGAAACCATCCAAAAATGAGTACAATTTATGGCCAGCTACTCTGTCCAAGATTTGATCAGTAAAGGGCAAAGGGAAATGATCATTCTTCGTGCGCTCGTTTAGCTTTCGATAATCTATGCAAATACGGATTTTCTTATTTTTCTTTGGAACAACTACAATTGGTGATACCCATTCACTGGATGCGATGGGATATATGAATCCTGCTTCCAATAATTTAGTCAATTCTAACTTGATCAGTTCCGAGTAGATTGGATTTGTCCGCCTAAGTCGTTGACATATTGGTCGTGTGCCTTCTTCCAAGTCTATATAATGTTGGCAGATTCGGGGATCAATTCCTCTTAAATCACTATATGACCATGCAAAGGCCTTGCCGAAATTTTTAAGTGTCAACTTAATACCATCTCGTACTTCATCTGGTAGCTCTGACCCCACGCTTAAGAACTTCTCCGGAAAAAATTCCCATTTTTCCAACTGAGCTTCTCGCGAATATTCCTTATTCCGTGATGACACTGTGATTGGAATGTGCTCTCCGATCACGCGTGCATGGTTGGCCAGTAAATCATTGTTTTGTTCTGTTTCGATTGAACCTAATTTCTTTAATTCAGCTTTTGCAATGGCTTCCGACGCTTTAGTCCTACTCTTCGCTTCTTTTTCCGATTCTCGACTTCTCTTTAGAATCTCTGCTTCTAGTATTCTAACTCTTTCTCTCAACTGTTGCACTTCCATTGTCGGAGCTAACTCCAGCTCCAGCTCTTCTTTTGAAGTTCCCTTCTCCAGGGATTGAGTAGATTTGTTTTTACTTGCGTCTATACTCAACATGTAGCACTCAAAGTCACTTGTATGTGTCAACCATCCTAACAACTCCTTATCGGAATCGTCGTTATAGAGCAATGGATTTTGATATTCTCCCATCTTCGTGTTTTGATTCTTAAAGAGCTGCAAGTTGAACCCGTCTTGAAGCAGATTCTTGTAGGTGTCCGTGTTCAAAGAAAACCTAGCTCGTGCAATCTCTTGCCTTGCTTTCTCCTTTTCTTTCTTTTCCATCTCATCGACTATTATTGTCTTCTTCTTGTTGCTCGAGGGTGGGGATACTTGTAATTGAATCCGATCAGACTTTGGCCCTATTGAAATAAAACCTGTGCGCCAGTCATGCACACATTCGGCTTGCACCAGCCATGGCCGTCCAAGTAGGATCGAGAAGGTCGCCTCTGAGGTCCTTGGTCTTACTATCAGATAATCCACTTTAAACTCTAGACCGCCCACAACTGTGCTTACATTCTTCAAAAGGCCCGCAGGCTTTACTTGTGTTTGATCCGCCATTCTCAAAGACATCGGCGTCTCTTTCATGTGGTTGAGGCCCAAAGCTTTCATCATGAATTCGGTCATTAAGTTGACTGCGGCTCCACTATCTAACTGAGCACCGGGGACTGCATATCCTTTAATCTCGACTGTCACAGCTGGAGCGTTCGAATCAATTTGCGTCGTAATACTTTGAATGATCCCTTGGACATCTTTATCTTGTCTCTTTTTATCTCGAGCTTTCCTCGGCTTCTTAATATATTCATTGTAGAATTGTTTCCTATAAGCAGGTGAACATTTTAGCACTGTGCCAATGTCTAGCATGACTTCCGTGTCAGCGAGCAACTTTACAATATCTACTTCTTCCGAACTTTGTCTTTCCTTTCTACACTTCGGAGCCCTTAATCTTTCAGGGAATGGCGCTATGCCCGGCACAAACTCCTTGGTCACGGGTGGAAGAATCTCAATCTCTTCCCCATCCTCAAGCTCTTGCTGCTCAGCAAATCCTCCAACTTGGTTTTCTACCTCTTCACGCTCAGCGATCTTCTCTTGACTCCCTTCTTCACCTTTACCTCCTTGGTTCGTCTTCGAATACTCTTGAGTCCTTGTGACTACTGCCACAGTTGGATCTTTATGCGGGTTCTGGGCCTCGTAAGCATCCACAAAGTGCATTGACGAGCTAGAGCCTTCTTGAGGGTTCGGTGTCTTGAACACTACTCCAATCGTAGGAACGTGCTCTTGAGCTCTCGATGTGGAATGCATCTGAGTATCAACATAATTCGAGGACCCTATTGGTCCTTTTTCCTTGCCGGCGGCAGCTTTTCGTTTTGGACAATCTTCATCAAAGTGGCCCTCTCCACTACAGTACCTACATAGTGGAGTATAATCAATTGGTTTCTTTTCGTTTGGACATCTAGATTGAGTATGGCCCAAGCCATGGCATCTCCAGCATTGGATTGGACCATCTCTTCTTTGATCCCGTGAGACTCCTCTTGGATAGTCTCCTCCTTGACCTTGAGCACCGTATCCATATGTCGGTCTATTTTCCCAACGAGATGTGGGTGGAATACTTTGAGCAGGCAATCCCGTGTAGGGTCTTTCTCTTGTATCTCCCGATTTCATGGTCCTCTCTTCATAGGCTCTCTTGTTGTAACATCGATCCTCCGTGTGATTTGTCCTTCCACAAAAAGTGCAACGCATTCTAGGTGGTGATCTATCTGTGAATACTCTCGAGACTGTAGGGCCTTCTAAAGCCAAATGGCCGTAACCATGACACTTTCCACACCATGTATTTGATCGAAACACTTGATTGGGGTTTGTAGTCACCTCGGGTTTTACTGTGTATGTTTCCTGGGTGATTGTGGCAGCTTTTATAGCTTGCGTGACCAACTCCAATATTCGTTCTTCAGTTAGCGTAGGCTTTCCCTCGCCTGGCGTGCTAGTGGTAGCTACAAAAGCTGGAGTCGTCAATGTGGGACTTCCTTGACCCGGATCTTTCATTGGTATGCTCCCTGGGCCTCCCATAGGCTCGTATAAGAGCTCCATCTTCCTTTGTTGGCATAATTGTACTTCCTCCCAAAGCCTCGCTTGTTCTTTAGCATCCATTAAAGTTGCAGGTCTTGTCAGGCTGATATGCTGCTGTGCCGTAGGATCTCTCAATCCCGAAATGAATCTTCGTTTCAATGTCTCATCATTCGGGGCATTCGCGCCCATCTTTCTTACCAATGTTTCCATTCTCTGAATGTAGTTATCAATGCTCTCATTGACTCCCTGTCGCAAGTAATCCATCTGTTGGGCCAATCTATCTTGGAAGCCTTGTCGTCGAAACTTTGCCAAGAAGGCTTCCTTGAGCATTTGATAAGTTCCACGCTCTTGTGGTGTCAAATTCCCATACCAATTGGCTGCCTCATCACGGAGAATAGCCGGAAAAATCCTCAACCTTTGATCCTGGTCAACTATGTCATTGGCCTCACAAGTAACCTCAAACAACTGGATAAAACTATCCGGATCTTCCTCCCAAGTACCTGAAAACTTGGTGAAGTCCCCCAAGTGAACCGAAATCCGTTGAGCCATTTCAAACAGAGGTGTGATGTCAATATCACTTCGATCCCAGAAATTTAGCGCACATGGCCTCAGGATCCTCCCTTCAAACTTCCGCACTTGATTCGCGACTCTCCTACGGGAATACACGTTTTTGGCAGATTCCTTCGAGCCAATCGAGGTCCACTCACCTGGCGGTTCCCACCTTCTCCTTTCTCTTTCAAGGGCTCTTCTCTGAGCGCGTTCCTCTCTTTGAGTTTGTGTTGCTCCTGACGATGAGCTCCCCTCGCTCATGTACTAGATCTTGGGGTCCGCAAGCTCGGCCAACATGTGGCGCTAGGCGAACCTATGGCACTCTCTTATAGAGACGTGCCAAGCTAATTCCCGGCAAACGCACCAAAATGATTGGCTCTAATGCCCAAGGAAAAATGATTATACGAGGCTTTATTTTGTTCAAATCCCTCGGAATCGGTCCACTTGGGTTACTTTGAGGCCCATAATTATCTCTCGATTGATAGTTCCGCGCTCTTATCCCACTACCTCGCACACACTCTCGATCTCTTTTCCTCCTTACCCTCTTGTTCTTTTTCAATTTCTCACACACTTTCTCACATACCTATACTCACTTAACACACACATGCACTTCCGCACTCTCTCAAACACACATACTCAAACACACACGTTCCCACTCTCCTTCTTCTTTCCTCTCTGTTCCTTTCCTCAGCTTTTCTTACACGCATGCACACACCACTACACACATATATCCGCCCCCTCTCTTATGCACCCTCGCTTACTCACGAATGCAAACCTGAAATCGACTCCCAAGGTTAACCTTGGCAAACATCCTCTCTTCACACTTCATATCTACTTACTCTCCTTCTTCCTCTCCTCTGTCCCATTTGCCCACTCTAGCACCCACAGCTCAACTCACACCCTCATTTCTCCCCCTCTCTCTCTTTTTTTTTTTTTTTTAACTGAGCTCCACATACACCTACTGTGCTTTTAGTGCAAAGAAGATATGACCCTACACATAAGCACGCCTTTAGGAGGTCAAATCAAGAGGTCTTTGGCATCCTTTTCTTTTTCCCTCTCTTGATTCTTACGGATGATGAGGATATTGGCGTTGTTGATCAGAATCAATAAGCCATTACAAAACAAAAGCAGACCTCAATCAAGCAACGAAAAGGAGCTGCTCATATGGGCATTCATTCTGCACCATGGTGCATACCATTCATAAACAGTACACAGGGAGCCATATAGTGCTTTCTTCCTCCGCATTGAGGAAAAAAGGAAGTGGGAGACAGCATATTTTAATGCAAAAGAAAAGGATTAATCAAGAATCTATTTATTCAAACTCTGGATCAACGCTTTGTAGCAGACCTTCATCAGTATATCAACATATACTATGCAAAAGGTAGTTATCGAGCCAACACTAATTTCTGCTCTAAATATAGAACAAAGGAGATCCTGAAAAGACACAAAGTAGATGTCGTGCTAAAGGCCAAATTCAACGCACATCATATTAACAAAGTTACGTCGAAGAAGCGATTCTATACCTGTCAAGCTAAGTAACATCTGGAAATGTTATAGCCAATGCTTTGTTGAATCTAGTCTAAAAACCCTTTTCTGAGGGGATTTAACGCGACAGGACGGGTGCTGTTGATATCCATGTCCTTCACACGATTGATGCGCTTTTACTTGGCTCCTCCTGTCTATCAATTAGAGTTTCGCCGTTTCAAAGTAAAGCAACGAGGCCTGAGAGCAAAACGAGTTGGAAGACGGGCTCCCAAGCGGGCTCTTTTGTGCCCCGTACACATCACCCAACGGGCTCTGAAGGGTCTCTGTGCCCGACAACAGATGCAGCAGCCGCCAAAAACCCTCCTCCTTCCTCCCCCAGGAGCCACCGATATCTGCCCTGTCGCCTCTCCTCTGACTCGCACGAAAAAACGTGTATGAGGCTCCCCACTCCTGCACAATGATAAGAAGCCCCCGCCCCCCCCAAAAAAAAGAGAGGGCGACGCCTGGGGAGAAAAAGACAGCCCCCCAATCCTCTGCGAACCCGCTTTTCTGGCAAAAAAACGGAAAGGAGAGGGGGGTCTCCTGACAAAATGACCCTCCCGTCAGATCTGCAAAAAAAACGGCCTGCCAGCACTTTCTCCAGGAGCCCAGCACGTAGCATATGAATCGATCAGTGTATTGCTGAGATTCACATTTCCTTTTAATGAACTTCGCCTTTCAAGCTCTTCATGTATCTCCATAATTTTTTATGTGGCAGCTAAATTGTTGAATGCTTTTAAGATGCACATATACGTAATTACATCAGGAAAAATACCATCAGATCGCATCTGCTCCAGGCAATCTATCACCTCCTCATTACTGCCATATTCTACATAGCCTGACATCAAAGCATTCCATGTAATTATATTTCTTGCTGGAAGCCTATCAAATACTTGTCGTGCTCTATTGACCAAGCCACACCCAGCATACATGTCCACTAATGTATTCCCTACTACTAAATTCCCCTCAAAAGAGCCTCCCCGTACAATGTTTACATGGATTTCTATACCCTTGTCAATAATACCCAACTTGTCTAATTGCTTTTAATGGATGACCGCCTTCAATATATCCATGAAGTAAAGCGTTCCAGGTGACCAAGTTTCGAACAGAGAAAGACTCAAAAATTTCCTCTGCTTTTGAAACTGCATGACATTTGCCGTACATATCAAGCACAACATTACCAACCGCAACAGCATTCAATAGCCCCCTCCTCGCTATATTTGCATGTACTTTCTGCCCTTCAATTAATGCCCCAATGCTACCACATGCCTTCAAACAACAAGTGTACATGACTGTATCTAGGGAAATACCCATTAATTGCATTTCTCTAAAGAGGTGGATTGCTTCATCAGCCAGTCCATTGTATGTGTAGCTTGTTATCAAAATGGACCATGATACTTTGCTTTTCACTAATAGCATATCAAACACTTGTCGTGCATCCAAGAGAGAACCACATTTGCCATACATGTCAATCAATGCATTGTCAACAATGCCATCCTTTCTGAGCCACGCATATCTCTCTGTTTCAGCATGGATATGTCTCCCCTTATCTAAAGCTCTCATGTTACCGCAAGCCTGTAACTCACATAAAAGAGAGACAGAGTTTGCAGAGACACCACACTTACGCATTCTATCAAGACATTGTAATGCCTCTTCATTACATAAGTATTCAAGATAACCTCTTGCGAGAGCAGTCCAAGAAATGACATCACGAATCGGAAGTCTCTCTAAGATTTCAGTTGCTTTGGAAAAATAACCAAATTTGGCATACAAATCAATAAGGCAGTTCCCTAAACTGAGGTTTTTTTCAAGCACTCCTTCCCTTTCAGTCTCCATGTGTATTTCGAGAGCTTTGTACACTTTGTTTGTGATGGCACATGCTTTCAAGGTACAGATATAGGTTATACAATTGGGAGATATACCTTGTCTTTGCATTTCTTTGAAACAAAATAGTGCTTTTTCTGCATCACCACACTCCTTCAAAATAGCCACAAATGTCCTTGCATCAGGAGGTCGTGCACCATAGGTTTGCATTTGGGAATAAAAATTCAAGACATCTAATGGCTTGCCCCATCTCATGCTTGTGATGGCACATGCTTTCAATACAGCCACTGAAGCAAAACACCGGCCATCTATTCTTATTGCAAAACACCTATGTTCAAACAATTATTATCCAAATGGGCATGTTAGTGCATCAAAATCGACCAGTTCATGAGCTAACAGGATGCATTGACCAAGAGCTGCCGAATGATAGCTTTCGACACTGATGTCACCTTGATGGGGGTTACTTGATTCATGATCTTGCACCTTACTTGTACACTGTGTAACATGCCCATCAAGTGGGAGGTATATATTCTATACTTATACTCAATTATCGATCATTCTTTATTTTTTTCTCCCACAGTTCACTTTGGTCGTATTGGCCTTTAGTGGGAGATTGTTACCATTAGTGTCATGTGGCCATTGGATACTTTTGTATATGTTTTGTAATTAAACATATAGTATCTTGATCAGCCACAAACTATAAGTTTGATCGCATGTGTGAAACCTAAGAACTCTAAGACATGGTCTCTATGTACAGTGCAGTTTCATGTTTTCTACGGGTTTGTGAAGAGCAGCATGCTTGTCACTAGAGCTCGATTTTCTACTATCAAGGCATCATTGTGAAGCTCTCCAAATGGAGAATACACCATGGTGCATTTCCATCAAATCACTTCAGATGCTAGAGATATGATTTCTTGTGAACTATTAAAAACTCCTTTAATAGGTCTTGTTGAAAGAGTACCTTTTTTATAAGAAATGTTTTGTAAAATTGTAAATGTTTGTAATCTAGAAACTTTCGATGTATGTAAAAATGAGGAAGACTCTTCCTCATGAGTAGAAGTAACTTATGTAATTTTTTGAGAATTTTTAGAGCTCTTGAGTCAGTATAAAATTAGATTGGACCTGTTTTCAAGTGTAAAATAGGACACTTGAAAAAGTATATAAGTTAATTTATGACTCCTTTTTTGGGGATGATCATTTTGTATTCAAGCCATTAATGAGAACTTGAGATCTCTTATTCATCTTCTCTAAATTTCTTCCTTTAGCTTTCATGGTGATTTGTTAATGAATTGATGAGTGTTTATCATGGATAAGTCTTGTTGATCAGTCATTCTTTGAGTATTTCATGCTAGTCTAAGTCTATATTATCATCATAAGCCTCTACAATCTTACAAAGTGTTTTTCAAGTTGATTTCCTTTTTTAATCAAAATCACGATTGTCTCATCTCTATGATACAGGTAGTAAAATTGATTTTTGATGTGATTAATCTTCCTCATGAAAAATGGCACACTTTAGGCACAAAAATCATTAAAAAAGCTTTCTTCTAGCTCTACTTACAAGAAAACCTAGTATTTTTCCCAAAAAAGTGTGAAATCTCTGTTGAAACTGATCTTGTTGGCTAATATCTGAGTACATCAATGAAGAAGGGGCTATGGTCTTAGAATACTTCCCAGATTAACAAATTAAAATGTTTAAAATTGTTGTTTCCTTTACACTAAAATGATTGAAGAGGCAAACTCCAAAGTACAACAAACATTTTTTGGCACTATTGCCGGGGAAATAAGCAAAACTATCAACCATTATTGCTTTGGACCTTTACTGGATCTTCCAATTTGATGGTAACAAACACTTTTACAAAATCATTTTGAATCATCAAGTGTGCAAAGATGAAGAGGTGAGCGTGTTTATCTTTGGAAAAGATTACTTCATTCACTTTGTTTAGGAGGATAATCAAAGATTTGCATGTTTTTCTCTACTCAAGTTACAAGATCTCCATATTTCTTTATCAACTTTTAGCTTCATTTAAATCAAACCTAGATAGATTGTTTACTTTTTGTTTGGGAAAAAAATATATACAATGGATAAAATAAAATAAAAAGGAAAACAAGGGAACTAAGGGGATAACATTAGTGAATTACCTGTAATCAAAAGAGCCAAGAAAATCAAGAAAAATAAAGTTAGAAGAAATTTCTTTGCTACATTGTTTTTGTGAGAAACAAATCACTATTCTTTTTCTTTTTGCAAGTACAAAGAGTGAAAAGGTGGTGGTAGACTTCAAAGGAAGGCATATCATTAGAAGAAGTGAAATATTTTGCAAAGCAAAGGTGAAAACCAAAATTATGATTTTCTACAAAAAATCATGATTTTTTTATTATGGTAAGATCATTCAAATTTTGGGCAAAAAATTGAGCAAAGGTGAATGAAACTAAGATCAGGAGTGGTTATGGACCATAGCCAAAAACTTCCCGAGATTTGGATACAAAAAAACACAAAATAAAGTGAACAATATCCACATCCTTTGAACACAAATATGGAAAACATAAATGGAGAAGCAGAAACCTCTGACACTAGAGACTATAGGAACATCCTCAAATACTTATATACAAATAGGTTTGGAACTTATGTGTATCAAGATGGCTTGCATAAGGACCTCATTAGGTTGGGAAACATTGAATTATCTTTAAATTTGATGCCAATGCCTCAATTTAAATATGGCAGGTATGAGGATAGACAAGGATGTGTCTATTTCTTCACTAATGATCCTGAAAATACAAATGATTTGGGTCATCATTCAGATAAAGGAGCATGGGAAAAAAATCTAGAACAACTTGAGATTCCAAGAACCAATAGGAATAATACTACTCTAGTAGAGCCACAAAGGGAGAAAAGATAGCATAATTCACCTAATCCTTTTTTAAGGGAGGGAGAAGCCATGCATGAATTCCCTATAAGAAGGAGACTTAAGTGCAATAACACTAGAACAACCATGAGACCCATGTACTTGAATATTAAAAGACTCTTAGAGCATAAGAAATACAAGATTATTGAACACAATTTGAATTTGGACTAACTCTATAAGGACCTTCTTTGACATGGTTTTTTCCACTAAGGAAGGAAATGTTCATTGACATAGAAGGATTTTTGGAAGGATTCATAGGAGAAGTCTCTAAAACAGGGATTAAACATAGCACTGCTACATTGGTCCACACATTCAGGCAAAAAAAATAGTGAAAGCATAAGAGAGGCTACAAGAAGATTCAAACAATATTTGGATAGATGTCCTAGGGATGAAAAAACATCAATGCCTAAAATAGTGTCTTTATCTATAGAAGGATTAAATAATGCACAATTGAGGAATATGGTCTATTGTAGGAGATGTCAAGACCTAGACTCATGTGTATAAGAAGCTATTGACCTGGAAGGCAATAGAGGGAATGATCTTTAAATTTTTCAATAACAAAGAACAATGAAACTAAGTTACCTCCAATAGAAGAATTAGCCAATGCTATCACTAAAGCTTTAGGAGCTACAACTAGACCAAACTTATTTAATTCTAGATTGACACAAATCAAGAAATGTTATGTGTCTGGAGAGAATCATCCTACATACATGTGTACTCGTAAAACACCACAACACTTACAACATAGAACACTCAAGTATTGTACTCTAGAAAAAAAATGGATAAATCATACACGGGATAAGTGTTTCTACAACAAACAACCTGTGAGGGAAAGTGATTACCAAGCTCAAACTAGTCAACATAGAGATAGAGAATTTGGGGAAACACCTAGACTAGTACTAGGACAACCACCACCTATACCAACCAATGTGGTACTAGTGAAATATGCTCGAGTAGAAGAAAATTTGGAAAGGTCATTAGCGTAAAGAGAGATGGTGGATGAAATCCAAAGATGAGTTGGTGATGCTACAAACAACTTCACGCCAGCCAACTAAGACTTTAGAGTTGGTTAGTAGACCCTTTGAGCTTCCTAAATCCATAAAAAAAATCACCCATGTGTTTTGGAACAAGTATCTCAAACGTTTGAGTCAATACAGACTAGTTGCAAAATGGCTAGCTCCCAAAACTTAGTTATTTTTGTACATATAGTTGTTGGAAAAAATGAACAATGATCTCAACCTAGTAGGAATGGCAAACAGAGAGGGTTAACCAAATTCTAGAGGATATGCTTCGAGCATATGTGAATGAAAGGCAAACTAATTGGGAAGAGTACTTACCTATAGTAGAGTTTGCATATAATAGTGCCAAGCACTCTTCCACTGGGCATAGTCCATTTATGCTTATGTATGGGTTTCAGCCAAGAGCTCCTTATGCAGTAGGCTTGCAGAATGAAAAAGTTCAAGCTGCAAAGGACTTCTTGGAAGAGATGAATGATATGCTTAGGCTTGCTAAGGACAACATTAGGAGAGCTCAGGATAGAGCTAGAGCCTATGCTGACCCTCAAAGGAGAGACATCAACTTTGAGGTAGGAGAGCAGGTCTACCTTAGAGTTCCATCTAGATCTGAAACCATGAAGTTGGGACCTTGTCCAAAGTTATCTTCTAGGTATTGTGAACCTTTCCAAATACTTAAGAGAATAGGAAAGATGGCTTACCAGCTCCAACTTCTAGAGAATAGTCAAATCCATCCAGTTTTTCATGTTAGCCGGGTTAAGAAAAGGCTGGGTGAATCTGACAACCTCATTCCAGATAGTGAGGTAGTAGAGCCTATTTCTGTTCAATGTATTCCACATGAGCCTGAGAGCATACTACGCACTCGAGAGAAACGGACGAGAAGTCACTTATATAAAGAGTGTTTAGTAAAGTGGAAAGATAGTTCAGAAGATAGTGCCACATGGGAGCGGGTCAGCACCCTTCAAAGATGGTTTCCCAGTTTTAGACTACCTTCCCAAGAGTCTTCTTAAGGGGAAGGATATGGGGAAACAACATGGAGATATGACCATGTATTGCTATACATGGGGATATAGTGGGAGTGGTGTTCTATTATTTCTCTTCTTCTCTCAGACCTTCCAATACCATTTTTGAGGACAAAAATGGAGTTAAGGGGAAGGAAATGTAACATGGAGCATTACTCATGGTTCTTAGTAAGAGGTGTGAACCACCTCTTAGCCTCTTAGAGTAGGGTATTCACTTGAGTGCCAAGTGGCACTCATGTGAGGGACCATGAGTCATACTCATTGAGGATTTATAGAGAGGAATTAAGAAATGAAGAGACAACGCGGCTCGGCGGCAAAATATCGAAGAGCTCCGTGTGTTTGTCTGCGCTTCACCAATTTCGGGATATGTGCAAAATAAGGGGAATCATTGGAATGTCCAACATATTGTGATGTTCTACCCTTATCCTTGAGCTGGTGGGTGAGGACATTCTCGAATGACATGGTTGCCCTCATATCTAAAACATGGTCCTCTATGGACTTGTGGTCCCATTTGTTTCACTTGGGGCCTCGATTGAGGACTCATATACATGAGATTCACATGTTCTGGTCCATAAGGGTTTGCATGTTCCTCATAATCATAGTATTGCTTCATGTAGCTCTGGTCATATTCCATCAGGCTTGCCTCATAACAGTGATACTCTCCTTGGGTCTGATCAAAACCTTGATTTGATGTTTTGGAACCGATTAAAGGTGTCACTGGTACTAGGGATTTTTCTAGGTTCTCTTCCAGTTGGGTGTACCTTACTGGAACTACATTCTGTGGGTGGGGTGGTTGTTGTCCTAGTACAAGTTGAGGTTGGCCATATTGTCCATGTTCATATGGTCTAATCGCTCCTCGTGGTCTTGGACATGAGTTATACCTAGGAACTTCTTTGCCTTGTTCTCTAGGAGGGTACCAGTATGGTCTACATTGGGGTGGTACAAACGGTCGTGGTTGTCTATTCATTGGATAGTTTTCGGTGTTGCAGCTGGTGTACTTCTGATCACTATAAGAGTACATGTTAGGCCCCTAAGTTGATTGTCTATCATAAGGGTAAGGTTGTGATAACCCTAATCCTTCTCTGGTGCAGACATGAGATGGATGATCTCCATCGCAAAGTGTGCAATTTCTTAACATTGGGACTCCCAAGGGGGGGTTCTGGTAGCTCCTTTGTCCTTGTACTCCCAATTTCTTGGCCACTAACTCTGCAAATTCCTCCACATTACTCAAACTAGAAGTCTCATTGCTCCTTGTATCCTCTGATTTGGTAGAATTTTGTGTGGTTTTGAGATCCTCCGCTAAGTTGTCTTCCAAATCTATGCACTTTTGAAGACACTCACTTAGGGTTTGCAACGGTTTTACATATACTAAGATTCTCAATGTTCTGTTGGTTAGACCTTCTAAAAATAGGGATATCATTTTCTGCTGAGAAGGTCTCTCTTTCACAGGGCATTGGTCTACGTATTGATTAAATCTTCGGGATACATTTTTTACTACCTCATTAGGAGCTTTTTTGAAACTATGTATTAAGGATGACTAATTGTGCATAATCCCTTGCTTAGTGAATTCCCCAATTAATTCTTGGAAGAATTTTTCAATATGGCCAAAGCAATTTGGATCCATGGATTGAAACCAACTTAAGGCTATTCCTGTGAGGGTTAGCCCAAAGGATTCATATTGCATGAAAAAGTCATCCACTTGCTCCGCTTGCAACACATGCTTATATTTTGCAATGTGGTCAGAGGGCTCTCATGTGCCATCATAATGATTTCGCATATATTTGGCCAATTGGATTGGTCTCACTCTTCTACCTAGCTCTGAGGACTGAATTATGATGGGAATAACATGTTTTACTGGGTGTATTCTAGCTCCTACACCTTGAGGTGCTTCTGCCCTAAAGGTGGTTCTATTCATATTTCCCATTCACTGGCTAGTTTGGTTCTGGGGGTTAATTCCTAGCATGGTGAATTGCACCTATGGTTTGTTGGGTATACTACATTGGCTTGTTTGTCCTAACATCACATTTTCTATTCTTTGTTGGGTATGGAATGGGTTTTGTGAGGTAGTTTCCTGATTTTGAGGAGGGAATATAGGCAGACCCATGTACTTTAATCTAGACCTATCTACTTTATCGATAGGCCAATATTTCCTTTGATTTTGGTCTAGGTATGTAACTCTAGATGGATTTGTTGAATCCCTTAACTCGTATATAGTTGTTGGGCTGATGCCTTCTCCTTGTGTCAATGAATCAGTTTGTAGGAGTAGGTCTGATCCATGTACCAAGTATACCTCCATTAGATAGTCATCTTGGGGTATCATGTCTCCTCGCATTACTTGAGTCATTACTGACGTTCCCCTAGGGGTAGTCACCGTATCTCCACTAGTGCATCAGTCAATAGACCAGAGAGTAAAGATATGTTAATATCTCACGATTCAAAGAAGCAATGACAATCAGATTTTGTAATTACATACTAGACAGTATGTTGAACCTATGATGCTTTAAATCGCTAGAAATGATCAATCATACACTGAGAACAAGCTATGAGAAGATCACTGTTTTGATGTAGTCATAGCAGAGAAGTGAAGTGAAGATATATGTATTAAGGCATGTACAAATACAATGTGATTGGCAATAATCAATTGCACAATGTGAGAATTATGAATGAGGTACGGAGTAAGCTCTTCAAATCACAACGTATCCTCTCTAATTGATCTCATGGATTCGACATACATGTCGGTCTTTTGATCCTCCTTTTATAGTTGAGTTTGGAGCCAACCTTTTGAATTCAAATTCAAAAGTTCACCTAAAAGTGAATCATAAAGTATAGGATATATTGTCTCATTACTCAACTACCTAATCATTCGAGATTTGATGCTTTCTAACTCGGCGTGGTTATAGGACACTTTTACAAGGATAAATGTAAATTATTTCTACAAGAGGTTGATTATATAAGATTCCATAAGAGATATGCTAATCAATTAAGTACGTGGGCTTGGTTTCTATTGCATCAACAACTTCCCTTCAAAATCAAGATGCTTGGTCTTCATTCCTCCTTGATCTCCTGCAAACCAATCATCAATTTTAATATGTTCATCTTGGTTCCATCCAAACACTTTGTGAGTATATCTACACATTGTAAATGAGTTGATACATATGATATTTGAATATCCTTGGTAAGCAATTTCTCCCTTACATAATGATAGTGCACTTCAATGTGCTTATTCCTTGCATGATATACAAAATTAGCAGCCAAATGAAATGAACTAGTGTTGTCTCCAAAGATTATTGGTGTGTAAGAGTATAACCCCATATCTGCATAGAGTTGCTTGAGCCACATAGCTTCTTGAGTTGCACTTGCCAAACCTCTGTATTCTGCTTCTATAGATGATAAGGTCACAATTGGTTGCTTCTTAGATGACCATGATATAAGCTTTGAACCTGCAAAAGATATGTACTCTGAAGTGCACCTCTCCTCACCCTTGGAGCCAGCCCAATCTGCATCAGAATACATATTTATATCTGAGTCAAATGTGAAGGGATAAAACAACCCTTCATTTATAGTACCCTTTAGATACTTTAGCACCCTCTTAGCAACTTCCATGCGAGGCTTCCTTGGTGCATGGATAAACTGACTCAATGTACTTACTCCATAAGCAATGTCTACTCTTGTTAGTGTAGCATAGTTGAGGCTCCCTACAAGTTTTTGATAACCTATAACATCCTCAAGGAGTTCTCCTTCATGAGAACTAACCTTATGGTTGAATTATATGGGTGTACCTAGAATTTTGGTATTCTCCATTTTGAATTTTTACTAATATAACATGAATATATTTTCTCTAAGTAATAAATATACTATATATATAAAGAAGAATCTGCCTTGCTAGCCACAAATCCTTGGTCCTACAATAAGTAACAAGCCTATGATTCCAAGCTTTAGGAGCTTTCTTTAGGCCAAAAAGTGCCTTCCTTAGCTTGCATACATAACCTAATTTATCTTTATCTTCAAACCCTAGTGGTTGTGCCATATACACTTCTTCTAATATCCATCCATTTAAGAATGCATTCTTGACATCTAACTCATATAGGTTCCAATTCTAGAAGCAGAAACACTTAGCAAAACCCTAATTATTGGCATCTTTTCCACACATCAAAAGGTTTCTTCATAGTCCACTCCATGGGTTTGAGCAAACCCCTTTGCCACTAACCTTGCCTTGTACCTATTTATGGAACCATATGAATTCTTTTTAATTTTATATATCCACCTAGATCCTATTACCTTCATACTTGGCTTCTTGGGAACCAAGTCCCAAGTGTGGTTTTCCTGAAGTGCTTCTACTTCTTCCTACATGGCTTCTCTCCATTCTTTCCTACTTCCTAGCCTCTTCAAATGAAGATGGTTCTTCTGTAATAGAGTCTTTAGTGATACACACAAAATGCTTGGTGACTAATGATGTATCATAGCCATACCTTATGGGATTTTTGCTTTCCCTTTGAGATCTCCTGGGTGCTTGATTGGAGGATCTTGGGATGTCTTTCGATTGCTTTGCCTTGGTCTTTCCTCTTGACTTCCATGCCTTGAAATCCATTTGCTCTTCATCATCTGAATTGATATCTTCTGGTAAATGTTGATCTTCTTGAGTGAGAGTTGGAAAATCACTTTCCAAATCATAAGGTAACTTTGGATCATCTTCAAACCATGAATTATTGTCATCAAATACTACATCCGTATAACTATAAATCCTTTGTTAGTGGGATTGTATAAGCTGTAACCCTTCTGATTTTGTTCATACCCAATGAATATACACTTTTCAGCTTTAGGGTCAAGCTTCCCTCTAATCTGTGAGTGAATGTGTGCATAAGCAATGCACCCAAATATTTTGCAATGGTCCAATGAGGGTCTCCTTCCATTCCATGCCTCATAGGGTGTCATTCCATCCAAGGATTTGGATGGGAGCCTGTTGACCAAGTAAGTGGCTGTGGAAATAGCCTCTACCAATAGGTAAGTAGGTAGCTTCTTCTCATTCAACATTGACCTTGTAGCTTCAACTATCAACTTGTTCCTTTTCTCTGCCACTCCATTTAGTTCACAAGTATATCTTGTTGTTACTTCCCCCTTTATGCCTCTATCCTGTAAGAATGAATCAAATTAATGTGAAAAGCACTCACCACCTCCCTCATGTCTGATCCTCTTCAAGCTTCTACCTATTTGGTTCTCAACTAATGCCAAATACCTTTTGAAATATGTAAATACTTCATCTTTATGATTCATGAAATAAAGGATTGTCCATCTACTATAATCATCTATAAATGAAACATAGTACCTTGAACCTGAGATTGATGGATCTTTGCTAGAACCCCACACATCAGCGTGTACAAGTTCCAGGTAGTCTTCATACATGAACCCCTCTCTGTTGAATGGTTGCCTGTGAGCTTTACCAAATTGACATGTCCCACATTTGTATATCATGTGTTGCTTGGACACATTGGGGATGCTAAGAAAACAGTGATCCCCACATATTTTCTTTAGTGTTCTTTCTCCTATGTGTTCTAGCCTTTTGTGACATATCTATAGCTTAGATAGGATTTGATCTTTATAGTTGAAGAGTGTTATGTTTCTGGTGTCTTCAATCTCAAATGTAAATAACCTACGAGATTTCTCACCTTTGGCAATCCTTTTGAAGCCTTGTTGAGGATCTTCCACATATGCTCCATGCCTTGTGGATCTGACTTGTAAACCTTTCTCAACAATCTGTCCAACACTAATTAGGTTTTTGGTTATAGTTGGCACATACAAAACCTTACTTAAGAGGTTCATGTTACCGTAAGAAGTCTGGACATTTCCAATTTTCTTGATTGAGTGTTTAGTATCATCACCTGTCTATACTTCATGCTTCCCTTTGGGTTCTTCAAGATCAGATAGTAGTGCTACATTTCTAGCCACATGATTGGAACAACCTGAATCAATATAGAAAAGATGCTCATCATCTTTACCTTGCTTGTATGTCACGCTCATGATGAGTAGAGAATCCTCTTGGTCTTGTCTGTAGTTGTTATAATCTCTTCTTCCTCTTAAACCTCCTTGATAATTGTTGTTGTTGTGGCCTTGATTGTAGTTATGATTGTAGTTGCTTCCTCCATTGTTGTACCTACCTCTGGATTGTCCATAACTACCTCTATGGAAGCCTCTTTGTTGCAGAGAAAAAGACGGGCCCCAAAATTTTCCGATTTGGACACCTCATTTTTGTATTATAACCATTCTTGTAACATATTTTCCATTGTAAATGCACTAGAGGAGTCCTCTAGATGCATCCCCACAGAAGATTAGTAGCTTACCCATGTAAATTAGTAGGAAGTTAGCCTTTCAGTGAATAAAGTGGCGGTCTCGTGTGAAAGGACAATTTTTAGGGCACATGTATATAAGTCAATTTGTGACTCTTTGTAAGGACTTTTTGCCATTGTGAGAATCAAGAGCACAGAATTTCGAATTTGTGTCTTCTCCTCTCTGTATCATCTTCTTTGTGAGCTTGTATGCATGTGTCTTGCTCGAAAGGAGTGTTAGGAAGCGTTGTCTATCTATGAAAGTGTTTGTTTGCTGTGGTTAAGGTGTGTGTGAAGTGTAGGAAGTGCTGAAGTGTAGGAAGGTCATTCCTACGACTCAGTATTTTGCTCATAACTTGAAGTAGAAGCATCATAATTGAGTGAAAATACCATCATTGGATGCGTCTTCTTGAGAGCTTAGAAATGCATATGCTATTCGCTATATTTGGAGTTCGGAACTGAGAGAAAAGCTCAATTTACTGTTGGCTGCTGCACCAAGTATCGTGACACTTTGACTGGCAGTTGAAGCTTGTTTGGATTAGTCTTAGCTTTGTTTGCACTCTTTGGGAAACTCATGTGCGTTGATCGTCATTTGAATGCATGTCTTCATACACTCGGCTAGGTTTTGATACTCATTGGATTGATAAATAAAGCGTGAATCCCCACTATATGCACTTGAAGGGGATTGAGGTATAGTCTCTTTCTCCGCAAGTCCCTAGGTTGGATCTTAGGTACACATGTTTTTGGCGCCGTTTCCGGGGAGTATCGAATCAAACCGAGGCCTTCGTGTGATGGTAAGTAGCTTTTTGCATTGAAGCGAGTAGAGAAGCTGTGAATTTCTCTTCTTTGGTGAGTCACATTCACCCTCACTTATTACTTCTCACTCTTGGAGTGTGTGTAGTAAGTTGTTAGCCTAGGGAAGTGAGTGGAGTGAGTAGAGTAGGAGGAAGAAGGGAGTAGCTAGGAGGTTCAAATAGCCATTAGCCTTAGATTTGTTGAGTCCTTGTAGTTAGGAGAATTTTTCAAAAGGTATAAAAACCAAAAAGTGTCATTTTTTAAGTCACTTGTTTCCTAAGCAAGTATCGTAGAAGCAAGCCATCGAGTATCGCCTTCGGGAAACGGAGTGATTTGAGCTGCGCAGGCAAGTAGGAGTGGTCGAGAAGTGGAAGAAGAGTTACCAAAGTGAGTACTTTAACCTTCTACTTATCAGTGCTAACTAAAATAATCATCTCAGTAGAAAGACCTGCGGTAAGTATCCTGAAAGTTAGGCAAGGGTAAAGGGTGAGTATATTCTGTGATACAGGCTGAGGGAAGAGGGTAGAGGCAGACTAAGAATATGTGTATGTACTCAAAATTAAAAAAACACTGGCAAAAAATTGGAAAAAGGCCAAGTATCGTGTTCTCCCGCGGTTGAGATATCGTGATACCTAGGTATCGTGAACTCTTGTGGTCGAGTATCGCGATACTTGAACTGGTCGAATATCGTATATCGTTGAGAAATCCTCACGATACTTGTCATATATCGCGTATCGTGAAATTCAGCTCACGATACTCGTTGAGTATCGTCTATCGTGAATCTCCGATCGCGATACCTATGCAATATCGTGTATCGTGAGGGTAACTCTTCGCGATACTTGTCGAGTATCGTTGGAAATTTTCCACGATACTTGGGAAGTATCATCTATCGTGAATCTCCGATCACAATACCTGTGCAATATTGTGTATCGTGAGGGTAACTCTTCGTGATACTTGTCGAGTATCGAGTATCGTTGGAAATTTTCCATGATACTTGGGAAGTATCGTATATCGTGAAATTCAGATCTCGATACTCGTGGAGTATCATGTATCGTGAGTCTCTGGTCGCGATACTTAACTAATATCGAGTGTTGAGCCCATAAAAGTCATATTGGTCAAAGTCAACTATAGTCAAAGTCAAAAGTTCAAAGTCAACTAGTCAAAGTCAATAAGGTCAAAGTCAAAGTCAACAAGTGCAAAGTCAAGGTGCTAAAGTGCAGGTGTCAAAGTGCACAGGTAGTGCACAATTAATTGTCCACAAAGGGTAAATTGGAGAAAGTGGGTTGCAGGTTGCAGATGTATTTCTCTAATTTCCCTAAGGTTCAAAGTGTTTTTAAAGTATTTTGGAAGGTTCAGGTGAACCCTCTCTTATGTGCAAAAGTGAAGACTTAAAAGGAAATGTGAAGGTATCTGAAGCGGCAGCATACGCACAGGGGAAAGTATGGCCCCCCAATTAAAATTTTTGGTTTTAGTCTAAAGTCACTATAGGACAAAACAGTGAGTCGTTGGCTGCCACTTGTGAAGACAATCTTGGGACATCAAAGGGAGCACCAAGATACTCTTGCAGTTAGGAGCGTACATGAATCGACACACTCAAAATCAAGGCAAGGACTATTCTTGGACAATTCTGGAGTAAGCAAGAGTGAGCATAGTCTAAGTGAAGCAAGAGAGAGAAGCGCAAGGGTCACCAGTGTGCGACGCAGAGAAGTGGAGTTGAAGGAGTGCATGGAGAGTGACTAAGGGATTGTGCAGAGAGTGCTAAGCTAGTCCCCCAAGGATCTCAAGGTCTCCTTGCAGTGTGCGCGTGCCGACAGAAGGTATTCATTCCTCCCCCTTAGTGGAAGCTTGGTGCAAGGTGTGCACAAGGGTAAGCTTGAAGCAGGTGGAGGTATGGTGCAGAGGAGGCCGGCAGCAAGAAGACTTTGGGTATTTGGTCATTTGTAATTGAGCACTCTATGGGATTTTGCATAGAAGTATTGGCTTGTATTGTGCTTCAACATTGTAATTGTCTTAGTGTAATCAATCGACAGAGGCTTCCAGGGTGTATTTTCTCTTCTTGTCTTTTCCTTTTCTCCTACAAACCCTCAAACTCCTTCTTGTCCAAGAATCCCCCAACATCGAGTATCGTGAGGTACAACAAAGTCAAGCATCGTGTATCGAATTCTTCAAGTATCAAGAATCATGTTCACCAAAATTTGTATATCATGTTACCTGAAGTATCGAATATTGAGTTTCAGCAGGTATCGTGTATCGTGGATATTTTGTTGGGGTCAAGTATCGTGAATTGAGAATTCTCTGTCAGTCCTTTTCTACCAAATTTTCCGTAGAATTCAGACCCTCAATACAGAGCTCTAGGAGCTGGAGCTTGGCAAAGGGTAATCAGAGCCTTTAAGTGAATGAACCTAAGGTCTGGAAGAACTCTAGGAAGTCGAAGAAGTGTAATCTCTTCAGTGGGAAGTGTAGCCGAACCCAGTAGCCGCTCACATTATTCTGAAACCTCCAGCGAGTCAGAGGAAGAAATTCCCATGGCTTCCGAGGATATGCAGAACACTGTACCAATGATTGGCATGATGTCAATTATTGAAGGTGAATATCGGACCTCGTTAGAATATGCGAACACCAACCAAAATGAGATACCTATCTACCTAGATGGTCTAAACCGATCCGTGGCCAAACTAAGCAAGGCTACAGATGCTTACGTAGTGCCTAGACCAGCAGTTAAGTATGCAGGAGGAATTTATATGGACAAGAGAGATATCCAGTACGTAGTTACAGAACACCCTGAAAGTATCAACGAACACGGGGAAGAAGATAATGCTCATAACCCTAATGTAGAGGGACATGAAGAACAAGTGACCACTCCCAGAGGGAGATCTACTGTTGTTAGGGTTTGGAGAGGAGAACTGGTTCCCCAAGATGAATCCTTGATGGATGTGTATTTGATCAATGGAATGGAGCATCTCCTTAGAGCCCACTCTTCATTATGGGAAGTAGCCCCTAACCCAGTTACTGTCTATGAGTTACAAGATCCTAAATTCCCCACCATCATTACATATTTAGACAAAAATCATAGGAGATACTGGCCTCTAATAGAGTTAGAAAGAGCAGGGTTGAAGTATCAGAACATTCCGGTGTTCCCTCCTAGGGATCAAGCTACTACTTCTCAGAACCCTCAAGGAACCTTTCAAGATAATTCATATCAACAGTCAGGACAAACACAACAAACACAAATCCCGGTGAGACCCCATGTGCAGTTTGCTATGCCTGCAAATAATCCGAACTATCGGCCTCAGCCACCTATTGACCCAAGGAATAGAATCCCTGTCCCAAATAGACCACCTATGGTAAGAGGACCTGGTATACCAATAGGAAGACCAGTTTTCCCTGTGATGCCTAGACCACCTGAGGCAGGAAGAAGATTAAGACCCATCCAAGTCGCCAAATGTATGAGAAACCATTATGATGGCTCTAGTGAACCTTACAATCATATAGCGGAATTTAAGCAGGTAATCAGAGCTAAATAAGTGGAAGATTTTTTGATCTAGTATGAATCTTTTGGTCGAACCTTGACAGACACAGCTTTAGCTTGGTTCCAGCCATTAGACCCTAATAATTTTCAAAACATGGAACAAGTCTATCAAGAAATGATTGAAGAATTCACTAAGTCTAGGATTAAAAACAACTCGTCATCATTGATCCATAGCTTTAAGCAAGCTCCGACGGAATCAGTGAGATTGGCAGCAAGAAGATTCAAGCAATATGTGGATAGATGCCCTGTTGAAGAGAGACCCACTCAAAACAAGATGGTGTCATTGTTCTTGGAAGGGTTAGTGAATGGATCATTAAGATCATTAGTATATGTGAAAAGAGTTCAAACTTTGCAAGAGTGTATGAAAGAATGTATCGATCTAGAAGACAATCTAGCAGAAGACCTGAAAATACCTCAAGGTAGTGTGAAAAGTGAAGATTCAGTCAGCAGCGCATCAAACCCTAAGAACAATGTGGAGGAAATAGCCGACTTAGTAGCAAAGAAACTGAATGTTCAAGGATAGAGGAACTACCCCAATAACCCCATGCAAGTACCCATGCTTAGAAGATGTATGCAGTGTGGAGGTGATCATCCTTCTCATTTGTGCACTAGGGGAGTAGTCCCACCACCTTCATATGTGTACAATAGACCACCTATTCCGGGCCCTCTACAATATTGCAGCATAGAACAAAAGTACTGTAGAGGGACAATCAAGAAAAAAGAAAAGAAGAAGGAAATCAAAGTCCAAAACTCCTCATTAAAGATCGAAAGAACCACTCTCTGCACAGAGCCCCGCAGGGGCACACACACCAAGGAAAAGCACGCAGCCGGAAGGAGGAACCAGGGCCAACAAGTATCCATGAAGTGCAAGATGATATCAGGCGGTTCCATAGCCATGAGGGTGCTTCAACCTCTTGAGTAACAGAGGATTCTAGTAATAAAGTGTCGGTCTCTTGTGTGAAAGGACCAAACTTAGGGCACATGTATATAAGTCACTTTGTGACTCTTTGTAGAGACTCTTTGCCATTGTGAAGAAGGAGCTCTTCTGAAATTTCGAATTTGTCTCTTCCTTGCAGATTTTGATCCTCGTTTTGGTCTTGTATGTGTGGGTATTGCTTGAAATGTGTGTGTAGGACTATTGTCTACCCCTTCCCACTGATTTTGAACTACTGTAGTGTGTGTGCGAACTAGTAGGAGTTGTGGCGTGTGTGTGGGCACTTCCCGCCATTCACCATTTTGGCCATAACTTGAACCAGAGTTATGAGAATCGAGTGAAACCACTTCCAATAGATGCGTCTCGTCGAGAGCTTCGAAATGCGTACCCTATTGCGTATATTTGGAGTTCGGAGCTAGGAGAAATCCTTGATTTTCTGAAAACTAGTGTAAGAGGTATCGTGGCAGACACTTTCAGCATTTCAGTGAGTGTAAGAGGTGGATTAGTCTTTTCTCATGCATGCAAGCTTAGCCACTTCATTTTCCATCATGTGTGCACTCGTCTTCATACACTTGGTTTGGTCGTTCGATCGGATTGACATTTAAATGTGTGTTAATTTCCCACTATATGCACTTGTGTGGCAATTGAGGTACAGTCTCATTGGCACAAGTCCTTGAGTCATCTTGACTTAGGTACACACGTTTTTGGTGCCGTTGCCGGGGAACACTCTGCCAAGGTGTCTTCGTGATGGTTATAGATCGAGTGTGATAGAATCTTACTTGTAGAGGTGAAATTGTCCTGTGGCAAGTAGTCAATCACTTCAGCACTTGTTGCTTCACATCCCAGAGGTGTGTGTGATAAGTTTTAGGTTTAGGGTTAGGAGGAAGGGAGAGAAGGAGGAGTTAGGGTTAGGTTTGAGAGAGAGGAGGAGTGAAGAGAGGTGAAGTAGGAGTAGGATAAGACCACCAAAAATGTCCAAAAAAATCACCTAAAATTAGTTAGAATCAAGTTCTGTCAAAAAAAGTATAAAATCCAAAAAATGACTCATTTGACACTTCACTGTGTTCTGGTATCATGAGCGAGCAGCGACTAGTATCGTGGATTTGGTATCGGGTGCTTGAGGCCTTCACAGCTAGAGATTGAGCTCAAGGTGCAAGCAAGAGTATCTAGAGGTGAGGTTCTACCAAGATTATATGCTAAAACATCATAAACATGCATACACAGGTGATTAAAAGCATGCGCAGTATCGTGAGGGGGGAAAGCTAGTGTCATTACAGTTTCTTTGTGTGGTGCAATGACCTAGGAGTGAAAAGGAGAGTAAGGAGGGCAAGGGGGTGCAAAAAGTTGTGAGATTTCATGATTCTTGGCTTGAGTATCGCGATTGGTTGAGGTTTGATATCGCGATACCAAAACTCCCTTGTATCGCGATACTCGCCGTAGTATCGTATCGCCAGGTACCAGTGCTGGTATCGCGTCGCCGGATTGGTATCGCGATCACACTTTACTGCTGTGGTATCGTATCGTTACCTACAGCGGTATCGTATCGCCTTACTTGGCAACTAGTATCGCGACACCATTTCGGTATCGTATCGTCCGCTCACCTGGTTAGTATCACGATACCGTCATAAGTATCGTATCGTCTTAGTTCTCCGGTATTGTATCGTGAGAACCGAGATATCGTATCGTCTTGTATCTTCGTATCATATCGTTGATCCCTACAAGTATCGTATCGCCTTATTTCCTAGTAAAGTATCGCGATACCATACCAAGTATCGTATCGCCTTGTTTCCTAGTGAAGTATCGTGATACCATACCAAGTATCGTATCGCCCGATTGCCTAGTGAAGTATCGCGATACCTTGTCTGGTATCATATCGTGCAAGCAGGTGGTATCGTATCGCCGCTGGTCATAGTATCGTATCGTCCCCTTAACGAGGATAGTATTGCGACACTAAAATTGTATCGTATCGGGAGGGTTACTGGTATCGTATCGTACGGCTGTCCAGTATCGTATCGTCTGTTGCAGATAGTATCGTATCAGCTAGGATTCTGGTATCGTATCGTAGCCCAGTGCCATATCGTATCGCCAGCTACCCATAGTATCGTATCGCCTAGAATTCTGGTATCGTATCGTGGCCAAGGCAATATCACCTGGAAAGTGGTATCGTCTAGATTGACTGTAGCACTCTGGCAGACAATTTGAGACATTGGGAGAGCCACTCAAGGAGAGTCTTTGGGGCTAGAGAGTCTGAAGAGGGTGAATGAACTTGAGGTCAGGAAGAGTGCTAAGTAGCCGAAGAAGTGTCATATCTTCTGTGGGAAGTGCTGCTCAGGTCAGTCACCACTCCGTCTACTCAGAGACCTCTAGTGAATCCGAGGAGGAACTACCCATGGCTTCTGAAGACATGCAGGGTCCAACACCAAATAGAAATTTCATGTCTATAGTTGAGGGAGATTACCGTACTTCCTTACAGTATGTGTCTACCAATGCCCAGGAGATCCCTATCTACCTGGATGGCTTAAATAGATCTGTGGCTAGGATGGTAACCTCCTTAAATGCCACAATTGTACCCCGACCTGCTGTCAAGTATGAGGGAGGAGCCTATGTAGACAAAGTTGGCCATATCTACATTGTGACCGAATTTCCGGAGAGGATCAATGAAAGAGGTGAGTTTGTGGACCCAGAAAACTTAGGAAGTGCACACCCTGAAGAGTTAGTAACCACACCTAGGGGTAGGTCTCAAGTATCACGAGTCTTGAGAGGGGACTTGATACCTCAAGACGACTACTTGTTGGAAGTCTATATGATCCACGGATAAGACCTATTGCTTCAAACAGACTTACCTGCCCCAGGGAGAGAAGAAAGCCCTATGACATTTTATGAGCTGAAAGACCCGGATGATGAAACTAGACTCACATACTTGGATAAGGATCAAAGGAGATATTGGCCTGTGAGTGCTTTAGACAGGGCTCTGCTGAGATATATGGGTGCGCCTGTATTTCCTCAGAGAGATCAGGCAACTACCTCACAAAATCCTTTTGGGAATCAACAACAGACGGAACATACCACATCAGGACAGACCAGCCAACGAAGTGTGCCCAACCGTACTCACGTATAGTTTGCAACTCCAGGAGTGCAAACACACAATCAGGCCCACGTAGGGATAGGTAATCAGTACCGACCACCAGTAAGACCACGACCACCAGTAGGAGGACAGCCGGGAATACCTCCAATACGACCAGCTGCCCCAGTCTTCCCTGTGATGCCCAGACCGCCTGAACCACTGAGAAGATTGAGACCTATTCAAGTGGCTAAATGTGTCAGAAACCATTATGATGGATTGGGGGAACCCTATGATCATATCGCTGAATTTAAACAAGTTCTAAGAGCGGAACAAGTAGATGACTTCTTTGTGCAGTATGAGTCTTTTGGACTCACCCTCACAAGGACCGCTCTAACTTGGTTCCAACCCTTAGACCCAAATCAATTTGGAAATATGGAACAGCTCTTTCAAGAATTCATTGGGGAATTCACAAAGAGAGGGATTAAACACAATTTTGCGTCTTTAATCCATATCTTTAAACAAAACCCTAATGAAACTGTGAAGACTGCTGCCCGAAGATTCAATCAATATGTGGATAGATGCCCAATGGCTGAGAGACCCACTCAACAAAAGATGATTTCATTATTTTTAGATGGGCTCACTAACGGAACTCTAAGAACACTAGTGTATGTGAAGAGGCTACAAACATTGAGTGAGTGCCTTCAAGAGTGCATCGATTTGGAAGATAACCTAGCCGAGGACCTTAAAAGTACTTTCGATCTCACTAAATCAGAAGATTCAAGGAGCACCATCACATGCAACCCCAGTAACATGGAAGAATTAGCAGAATTATTAGCAAAGAAACTAGGAGTCCAGGGACCAAGAGCTTACCAAAACCCAGCTCAAAGGGTGCCTATGCTACGGAGATGTAACTTATGTGGAGGAGAGCACCGCACACACTTGTGTGTCCGAGGAGGGGCTGGTGCACAACCTATGTATCCATACCACAGATAGCAACAACAAGGAACTTCTTGGTACTGCCACATAGAACAAAAATATACCAACCATACTACTGAGAATTGTCCCTTCAATAGGCAAGCACGACCTTTCCAACCACCTCAATATCGACCATATGGATACCCACCTAGAGACACAGGTAGAGAGATACCAAGATACAACCCGTATCCCCCACCAGCAGAAGCATCAAGGCCGTATGAGCAGGCACCATACCCACCACCACAACCAATACTAGGACCCCAACTGTCAAAACCTCAACAAGTAGTATCAGTGAAGTATGCTCAACCAGAAGAAAACTTAGAGAGAGCCATAGTACCAGCATCGACGATGACCAATGTAGAATCAACAAACCCTGGATATGAACCTCCACTAGGAGAGTACTACCCATACGACGCCAACATGATGGAATATGAAACGACATATGATGCGGCTTATTATGGGTACGAAGGCTATGATCAAACTTATGGAGCAGGGACGGCCACCTTAATGTATACGGCTCCCAAAGCACAACCAACCGTGAGACCACCTATGCAGAGAGGACCATGCTATAGATGTGGAGGAGATCATTTCATTAGAGAATGCCCTCGACCTTACAACCCTCCACCACCTAGGATCTGGGATGGATATTGCAGTGATTGCGGAAAAGAACATCTTTTTAGAGATTGCCCTAAGAATCCGACAAAAACTCAAGATACTGCACCAATCAATGTGATTGAGGTCATAGAAGGATCTGGAAGTGACAAGGAGTACATTATACCACTGAAGGCCATTACTAGAGCCCAAACGAAGCAACAAAAAGGAAAACAACCAGAAGAGAAACAAGAGAGAAATAAAACTGTAGGCTCTAAAATTCAGGTAGTCGAGGATTCTGAGAATCCACGTGAGAACTCCCAAAACACAAGAGTACAAAAATGGAAGGAAAGACGAGAAAAACTCAAAGATAAATGGGCGAGAAATAAGAGTCAAGACAGTAAGAAACAAACTAAGGGCTTGAAGGAGCATCAAGAACAAAAAACTCATAAGGAGATCCCTGAGCCACCACGAATTAGCTCAGAGAAGGAGAAGCCAGGATCAATTCTAGCTGATCCTAAGCCAGATGACTTAGACATGTGGTTGAAAGCTTACCAAGCTAGAATCAAAATGGGCCCAAATATAGAGCAACATGAAAAACTCTACCCTCAAGGGGAATTAGAAAAAGAAAGACTGGCGATATGCAAGAAACTTATCGAGGTAGCACAAGCAACCCTAGAAAAGACTATCCCAATTCTACCAGAGACGAGGATTGCACATGGTCTATACGAAGAATGCATCAAATCCAAGGATAAGGAACCTAGAAAGGAAAATGACCAAGATGAAGGAATAAAAGCACAAAATGAACTTGTGCCGATGATACCAGACCTCGAGGCAGATTGGCTAGAAGACTTGTGGAATAGAATCCGAGAGGAGCAATGGAAGAAGAATGGAATCAATCCGCCTCCTTTTGATGAAATAAATGTGGAAGATAATCAATCCCATCCCACCCTGGAGGAAGCATATGAGGAAGTATCAAGACTCGATAGAGGTAGAGAGGAAATCATAAGCATTTCAACATTGCCTAACTACATGGGAGAATACGAAAGGGAGTCTATAATAATACGAGCACCCACAGTACATGGGAAGGGAAAAGGAAACTCAGAAGAGAGTTCACACAATCTAACAGAACTAAAGAAAACAAAGGTGCAATGCAAATTGACGGTGGAAGAGTTGCTTCAACTTAAACCACAATTATGGAGGCAGTTAGCAAACCAATTAGAAACACAGCCAGAGAAAGGAGAAGCGAAAGGAAAGGAAAAGGAAAACCAATCCACAATACAAATTCCAGTTGATAAAGTGGGGGAATTTAGTGAACGAGATGAAGGTAATACATGTTTACCTGTCATCCACAATGGGTACATGACCAAGGCTATTCTAGATACGGGAGCCGGTGTAGGAATTGCCACCAAGGAGATTTGGGAAAAATGGGGAAAACCTGCCTTACGACCCACACACATGAAGCTCCAACTAGCAGACGGTCATGTGGAAAAACCCTTGGGAATATTGGAAAGAATCAAACTAACCACCTGTGGAGTAGAATTTGAACACACATTAGCCATTTGTAAGTTCGAGAAAGCAAACAACTATGAAATGATATTAGGGCAACCCTTCATGAGACAAATGCGGGTAGTACAAGATTGGGGAAGAGATTCATTATACCTGCAACATCAAGGAAACACCACCAAGATAAATTTGCACACATTTGCCTATCGAGATGTCCCTCCACTACAATGGAATCCAGTACACAAGGAAGAAGATGACCTATCCATTCACAGTGCTGGATCAAGTGATCAATCCTGGATGCATGAGGATGCCCAGTTATGGATGTGTAAAGAAGCGAAGAAAGAGGAGCGTAAAAAACAATTGTGGCCGATAGGACACCCTAACTATCGATCAGTAGAAGACCCAAATTACATGCCTCAAATCTTTCCTGATGGGATCTTCGAGCCACATGGATGGATGGAAATTTTAGCAACCTTAGATGTGTGTGTAAATGAAGAAGTTTTGACAATGAACGAGTGTATAGACGAGGAAGGCTACGATGTGAATCTCTACATGGTTGTTCTTCAAGAAGTAGAAGAAGGGGAAATCCTGGAAAAAGAATGGAAAGAAGAATATGAAAGCATAGAAATGGAACCAGAATTTGACTCCGAAGAAAGCTACTTAAACTCAATTCGGAACAAGAAGGAACAGGAACCAACAAAAATCTTAGCAATTGAAGCTGCTCCGGCAATACACAGGCAAAGGGAAGACTTAAGTAAAGTAGAGCCGGACCCAGATCTTTTTGAGGTTCTTGAACATTTTAAAAATTACGAAGTAGAGGAGAGAAAAGTAGCCATTCAAATGCCTAGACGAGAGGCACGAGACGGAGAAGCATACGACAACAAAGAACAAACCAAAAAAATTGTGGTAACAATAGAAGACGGAGAAGAGCGGTGCACCTATATTGGAAAAGATGTATCTGAAGAGGAGGAAGAGAAACTCATACACCTTATCCGAGAGTACCGAGATGTATTCGCATGGACCTACAAGGATCTCAAAGGCGTAGAACCCATTATTTGTTCCCATCGAATACCAATGACGGCCGACGCAAAACCATCCAAACAACGCCCTTATACGTATAATGAGGTTTATGCAGCAAAAATTAAGGAAGAAATAGACAAACTACTAGTGGCAGCATTCATATATGAGATAGAACATACCGAGTGGGTATCGCCATTAGTAGTTGTGCCTAAGAAAAATGGAAAATTGAGAGTGTGCATAAATTTGAAGAAGGTGAATGCAGCCACCATACGAGATAGCTACCCATTACCCATCACGGACCATCTGTTGGAGAGGGTAGCCGGAAAGGAAGTATATAGCTTCTTGGATGGATTCTCCGGATACAACCAAGTAGCTATCACGACCGAGGATCAACATAAGACCGCATTCGCCACCGAATGGGGTGTGTATGCTTTCAGAGTGATGCCTTTTGGACTCACTAATGCACCTGCTACTTTCCAACGATTGATGTGTCGTGTTTTCAAGGAATTTTTGAAAAAAAGCATGGAAGTATATGTAGACGACCTTTGCACGTACTCCAATCAAAGATGCGACCACATCCCCAAGCTGAGGAATATATTCAACAAATGTAGACAGTATAGAGTCTGTTTAAACCCAGAAAAGTGTGTCTTCATGGTGAGGCAAGGAAAGATCTTAGGACATATAGTCTCAAGAAATGGAATATCTACAGATGAGGATAAAATTAAAGTCATCTTAGACCTACCAAGACCTAAGAATGCGAAGGAGGTGCAAGCTTTTATGGGACACTGTGGATATTACCGTAGGTTTATTCACATGTATGCCATAATAGCAAAACCCTTGTATGGTCTCTTGACTCAATTTACTTGGACAGAAGAGTGCGAGAAGGCATTCACCGAGTTGAAAAAGAGGCTTAGTACAACCCCAATTCTGAAATCACCAAACTGGAGCAAGCCATTTCATATTCATGTTGATGCTTCTAACTATGCCATTGGATGTATCCTAGCCCAACCAGCTGATGAAGGTAAGCTTGATCATCTAATTGCCTATGCGAGTAGACAACTGAATCAAGCGGAAAGGAATTATACCACTACTGAACGAGAAGGCTTAGGAATGGTCTATGCAATGAAGAAATTCATACACTACCTCTTAGCCAACAAGTTCAAGTTCTTCATAGACCATCAAGCTTTGTTGTACTTGGTCAATAAGCCTTGTAACACGGGAAGGTTGGTACGATGGTTCCTACTACTAATGGAGTTCAATTTTGAAGTAATAGTGAAAAAAGGAAACACACATGTGAGGGCAGATCACCTTTCTAGGCTAACACACGAGGAACCACCAAGTGGAGTACCCGACGACCTGCCAGATACATATTTTTTTAATCTAGAAGTTTGTCCAAAATGGGCAGAAAAATTGATCCCTATACTCACCCATGGCCCTCAACACTCAATCAATAAAAATAGCAAAAAAGAAATTCTTCAATCAAGGAATTTACACATCGTTGCAGGAAGCGCATACTACAAGGAACCCAATGGAGTGTTACTCAGATGTGTCGAGGAGGATGAACAAAAGCAACTAATCGAGCAAGCACACGTGAACAAATGGAGAACACACCAAGCGACTCATGGAACGATCCGAGAACTAAAGAGGTTAGGAGTGTACTGGCCTGACATGCCCAAAAATGTTCACGACCACGTAAGTAATTGTGCAGAATGCCAAGAGACGATCTCAGAAGATCATATGTCTCTACCTTTTTCGACCATAGCGCCCAATTGGAGCCAGACATTGGTTAAATTCTTAAAAACAAAAGAGCATGAGGCGGGAGCTAGTTTAGCAAGAAAGCGATCCTTAGAAGAAATGAGCAAGGATTACGTACTCATGGGAAGACAACTGTTTAGGCGAGGTAAAGAAAACCAACTCAGATTATGTGTGCATGAAGGAGAATATTTACCCATATTAGAAATGGCACATCCAGGTGCTGCAGGAGGTCATTTTTCAGCGGAGAGAACTGTCAAAATGATTCTCTTTGCGGGCTTGTGGTGGCCAACTCTACATATGGATGCTGAAACATACGTACGAAGTTGTGAAACATGTCAGAGAGCTAAATACCCAATTCGGAGAGATGACATGCCATTAAGACCCATGGTCTGTGCGAGAGCATTCACAAAATGGGGTATTGACTTCATAGGACCTATCAATCCACCTGCCAAAGGATCACATGCAGAGTACATCATAGTAGCAACTGACTACTTGACCAAATGGGCAGAAGCAAAAGCTACTAGGAAGAATGATGCTCAAATTACTGCCAAGTTCCTTTTCGAGCATATTTTCACTCGCTTTGGATTACCCATCGAGATTGTGAGTGATAGGGGAATGCACTTCCTCAATGAAGTAATCGAGTCACTAATGAATGAGTTTTTAGTGATTCATAAAAAATCGGCCTCGTACCATCCCCAAGCCAATGGACAAGCAGAGAGTTCCAATAAGGTACTGTGTACAGTATTGACAAAGATTGTCAATAATGGAAGGTCAGATTGGGACAAACAATTGCATCACGCAATTTGGGCCTTCCGGGTTGCATATAAAACGGCTATTGGAACTACCCCATTCAACTTAGTGTATGGGCAAAATGCAATTTTGCCAATTGAATTTTTAGTACCAACGCTGAAAGTGGCCCAACAATATGAGTGGAACGGACATGAACTATCCCAACAACTAGAACAAATCGAGAAATTACATGAGACTAGGTTACAAGCAGTGGCAAGAATTTACGCAGCAAAAAGGAGACAAAAAGCATATTATGATGCACATATAAAAGACAAGGGACTTAAAGAAGGTGACTTAGTCTTAGTGTACACCTTAAAACAACACGCCAAGAAGTTACAAAAACGCGGATATGGACCTTTGATCATAAATCGAATCTCAACTGGAGGAGCAGTCAATCTAGCCACCCTAGATGGCGACATTCTTCCCAACTACATCAGCGGATGTAGAGTGAGACGATTCATGGAGCCTTTGACTGATCAAATGCTAGCACGATTAGTAGGTGCCCAAAATAGGAAGAGGGAAGAGGAACGGATTAGAGAGGAAGCTCGACAAGAAGCAATGGAGCACATTAGGAAACGGAAAGAATGGATTAGGCAACGAGATGAACGCTATCTCCAAGGAGAAGAGCCTATCCCTATGGCTAATTACCAAGTCAATAATCCTGATACAACGAGTGTGTGCAAGACGCAACCTTACCTAAACCTAGGGATTGGCAAGACAGAGTACAAGTTGATAGACGCATTGATAGACTCAGGAGCAGGACTTAGTTGCATACGAAATAGAATCATAAAAGATCTGCAATTGAATGTGAATCCCACAAAAGCCCGATTGATCGAAATTGGAGGTCATGTTGGAAGTGAGGTAGGCCCTTAGCTCATGTCATAGGTCCATGGTTCCATAGGTCCAGTATATATACAACATTAATTCTAGCAATCTTCCATATTGACAAAACATGAACATACCACAACTTAATCATAAAAATGATGAGATAAAGATAGAGAAAGAATAGACGTCATGTGTAAGGTTTTACGTAAGCCATCGCTTACTCATAGTATCATATATACCAATGTTCAATGTACAATGTGGGAGCAAATTTCTCAACCACTCTATGTGATGAGAAATAGATGTACAAGAGAATCAGTACTTATATGCTTTATGCATATTTTTATGAGGTGTTTGAGAAGGTGTGTTCACATGAGTTTGAGGATTTCCGGCAACAATCTTGTTAGCATTCTATGCTACTTTATAAGTATATGATCTTTTCACACACGTATCTGACTTAGGGTCTTCCATAGCCTAAGTTTAGATGTAGGTTTGTTGACCATCAGTTTCACATTGATCCTTCCTCATTCAGTCACTCATATTCACTCTTCTATAACCTATAAGGTCACACATCTCATGTATATTCAGATTACTGCCCATACATCTGAATATGTTTGTTACATTGTACATTCACTCATACATCTATTTCTCATCACATAGAGTGGTTGAGAATTTTGCTCCCACATTGTACATTGAACATTGGTATATATGATACTATGAGTAAGCGATGGCTTACGTAAAACCTTACACATGACGTCTATTCTTTCTCTATCTTTATCTCATCATTTTTATGATTAAGTTGTGGTATGTTCATGTTTTATCAATATGGAAGATTGCTAGAATTAATGTTGTATATATACTGGACCTATGGAACCATGGACCTATGACATGAGCTAAGGGCCTACCTCACTTCCAACATTTGGTATCAGAGCACTAAGGTTTTGGTTTCAGAACTTTAGGTCTTTGGCATCAATGCATTAAGGCTCATTCATGTCCTAGGTTCCCAGAATTCCAGATTTACAACATATGATTTAAAGGCATCTTCTAATATTTGACATTTGACATACACACTTAATCTAGATGAGTAGAGATTTGAGAATTAGACACTTCAGTTACATTCATCAGTGTGGAGTATGAAGTTGATGATCTGTTAGCAACCGAATATTTTTGAAGAGTATGCAAATACTTTACAAAAGTATTGTTTGAAGACCCAGACTTGATGAAGAGAAGACTACTTCAAATTCAAGGAAGAACAATGGTTTAGAGAAGATGAAGAAATCATATCAACATCAAATCACAGGTATCACTTTCTACTATCAGATTATCATTTGCAGGTTATATCTTAGAAGAGCAGTTATGAAGAGATTTGAAGAAATTCAAGGATTGCTTTTATACGCTTTCATCATTTGAAAGTTAAAGGCTACATCGAAACAAGTATCTAGAGGTTTTTCTAGAAAATTTTGAGAGATCTCTTTCATGGCAAGAAAGTTCATCTAAGAAGACAAGCGCAGAGATGAGATGAGTTTTTTCAGCCAATTTTTTGTTGTAAGTTGGTTGGATATCAAGGTACAAATGTATCTAGAGAAGGTAACTCTAGAAGGGCAATTCATCATTCATACAAAAGATTGGTGAATTTAGTCATTTAAGACATTTGAAACAACATTTTGATTCAAAGATATGAGGAGATGATAAAACATGATATTCAACTTCCATTTATATACCATGTTTGTTTTATCTCTTACTCTTAGCATTAGAGGAAGAGAAAAGTCAGTTGAAGAAGTCAAGAGTGTTTGCTACTTCAAGATGAAGAGAACAAAAGGTATGGAAGAGAAGTTTGAAAATGTTGACATCATCAGGTGGAAGAAAGATGCAGAAAAAGAAAGTCCATCATTTCCAAAAGAAAAGTAAGGCTTCCTTTTCTCATATATTTTCCATATACTTTTCCTATTTTATCCTCTACACCCAAAGACAAGTCTACGAGAACATCTTGTTTAAAGAAGAAGTAGTTTCTTGTTTTGCATTACACTTGGTCATGATTTAGTAGATTTGACAAAGAATTGCATTGAGACAAAGAAAAGCAGTAGATATATGTTTTAACTCATATATGTATGAGTTATGTTTTAGTTGAAGCTTTTAAGCAGGCAGCTTATATGTTCCCTCAAAGAATTCTTGGAGTGTCAATACAGAGCTACTTGGTATATGACAAGTTGCAAAGAAGTATATTTCTTCTTTATCTAACTCTTGAGGTAAAAGAGTTTTTTGTAAGCAGATGTTGAAGACTTGGGTTGAGGTTTTATGTTTGGAAAAGATTACCTCATATTCAGTATTTTCAGAAAATTTCAGAAAATTCAGAAGCTTGTTGATGTACCAGTCAGTTGAAGAATCTACTTTCTATGATTGTCTTGATTTTTTGGATACATGCTTGTATTCAAAAAGGTGTTCCATCATATCCTATCACTTGATTGAAAAGTGGAGTTAGCCAAAAGAAAACCAAGCAGGTACTATCACATTTCACCCGGGTAAAATATGAAAGTTATGAAGTATCAACTTGCAGCTTTTGGAGTTCTCAAGGTGAGAAGTTTGTCCACTTATGTTTCAAGTAGAATTGCAGATTCCTTGAAGGATTTGTTTGAAGAAAAGTTTTACAACTTTTTGAGAAGCATGGACACTTGGAGACATTCAGGAAGTAAATAAAACATCCAGTCATGAAGGTTTGATGAGAGCAGATTCTACACAGGAGAGATCATTGAGCTTGGATAGATCTTGCATGATCTTGAGTATTTATGATTCAGTTGTCTATCCTTTGTTTGTGAATATTCTTAACATTGGAGAAGTAAGTCAAAGATTCAGATTCTATCAGATTTGTGTTGCAAAGAGATAGAAATACTTGTTATGTGCAGAAGGGTATACATCCTAAAATGCTTTCAGCAAGGTTTTATCAGCTAACCTTATTCTACAATATGGGAAGCTGAAGACCTACAGTGAAAGTTATTAGCAACTGCAATGCTAATAAAAAAAGGATTCAGAGATTTTGTTTCAGATATAGGTATTGATCACTGAACATCAGATTTATGAAGGAAGACGTTCCAGATTTCATAAAGTCTGATATATTTGAAGAATACTGGATACTAGTGTTAAGTCATCCAGGGGGGTGATGAAACATGAAGACTTATTTTCAAGCCATATGTGAAAGAATTCTGAGTCATACCTACAGGTATTCCTATTTCAGGTATTCCTATATTTCCTTTGTCAGGTTCTCTTTATGTTCCAGCTTTGAAAGAAGAAGGAAGAAGAAGAATATTTGGAGAAAGTTCCTGTTAGGATGTTCCTGTTCAGGAGAAGGTTCCAGAGTTCTATTGAAGAGAAGCTTGATATTTCAGAAAGGTATATTTTAGAAGTGCGCACATATATGTTTATACCAAAATCTGAAGGAAAGAGGTATGAAGGATTTAAAGGATGAAGACATGATGATATCATAGATTTTTTGACTCATATTGAGTTGAGTACAGTCAGAGATGAACCAGCAGTGTTCATAATACACTAAGTTGTTGACAGTCACAGGTTCCAGGATTCAGTTCTTGATTTTTAGTGTATTTACATGACGCAGCAGAAGTACGTTGAGAAACTTTTTTGGAAGGTAAATGCAAATATATGGATCCTAGTGTATGTTTTCAGGTTTTTGAAGACAGGAGATAGCAGGTGCAGAGACAGTTCATGCTACAGTTGTCAAGCAGTGATTGCTTGATTTATACACTATTGGATAGCTAGTTTGCATATTTTCTCAAGTATTATGGTTCATATTCAACAAGTTCAAGTTTTTTGAAGGAAAGTCAAATTCAGTTTTGAAGAAGACTTCTGAAGAAAAGTTCTGAAGTGTCGGAAGTACAAGCTTGAAGCTTATGGCAAGCTATTTGAAGCTTGTAATAGTTTGCAGCTTATGAAGTTTGCAGATTCAGTTCAGTTTGAACCAATATGCCATTGCAGGGGGGATTGTTGGAAAACAATGTCTCATTGGTTGGAAAGTGGTCAAAGCTTTGACCACTTTCCAACCAATGAGACATTGTTTTCCAACAGGTCAAACCCTAGACTGCATTGGAACGACAAATGTATCCCTCCACCTAGGAAACTCCTCCATGGAACAGAAAGTCTTAGTGTGCACAGATGAGGATTTAATAGACGACTTAATTCTAGGACAGGACTGGATCATTGAGAATGAGGTGTGCATCCATCTAGCTCAAGGCTACATTTCAGCCAAGATAGGGCACAAGGAAATTTTTAGTTTATTAGGAGAAAAACCTTTACTCCCACCCCACGTCATCGAGAGCTCAGAGATCTGCCAGGAAAAGACACTGGAGAATGATCCCAGTCTTAATATCTCAGAAACAAACCTAGAAGAAACAGAAAGTTCCGACCATACGAGGTCCACAGAAGAGTTGCACTCACCACATTCTGTTGAAGAACAGCCAACCACTAAGGAAACCAACTATCACGGACTTCTTCAAGGAGCCAAAAGATCGCCACATTGGAAAACAACAAGCAGATACTCATATCAAGGACAACGCAAATACAAGTGGATACGTAAGGTTCAGATGCAGAACCAGAAGAAGTCAGCACCCAATCTTAAGAAGGAAGCAAAGATCACAAAGTCAACTACGCCTAAGTCCTCGCCAAAAGGACTATTGCAGATATGGATCCCCAAGCCATTGATTGAAGCTCAAAGATCACGACATCAGATATGGATTCCCAAAAAGGTCACACAGGCAGCTAAACACGCTATAAGTACTCAGGAAGGCGCAATACATCAGACAAAGCAAATGACAAAACCACATATGATTCATCCAAGAAACTAGAAAAGCAATGCCAATATCACTCGGACACTAGAGGAGGCAAAGAGAACGCATGAAGCTGGAAGGATCAAAGAAACGAAACGACCTCTCTTAGTGGTCATGAAATGGATCTGGAAACCCAAGCAACTGCGAGGAGTGGACGATCGAAGAAACAAAGATTCCCATTGCACTCATGAAGCCTCTAATGCACCTCAAGTATGCATAATAGGGCCACGATACGAGGCCAAGCATTCGGTACATGATGTACATTATAAAATTAGTGGTGCACATTCTCCAAGAGAGATTAGATCTTAGCTTCACCCTGCTAGGAATGGACATACTATGTACATAGATAAATGCTTCGGCTATACTAACGATTGTCTTCTTTCAGGAAAAGTTATAAAAAGATGTGGTAAGAGTTCTCACTCATGGAATAATGGGGAGATGGAGTGAAGAACGACAATAATCACAACAATGCACTGCATGGTGGCATACCTTCCTTTGAAGCTAACACACTTTTCGTTACAAGTGCAGATGGCTTCTGAAGATTCTGAAGCAACAGTACAAGAGGAAGTGATGGAGTTTCCACCACAAAGTATCACAAAGGCAAAAGGACACTGTTTCCGTGAAGATCAACCAGCTGGGGACTACCTATTCCTCGCAACGATTAAAATTATGGATACGGATCATCAATTTCCAATCATGTCCCAGGATTTCCGAGTACTACAAACACTCCCGACCATTGAAGACATTATGAAGAAAGCGGGCATTCATAAGTATTTTGAATTGCCCATCTATAAGCCCGACTTCCAAAGATGCACACAAGTCATGAATACTTTGCAGCCAGCACTGCATGATCCCTTGGTACCAGAGGCTCGCGTGATGGATAAAGCAGGTGAATGGGTGATCATTCAATTTACACATGACTTGATAAAGGAAGCCTTTGAATGGGAAAAGGATGGAACTACAGTAGTGAAAGAAGAAAGCAGAGGTGCCAAAACCAGGACATTCACGGATATTAATCGCGTAGACATAGAAGAGGGAGTCAGACTGATCCATCAGCATTTCTGCTTCCCTAATATGCACCGATACACGACACCACAGAAGATTATTGTCCAATTAATCTCCCATGCCATCAAACAAATCGGAAATCAAATCAATTTGACTCCTTATGTTCAAGAGAGATTGTTCGAAGCAAAGAAACAATGGAAGAATAAAAAGTTTCTCAATGGCAGTGTGGCCTTGACAATCTTGATCTACCATGCTTTGGGCATAAGAGAACACCTACAAGAAATGCCATCGTCAACGGCTCTTGCGTAGTACGTCAAAGTTGCCACAGTCCCTAAAAAGAAAAAAGGAAGTAAGATGGTAGAAGTGGCGGAAACTAGCTCTCAACCCAAAATGAGAGGCACAGAAAGACTACGAGAAGCCAAGCTAGTTGAAGAAGAAGCACCAATGACAAAGAGAATTCATGTGCTCCCCAGAACAACTATTGAAGGACAGAAACAAATCACAGAAGAAGACTTGACTAAGGCCCTGGAAGAAACACATCAATATACAGAAGGACAAGTAAACTTACCTGTACAAAGTCATCACTATCAGCAAACCCAACAAGGATCAGAAGCAAAGACAAAACTCACAAAAGTACACCGGTATAGGGAAATAGGATTGGATAACTCTAGTTCTTCATCGGAGGCCCAAGAAGAACCAGAAACTTCATTACTAAATGTCGACATTCAAAGCGAATCGAAAGATGACGGGCAATGGACTGAATTGAATGAAATTGACTACAACGAAGATCAAGAAGGCCTCAAGACGGATGACCAAGCCACACATGTTGAGCAAAATATCACGAATAAGAATGCAGAATAGGAAGGTACGCATCATATAAAACTTAATGAAAATTCCACCATCCAAATCAAGGAGGCCACACCACCTCGTACAATATCCATGAAGACACCCAAGAAGGAGACACAGGAAGAGGAAACAGACGATGAGGAACCCTTCACACCAATAAGGGTTGTGGCAGAACCTTCCCCAATGGATATCACATATCAAGGGAGTGCCACAAAGGTTAATAAGTGTGATGAGCAAACTAATGTCCACAACATACAATTACAAATTCGGCAACCACACAACAAAACTATTCATGTCGAACAAGGAAAAGATGTACAAACGAGAGAAACCCCGAGCATACCAAAGACATGGTTGAATGTGGATATTGCTCAACTAAAGCCCGTGGTGCAGGACATGATTAGATCGGCTCTGGATACGCAGCAACTCATGCTTGAAGCGGATGAGGACTACGACCAAGCAATGAACGACAAACATAAGCTTCAAGAAAAGAGTAAGAATCTTTTGGACGAGTTGGCATTAGCACAAGAGCACACCGGAAACAAAGAACAAGAAGTCCAAGAAGCTAAAATGCAGTGCAGCAAGTTAATATCCGAAAACAAAAGTTTACAAATACAACTGCAAGAAATCAAGAGCAAATATGAAGCTAGTGAAATTGAAAAGGCAAGAATGCAGGCTAGGAGCAAAATCTTGGAATCTCAGCTCAAAGTCTGCATGGAGGAAGCCGAAAACCTAAGGAACCGCAACAAGGAGCTCATGACAGCTCTCCTAAGTGATCAACCAATACCTGCTACTGACAATTCAGCAGGGAATTTCAAGGAATTACAGGAAAAGATAACTAAAATGGAAGATCAGCTCAGACAAGAGCATGAAGTCATTGCTGATTGGGAAAAAAGATACATGGAGGACACAACTGCCCTAAGAAATAAGTGGAAAAAAGCAGAGAATCGTTATCTACTGCAATGTAAAGAAGACACTGATCATATGGATATTGTGGCACAATAACTTCTCAAGCATAAAGACACAATTGAAAAGGCCACTGCGGAAATTAAACAGAGAGATGAATGCATTAAACAGCTTCAGGAGAAGTTAGAACAAAAAGCAAAGCAGGGGACACCAGTAGTTCCATGATCTGCAGAAGCTACTGAGAACTGAGAACTGAGCCGACCAGAAAGGGCACTACTGGTGTCCCAACTCACTGCGGATTTTGAAGATCAGATCATCAGGATCATGAAAGAAGCTCACATAGAGAATAAGCAATTAGAGCAAATTTTGAAGCCCTTCAATGTACCATACGGATTACTTAAAGAACATACGCGACATTATATAAAGTCTACGACAAATTAAGATCCGGACTACAATCTCCATTTCAGGCACAATACTTTCAACTATACACAGGAAGAGTTTGAGAAGGCGGATCCTATATGGAGAAGAAAGCTTTTAGAAAAGAATCCTACATTACGCGTACAGTGGGAGGCATCATCTTATGAGCTTCAAGTAAATCCATCTTTTTGTCCACTACCCCGCCGAAGAGCCTGGACGCAATTTTGGGAAAGTCAGCGCCAGGCCAGTATTAATAATCAATGGCTCAATTACCCTTTGTTACCTAGTCCGCCACATAACTACCTACCGACAGAAGAATATATGGTCAAAACTATGGAATTTTGGAGTACCTGATTTAGCTGTAAAAATGACCAATAAGATATTCAGCATGATGCTTACGGTAATCAAGGTGTTCCAACACGCAAAATACACATTTTTGAATTTCATCGGCATTACGCAAGGTTCCGAAGCGTTAATTTTTTATTTATCTGCTATTCCCAGCCGATTAACTCTCATGGCATATTATTCTCGCCTAATGTTTTTGCCTTCGACGTATATGCAAACTTTTGAAGAAGCATTCTTTACCGGCTTCTTTGAAATTGACTCAGAAATTTCTGTAAAAATGACGTCCAATCTGAATGCACGCCTGATTGCCTATGAAACAAGTTTCTTTGTGGATCATCGACAGGCGCCAGAGGACGGAGTAAAGTCCCAACAATGGAAGGAATTCATGATTTGTCACGCTAATCTGCTAAATCAACGAGAGCAAAAAGCCATACAGACATACACACGTCGCCACAAAAAGCCTGTTGGGGACGACAGAGTTCAGGAGGAGGGACGTGTAGAGGGACAATCAAGCAAAAAGAAAAGAAGAAGGAAATCAAAGTGCAAAACTGCTCATTAAAGATCAAAAGAACCATCTCTGCACAGAGCCCCGCAGGGGCACACACACCAAGGAAAAGCACGCAGCCGGAAGGAGGAACCAGGGCCAACAAGTATCCATGAAGTGCAAGATGATATCAGGCGGTTCCATAGCCATGAGGGTGCTTCAACCTCTTGAGTAACAGAGGATTCTGATCAAGGCTTACGAGCTACATCCTCATATGTGCACTAATGGCGTGCGTGGCAACCCGAATTAACAGGCTTTGAGTAAAACAGCAAGGTCCGATGAGTGCAACCAGGACAAATCAGAGGACCACTAAAATGTAATGCAAGATCAAGGATCAAGCAGAACTGACCAAAGGATGCGTGGGCTGATCGAGACAAACAAGAAGTAAAGCCTGTCAAGGGACGACAGAGACAAAGAGGGGGAGAGTGTTGCAGAGCAAAGGAGCATAAGAGTAGAGCCCCAAAATTTTCAAAATAATGGGCATATTTTTTTCTTCTTCGAGGTCTTCAAGAATTCCCTCAAGCCATGTAAATGCACTAGAGGAGTCCTCTAGTTGCATAATCCCAATTTGTTGTAAAATATCCCTTGTAAATTAGTAGAAAATTCACTTTTCTAGTAATAAAGTGTCGGTCTCTTGTGTGAAAGGACCAAACTTAGGGCACATGTATATAAGTCACTTTGTGACTCTTTGTAGAGACTCTTTGCCATTGTGAAGAAGGAGCTCTTCTAAAATTTCGAATTTGTCTCTTCCTTGCAGATTTTGATCCTCGTTTTGGTCTTGTATGTGTGGGTATTGTTTGAAATGTGTGTGTAGGACTGTTGTCTACCCCTTCCCACTGATTTTGAACTACTGTAGTGTGTGTGCGAACTAGTAGGAGTTGTGGCGTGTGTGTGGGCACTTCCCGCCATTCACCATTTTGACCATAACTTGAAGCAGAGTTATCAGAATCGAGTGAAACCACTTCCAGTAGATGCGTCTCGTCGAGAGCTTCGAAATGAGTACCTATTGCCTATATTCGGAGTTCGGAGCTGGGAGAAATCCTTGATTTTCTGAAAGCTGGTGTAAGAGGTATCGCGGCAGACACTTTCAGCATTTCAGTGAGTGTAAGAGGTGGATTAGTCTTTTCTCATGCATGCAAGCTTAGCCACTTCATTTTCCATCATGTGTGCACTCTTCTTCATACACTTGGTTTGGTCGTTCGATCGGATTGACATTTAAATGTGTGTTAATTTCCCACTATACGCACTTGTGTGGCAATTGAGGTACAGTCTCATTGGCACAAGTCCTTGAGTCATCTTGACTTAGGTACACAAGTACACAAACCACAGTACAGAAAATTGTCCTGACAATCGGCAAACAAGACTAGTACAACCGCTCATGAGACCTTATGGATACCCGCAGAGAGATCAAGGAGGAGAAGCCTTTAGATACCCCACATATCAGCAGCAGGCACCAGCACCACGACCCTATGCTTATCAAAGTTACACTCAGCCACAACCGGTGTTAGGACAACAACCACCCCATCCTCAGAATGTTGTCCCGGTGAAAATAGCTCAACCTGAAGAAAACTTAGAGAAAGCAATAGTTCAAGCCACACCATTGTCTATTAATGAACCATATGAATCATCTTATGACCATAGTCAAGGAAACTATCCCAGTTATGAGAGCTCTATGATAGAATATGGACAAATGTACGAACCATATACATATGGCATGGAAGCACCAAATAATTCTTACGGATATGAGTAGGATTATGTGTCATTAATGTACACAGCTCCCAGGGCACCCATACCCCCCGACCTATGAATAGACCGCCTGTACCTAGAGGACCATGTTATAGATGCGGAGGTGATCATTATATTAGAGAATGTACACTACCAAACCCACCACCACCATAGCGAGTCTGGGAAGGATAGTGTAGTGATTGTGGTAAAGAACATCTTTTCAGAGATTGTCCTAAGAACCCCAACAAAGTTAACTCTAACGTGCAGATTAACGTGATAGAAGTGATAGAGTCGTCAGGGAGTTATAAGGAGTACACTGTGCCATTGAAAGCAATAACAAGATCTAAAGCTAGAGAGACCCCATAAAAAATTGAACAAAATAATCAAGGTGACAGAGGAATGAATATACCTGTACCCCAAGTAGTTGAAGACTCAGAAGATCTTGGGAAAAGTGTTACAAGTAAACGAACACAGAGATGGAAGAATCGTAGAGATAGGATAAAGGAAAAGAAACTACAGCAACAGATGGAGAAGGAAAAAAAATGAACAAGATAAAAAAGAACAACAGAAACTTGAAGAAGAAAATAAAAAAAGAAAAGTGTAAAAAAGAAGAGGTAGGATCAGTTTTGGCAGATCCCATGCCAGAGGAGTTAGCCATGTGGATTCAGGCGTACAAGGCACGAATCAGAGTAGGACCGACCATTGAACAACATGAAAAAGAATATCCTAGAGGTGATCTAGAGAAAGAAAGGTTGGAGATTTGCAAGAAATTAATCGAAGTAGCTCAACAAACCTTAGAAAAACCTGTCTGTAGACTACCCATTTCACGAATTCCCGAAAAAGAATTCTAAGAGTGTGTCATCCCTAATGACCCCGAGAAAACCAAAAAAGGTGAGACACGTAATGAAAATCACTGTGAGGATAAAAGGGAAGGATCCATTGTCCCCGAAGTAGATGGACAATGATCTAAAGACTTGTGGGCAAGAGTCCAAGAAGACAGATGGAAGAAAGCGGAAGGAATAGAACCACCCTTTGAAGAGTTAGAAGCAGGAGGTCAAGTAGAACATTCAATACCCGAGCTGAATTTAGAAGGATTATTACCCTTTGACCAAAGTGAAAAGGAGAATGACAGTGAAAAGATCTTGCCAAATTACACAGGAGAATACGAACATAATTCAGAATTATACTGCATTCCCTCAATAAGAAAAAAAGAACAGAACCCATCAGTCCAAACATCGGACATCATACAACACCTTAAAAAGGTAAAAATCCCTTGCACTCTGACATTGGAAGAACTATTGAAGGTCAAACCGCATTTGAAGGAGAAGCTGACAAGTCAGTTGGAGATCAAGGCAAAAGAGATAGAGATGTCTGATGAAGTGGCCACAGTCAAAATCCCAGTCGATAAGGATGGAGATTTCAGTGAGGGAGATGAAGGAAATACATGTTTGCCAATTACTTATAGGGGTTATACTACTAAAGCTATCCTGGATTTTGGAGCTAGAGTAGGAATTGCAACTAAAGAAATCTGGGAGAAATGGGGAAAACCAGCTCTAAGACCAACATGCATGAAGATACAAATGGCAGACCGACACACTGAACGACCCTTGGGATTATTGGAAAGAGTAACTTTCACTACCTGTGGTGTTGAATTTGAGCACACCTTAGCGATATGTCAATTTGAAAGGGCTAGCAATTATGAAATGATACTTGGAAGACCCTTCATGAGACAGCTAAAGGTAGTGCAAGATTGGGGAAAGGACGCAGTATACCTACAACATGAAGGAATCACCACAAGGATAAATCTCCACACATATACATATCAAGATGTTCCCCCCTTACAATGGAATCAGATTCATAAGCAGGAAGATGATCAGTCGATTCACAGTATAGGTTCAAGCGATCAATCGTGGATGAACGAAGACACTCATCTATGGATATGCCAAACTGCAAAAAAGGAAGAGGATAGGAGGAAAGGATGGAAGCAAAGGCAAGGAGTTGCTAGATCTGTACAAGATCCAACCTATATGCCTCAAATATTCCTAGATGAAGAATTCGAACCTCATGGTTGGATGGAGATTTTAGCCACTCTCGACGTGTGTGTAAACAAAGAAGTGATAACCATGAATGAATGTATTGACGAGGATGGATATGACGTTAGTCTATATGTGGTAGTTCTTCAAGAGGCTGAAGAAGGGGAAGTAATTGAAAAAGAATGGAAGGAGGATTACGAGAGCATTGAAATGGAACTTGAACATATGGAAACGGAAAATGAAACTCAAGAAGTAAGTGTCATAGCTAATGAAATAAATCAAGAACCAACACAGGAAGAAGGGCTTGGATTAGATAAAGCAAAGGATAATGAAGACAACAAGCCTCAAGACCAATTTGAAGTGCCTGCCCACTTCAAAAAATATGAAGTAGAAGAGAGGAAAATTGCTATTCAAATGCCAAAACGAGAAGCACAGCCAGGAATAGCATATGACAATAAAGAGAAAACCAAGAAAATAGAGAAGGAAGTAGTAACCCTAGAGGAAGGAGAAGAAAGATGTACTTTTATAGGTCAAGATGTCTCATTGGAAGAAGAGCAAGAGTCGATACGACTCATTCAAGAATATAGGGATGTCTTTGCCTGGACATATAAGGATTTAAAAGGAGTAGATCCTTCTATATGTGCCCATAGAATCCCTATGACATCTGAAGCTAAACCTTCCAAACAAAGACCATACACATACAATGATGTTTACTCAGCAAGAATCAAGGAAGAGATCGATAAGTTGTTAGATGCTGAGTTCATTTACGAGATCGAACATACGGAATGGGTATCACCTTTGGTGGTTGTACCGAAAAAGAATGGTAAGTTAAGAGTATGCATCAACCTGAAAAAAGTAAATGCTGCCACCATAAGGGATAGTTACCCATTACCCATCATGGATCATCTTTTGGAAAGAGTGGTAGGGAAGGAAGTTTATAGTTTTTTGGATGGCTTTTTAGGGTATAATCAGGTAGCCATCGCTCCTGAGGACCAACATAAAACAGCCTTTGCAACTGAATGGGGAGTATACGCCTTTAGGGTTATGCCTTTTGGCCTAACCAATGCCCCAACCACTTTCCAAATATTGATGTGCCATGTATTCAAGGAGTTCCTGAGAAAGAGTATGGAGGTATATGTGGATGACTTACGCACTTATTCTGCTATACGATCAGAACATATCCCTGAACTAGGAAAGATCTTTGCCAAATGTCGACAATATAGAGTATGCCTCAATCCAAAAAAGCATGTCTTCATGGTTCGACAAGAAAAGATATTAGGACACATTGTGTCTAAGAATGGAATCTCAATAGATGAAGACAAAATCAAAGTAATTCTGGATTTACCGAGACCAAAGACTGCTAAAGAAGTACAAGCATTTATGGGACATTGCGGATACTACCAAAGATTTATACACATGTATGCCATAATTGCTAGACCTCTTTATGCATTATTGTCTCAGTTTAGTTGGACAGAAGAATGTGAAAAGGCCTTTAACGAATTAAAGAGTCGATTAAGTTCAGCCCCAATCCTTCGAGTACCAAATTGGAACAAACCATTTCACATTCACGTAGATGCTTCCAAGTTTTCCATTGGTTGCATCCTAGCTCAACCCGCAGATACAAGAAAGTTAGATCACCCTATAGCCTATGCCAGTAGACAATTGAATCAAGCAGAACGCAATTATACCACGACTGAAAGAGAAGGTCTAGGAATGGTGTACGCAGTAAAGAAGTTTCGACACTACTTATTGGCAAACAAATTCAAATTCTTCATTGATCATCAAGCTCTACTGTACTTAGTCAATAACCCTTGTAATACAGGACGACTAGTACGATGGTTTTTATTGTTGATGGAATTTGATTTTGAAGTAGTAGTCAAGAAAGGGAATACCCACATTAGAGCAGATCACCTATCAAGAATAACACATGGAGAACCACCCATAGGAGTACCAGATGATCTGCCTGACACATACCTTTTCAATCTCGAAGTATGTCCTCAATGGGCAGAAAAGTTGATCCCAATACTCACATATGGACCTAAACATGGGATCACACCGACTCAAAACCAAGATCTATGGATGACTAAAAACCTTCATATCATTGCTGGAAGTCTATATCACCAAGACTCAAGTGGATTACTCATGAGATGCGTGGAAGAGGAGGAACAAGAAATGTGGCTTCAAAAAGCACATGTAACTCAATGGAAAACTCATTTAAATGCAACCGGAACATGACAAACATTGAAGAGATTAGGCATATATTGGACAACCATGCAAAGGGATACACACAATTATGTATCAGCTTGCCCAACTTTTCAAGAACGGAATCCAGAAGAGAACTCTACGTTATGCTACTCCACTGTAGCACCAAGATGGAGCATGCCTTTGGTAAAGTTCTTAAAGACCCAAGAATACCCAGAAGGAGGCACACTAGCAAGGAAATGTGCACTCGTAGAACAAAGCAAGGACTATGCTCTCATAGGAAAACAACTCTTTAAGCGAGGAAGAGACAATCATTTACAAATGTGCATTCATGAAGACGAGTATCTTGTTGTATTAGAAATGGCACATACAGGAGCTGCAGGAGGACATTTCTCTGCAGATAAAACTGCAAAAATGATTCTCTTTGCAGGAATGTGGTGGCCAACTCTACATCAAGACGCAGCAACATATGTGCAACAATGTGATACATGTCAATGAACGAAATATCCAATTAGAAGAGATGAAATGCCATTGAAACCCATGATGAGTGCCAGAGCTTTTACTAAATGGGGAATAGACTTTATAGGACCTATTAACCCACCAGCCAAAGGATCCCATGCCGAGTACATAATAGTAGCCACAGACTATTTGATCAAATGGGTTGAAGCCAAAGCAACCAAGAAAAATGATGCAAGAACTACAACCAAGTTTCTCTTTGAGAACGTTTTCACTAGATTGGGACTATCGATAGAAATTGTGAGTGATAGAGGCACATACTTTGTGAATGAAGTAATAGAAGCTTTACTGAATGAATTCTTGGTAATTCATAAGAAATCAGCCCCATATCACCCGCAAGCTAATGGACAAGCCGAAAGTTCAAATAAAATCCTGTGCACAGTTCTCACGAAAATTGTGAACAATGGTAGATCAGATTGGGATAAACAATTACACCATGCTTTATGGGCATTCAGAGTAGTCTACAAAACAGCCATAGGAACTACTCCTTTTAACTTAGTGTACAGACAGAATGCCATTTTACCAATTGACTTCTTAATACCCACTCTCAGAGTAGCGACAACTTATAAGTGGATGGGACATGAACTATCAGCTCAATTGTATCAAATAGAAAAGTTACATGAAACTAGGTTACAAGCGGTAGCAGGGATTTATGCTGCAAAAAGATGACAGAAGGCATATTTTGATGCTCATATTAAAGATAAAAACTTGAAGGAAGGAGATTTAGTTTTGGTATATACTTTGAAACAACATGCTAAGAAACTGCAAAAAAGGGGATATGGCCCGTTAATCATCAGTCGCATATCCACAAAATCAGTTTAGCAACCCTAGATGGAGACGTATTACCAAACTATATCAGTGGATGTCGAGTGAAAAAATATCTAGAGCCATTGACTGAAGAGATAATGTCATGATTAATAATGGGTAAAAATAGGTGCATAGAGGAAGAAAGAATACAAGAAGAAGCTAGACAGGAAGCACTAGAACGAATCAGGAAACGAAAAGAATGGATGAGAGAGAGATGAGAGGTATCGACACAGAGAAGAACTCGTCCCAATGGCTAATTTTAGAGCCATTGAAAACCTAGGTCAGCAAATGACGCAACCTTACTTGAATTTGGGTGCTAGATCAAAGGAGTACCACTTGATGGATGCTCTCATTGACACAGGAGCTGCTATAAGCTGTATCAAATTTTCATTGACCCAGAAACTCAAGGAAGAATTACACCCTTCTAAGGCACAACTGATTGGAATAGGAGGAAAGATTACCAAATGTATAGGAGAGATTACCTTACCTCTACATCTCGGAAACAACACAATGGAACAAAAACTCGTAGTATGTCACGACCAGGACTTATTAGAAGAGCTCGTGTTAGGCCAAGATTGGGTATATGAATATGAAGTGACTATTCAATTGGCCTTAGGATACATCTCGGCCAAGATAGGACATCGTGAAGTATTTAACATGTTAAATGAATGACCTATTAAAGCCAAAAGTATAGACCCTAGAGCTCACTCAGATGAAATTGATGATGACTGTATGTTCACTCGCACTATGGAATCCCCTTCATCGAGTAATTCATGTGAGGATACACCAAATTTTGATTGCACACAATCTTCTAATCCAATAAATCACATGAGTAGTACTCTATCCAATAACAGCCTCAAAGAGGAAACAAGCACAAGAGAGACTAGTCCTCAGGACTATCACGAATCTGCACACATTAAAATATACCCCATTCCTTACACTAGACAGGCTTGGATCCGAAAAGATCAAGTGAAAGCGTATCTTCAACAACAGAACTACTCACGACATCAGAAGGAACGACAGAATAAAAATACACATCATTTTGGACACCTAGTTCCACAAAGAATTGCTCGAGTATGGATTCCGAAGAAGGTGGCAGCTGCCCAATCAGCCCGAACACAAATATGGATTCCCAAGTCATGTAATCAAGGGACAATCATCAAGAAGGACGAGTCAAGGTGCAAGGAGAATCAGTATGATCTCAAGGCTAAACAACAGAAGATAAACCGCTACATGATAGAGCAGGAGTCTACATACGAATTAAACATCATTCCAAGATTCAAAAAGCAGACAAAGCAAAAGTACAACATGAGAAGTACCACATTCACCAGGAATGTTGGGAATACAATCCCCCCCAATAGAGTAAAGCAGATTTGGATGCGGAAAGGCAAGACAAGCTATATGCATCACCTAAATACTTCGAGTTGCACACATTTGGAGTTACCAGAACCCAAATTATGCATGATAGGGCCACAATACAAGGCCAAGCATTCGGCACATTCTTCTTCTACTTCAGGATAGTGAAGCACATTTTCCTCTTGGGAAATAGGAGAGCACTTGTACATAAGCTAAACAAAATTACTAACCACTTCGGCTATGAACTAACTTTTCTGTTTTTCTTTTAGACAAAAACATAGAAATATCTAAAAGTATGTAAAATCCCAGGTATTACCTTTCTCACACCCACGGGGAAGGGACGACACAATCCACTCGGAGAGTTGCCAAATTCAATGAGAATAAGTGAAAGATAATTCTAGATACCAACTTGCCACTGATTTTTTGATATATATTGAGTGCAGATGGCATCTGCTAATTCCGAGGCTACACAAGAGGAAGAGGTCCAGTTTCTTCCCTTGGAATCAATAACGAAAGCAAGAGGTCATTGGTTTCTTGATGACCAACCCATGTCTGAACTCATTTTCATGGCAATCATCAAGATAATGGATAGGGATCACTACTTCCCTATCATGTCACAAGATTTTAAGACTATCATACAAGGATTACCACGAATGACAGATGTCTAGACACAAGCAAGAATTGATGCGTTCCTAAGATTTCCAATATATCTGCCAGATTTTCAGAGATGTACACAAGTGATGAATACACTTCAGTCTACATCAAATAAGGCATCAGTCCCGAAAGCAAGGGTACTTGACAAAGTTGGTACCTGGAAAACAATTCAATTCACTCATGAGATAATTAACAGAGCTTTTGGATGGAATCAAGAAGGACTCACGAATGTCAAAAACGAATGTCATGATCCGAAAAAGCGAACATTTTTAGAAATCAACAGAACGGATATTGAAGACACTGTTCGCTTAATTCACCAGCATTTTTGCTTTCCAAGTATGCATAGATACACAACACCTCAAAAGATTGTTGTGCAACTACTCTCACACGCCATGAGACAAGTGGGAAATAAAGTAAACATGACTCCATATGTTCAAGACTGCCTATTTGAAGCAAAGAAGAAGCGGGGTCAGAAAAAGTTTCTAAATGGTAGTTCGGCCTTGACCCTACTCATTTATGAGGCACTTGACATGAAGAACTGCTTGCGCGTGATGCCAACCTCAATAGAGCTAGACAAATATGCCAAGTCAGCGACTGTTCCAAAGAAAAAGAAAACAACCATCCCTATTGAAGAAGTAGGAACGAGTTCAAAGAAACCAATGAGAGGGACTAAACGCCTAAGAGAGGAAGAAGCTCAAGAGACACCACAATCAAAGAGGACCCATACACTGCCAAAGATTCCTGTGACACAACAACCGATTACGAAAAGAGACCTCTCTGCAACCCTGGAAGAAACACATCAGTATATGCGGGGGCAAGTAAATTTAAATGTTTAGGGTCATCATTACAGGCAGGCAAGCAAGGAAAAGAAACACAAAGATAAAGAACGTACTCCAGAACAATCTGCCAGATACAAAGAACTGGGGTTAGAAGATTCGAGCTCTGATGAAGAATCTAGCCCAGAGAAGGACACCTTAGACATTGACATAAGAACTGAAACGCACAATGAAGAATGGACAGAGATCAATCAAGTCGAAGTTACACCGGATAACCAACAGGCACAGGCAAAGAGCTTAGAAGAATCCACTGAACTAGTGCACGTTATTCAATTGAATGATACATCCAAGATCAGCATCAAGGAAGCTCCAATCACAAATAAAGATGTAGTGCCACCTATCAAAGAAGAAATGCAAACTCCAGTGGACCAGGACTCACGCCTACAACAAAATAAGGAGTCAATCATGATTGAAGTGCCTGATGATACACCTCAAGGTAAAAGTGATCACAGGGAGGTTGAGCCAAGGATACAACTCCACATTAGGCAGCCCCATGATACCACTTTACATGTAGCAAAAGGAAAAGATGTCACAACAGGTGAAGAACCTAGCATCCCTACCACTTGGTTAAATGTGGATGTAACTCAATTGAAACCTGTTGTCAAGCAAATGATCCAGACGGCCATGGAAACACAACAACAAATGATGGAAACTGATATGGATTATGACAAGGCCATGCGGGAAAAGAATCAATTTCAAATAATGAGTGAACAACTGTCCGCACAGCTCATCCAGGCCCAGAATGAGATTGCAGCCAAAGGAACGGAGCTACTCGCTGCCACAGCAAAATATGATACATTGATGATGTAGCATCATCAGTTACAGACTCAACTGACAGATTTACAAAGACTACATGAAGCCAACAAAGCCGAGAAAGAGAGAATGAAAGCTCGAAGCAACCTGCTTGAAACACAACTAAAAGTATACATGGAAGAAAACGATAGCTTACGTGGCCGCAATAAAGAATTGATGAAGGCATTGTTATATGACCAACCTATAGCACAGGATACATCAGTCACTAATCAGAACGGATTAAGAGATTAGATTGAGAAGTATGTAGAATTGCTGAAGCAAGAGCACACCTTAAGAGAAGAATGGGAACGTAGGTACGTTCAAGAAACCAATGAACTTAAGAACCAACTGAACACTGCACATGGAAAACTTGCAGTGAGTTACAGTGAAAATATGGATCATATAGCAAAATTGCTAATGAACTGCTTGCAGCAAAAGAGGCACTCAGAGCAGCTATGCAAGAAATTAAAGAAAAGACTGAATGCATAGCGTAATTAGAAACTAAAGCAGAAGAGAAAGTACCAATCGGGATACCAGTAGAGCCAACACAAAAGAATCCTAGTGATGAGGTAGAGGTACGTCCTCTATCTCCCCCGATTTATCATTCTCCAATAAAAGAGCAGATAACGGAACCACATGATGATCATCCAATGCCATACACTGCAAAAATAGGTCAGAAGGAACGGGCACTATTGGTGTCCCGATTGATAGAAAATTTTGAAAATGAAGTCATCAAAGTCATGAAAGAAGCAAAGATCAGAGGTAAAGACTTGGATACGATCATGAAGCCTTTCAACATTCCGTACGGATTATTGAAAGAGAAAACAAGGAAATACATAAAGAAGATCACACAGAAAAATCCAAACGAGCAGCTGCACTTCAAAAATGATACATTCACTTATACTCAAGAAGAATTTGAAGCTGCACAACCTGTATGGAGAAGAAAATTTTTGGAGAAAAATCCTACATTGTGGGTGCACTGGCAAGCAACACCATACTTATTACAGGTAAACCCTTCATTTTGCCCAACACCACGTCACAGAGAAGCAAGAGAATTTTTGGATATGCAAAAGAATGGTGTAATCAAGCCACAGCGGCTGAATTATCCACTACTTCCAAGTCCACCTCATAATTATTTACCAACGGAGGATTATATGGTAAAAACCATTGAATATTGGCTGCAAAGTTACGCAACCGTACCCAATCTAACTATTAGGATGATGAATAAAATACTCAGCATGATTCTTACAGTTTTGAAGGTGTTCAAGCACACGACATATACATTTTTGAACTTCATTGGCATTAATCAGGGAACAGATATTCTTGTTTTTTATTTGTCTATTATGCCTAGCCGACCCACAATAATGGCCTATTATTCCAGGCTCATGTTTCTATCGATCACCTATATGCAAACATTCGAAGAAGCGTTTTTTATAGGGTTTTTTGAAATTGACTCAGAAATTTTCTTAAAGATGTCATCCAATTTGAATGCCAGATTAGTGGCATATGAACTAAGTCTCTTTGCTGACCATAGACAACCACCACATGATGGTGTGAAAGCAGAACAGTGGAAGCAACTGATGATACGTGAAGCTAATCTGCTTAATGAAACAGAGCAAAAAGTATACAGAACATACTCCCGTCAACTTCCAAAGCCTGTCCGGGACGACAGAGTTCAGGAGGGGGGCAGTGTTGAGGGAGAGTCAAGCAAAAAGAAGAAAAGAAAAAGACAAAGAAAGAAGCTTCACTAAAAATATCATATCTGAAGATACATCTCTGCAAGAAGCCCCACAGGGGCACAACACCCATGTCTGCACAGAGCCCCGCAGGGGCACATATCAAGGAAAAGCACGTAGGTGGAAGGAGGAACCAGGGCCAGGAAAGTATCCATGAAGAAGTGCAAGAAGATATCCAGCGGTTCCGAAACCACAAGAAGGTCTTTCAACATCTGGGTCTTTGGAAGGTCCAGATCGAAGGCTGAAGGATCACATCCTCATACCTTCCACTGTTGGCGTGCGTGGCAACCCGACTTAACAGGCAACATAAATGCATCAGGCCCAGAGGATGTAAAAGAAGAATCAAGAAGAGGCCATCAAAACTGAACACCTGTTTAACAAACAGGCATAACTGACCAAAAGATGCATGCGGACAACAAACTGAAGACAAGAAGTAAAGACTGTCAAGGGACGATAGAGACAAAGAGGGGGAGAGTGTTGCAGAGCAAAGAAGAGCACAAGGCAGAGAAAAAGACGGGCCCCAAAATTTTCCGATTTGGACACCTCATTTTTGTATTATAACCATTCTTGTAACATATTTTTCGTTGTAAATGCACTAGAGGAGTCCTCTAGATGCATCCCCATAGAAGATTAGTAGCTTACCCATGTAAATTAGTAGGAAGTTAGCCTTTGAGTGAATAAAGTGCCGGTCTCTTGAGTGAAAGAACCATTTTTAGGGCACATGTATATAAGTCAATTTGTGACTCTTTGTAAGGACTTTTTGCCATTGTGAGAATCAAGAGCACAGAATTTCGAATTTGTGTCTTCTCCTCTCTGTATCATCTTCTTTGTGAGCTTGTATGCATGTGTGTTGCTTGAAAGGAGTGTTAGGAAATGTTGTCTATCCATGAAAGTGTTTGTTTGCTGTGGTTAAGGTGTGTGTGAAGTGTAGGAAGTGGTGAAGTGTAGGAAGGTCATTCCCATGACTCAGTATTTTGATCATAACTTGAAGTAGAAGCGTCAAAATTGAGTGAAAAAACCACCATTGGATGCGTCTTCTTGAGAGCTTCGAAATACATATGCTATTTGTTATATTCGGAGTTCGGAGCTGAGAGAAAAGCTCAATTTACTATTGGCTGCTGCACCAAGTATCGCGACACTTTGACTGACAGTTGAAGCTTGTTTGGATTAGTCTTAGCTTTGTTTACACTCTTTGGGAAACTCATGTGTGTTGATCGTCATTTGAATGCATGTCTTCATACACTCGGCTAGGTTTTGATACTCATCGGATTGATAAATAAAGCGTGAATCCCCACTATATGCACTTGAAGGGGATTGAGATATAGTCTCTTTCTCCGCAAGTCCCTAGGTTGGATCTTAGGTACACACTCTTCCCCTTTGATTCCTTGTATTCTTGAAGCATTCTTCTATGATGTGGTTGGTAAGGCCACAAATATGTCAAGGTGGAGTGTTGTCGGATCTCCCCCTACCTTGCTTTCCTCCTCTTCCCCTTCCTCTAGCACCTCTTCCTCTACCTGTGTAGTTAGCTTGAGATGTACTAGCTTCTTCTTCATTCTTCTTGGTTTTATCTTTATCCTTACTTTTATTTTTATCTATATAAAGGGGAGAAGCTTGCTTACCTCTAGAGTTGTCACCATTCTTGTTGAGCTTTGTCTCGTGGGTGAAGAGTTGCCCCATCAAGGTTTTGAGGTCTTGTACTTGCATATCCCATATAAAGGTCCATTGCTATGTGAAAGACTCCCACTTATCATCAGCTTTCATGCTATTAATGATCTACCTTACTGTATGTTCTTCTTCTATCTCCTATCCAATGCTTGCAAGCTAGTCAGCCACACCCTTCATCTTGGTTACATAGTCAACCACACCTTGCTTTGGTTGCTTTTTTAGAGTTCTAAACTCCATCCATAGCTGGTTCTTTCTAGCTCTTGTATTTGATGAGAAATATGATGAGAGTGATTCCCATGTCTCTTGGGAGGTCTTGCAATTCCTAATGTGAGGCAATAAGAAATCAGATATTGAGTTTAGTAGATAAGAGCTGGCAAGAGCATCCTTTGCATACCATGTCGTCAACCTTTCTTGTTCTTCCCTTGTGGGTTGATGCTTGCTCATGAATGTTGGCATCTCTTCATCTCCTGAGATGTATCCATATAGACTTCTCCCTTCAAGGTAGGCTTGCATCCTTAGTGACCATGTTGAATAGTTGCTTCTGTCCAATTTGTCAATGAAGGATGGAAATCCATCTCCCATCTTGCTTGTTGTTGCTCTGATACCGCTGTTGAAGGAGATGGTAGATAGTCTTCAGAGATGAGGTGGGGTTGCTTGATCTTGCTTCACACATGCCAAGAATAGTTGTTGGAGAGTGTAGTAGGCCTCTTTAGCTAGCTAATGATCACAAATAGTCACATATGATGTTCGGAACATGATCCACTAATCAATGGATCAAAACAGATAGGTAGGAAGTTAATCCAAGATCAAAAACTTGCTATTATTGTCTCTACACTTGTCCAATGTTTTGAATAGTTCTCTCATTATAGTAGCAATTAGTCTAATTCCTTTGGAGGATATGTAATTATCTTATACATATATCATTCATGAGTGATTTCATAAAAAATGATGAACTACACATTGAGTATGATTTTTAACAAATCACAAAACATGCCTGACATTTTCGGGGTGCATCAGTCAACAAACCAGAGAGTAAAGATATGTTAATATCTCATGATTCAGAGAAGCAATGATAATAAGATTTTGTAATTATATACTAGATAGTATGTTGAATCCATCATGCTTTAAATCACCACAAACAATCAATCATACACTGAGAATAAGCTCTAAGAAGATCACTGTTCTGATGTAGTCATGGTAGAGAAGTGAAGTGAAGATATGTGTATTAAGGCATGTACAAATAGAATGTCATTGGCAATAATAGATTGCACAATGTGAGAAGTATGAATGAGCTATGATCTAGCCTCTTCAAATCACAATGTAGCCTGTCGAATTGATCTCATGGAGTCGAGATACACGGGCGTCTTTTGATCATCCTTTTATAGTTGAGTTTGGAGCCAAACTTTTGAATTCAAATTCAAACGTTCACCTAAAAGTGAATCCTAAAGTATAGAATATATTCTCACATTACTCAACTACCTAATGATTCAAGATTTTATGCTTTCTAACTCCATGTTGTTGTAAGAAACTTTTACAAGGATAAATGTAAATGATTTTTACAAGACCTTGATCATATAAGGTTCCATAAGAGATATGCTAATCAACCAAGTATGTGGGCTTGGTTTTTATTGCACCAACACACTCTGCTTCTCACCTTTACCTTCACACACATCGCTTGTGCATGTCTTCACACCAACCTATCTATTCCATGGATTGACTCACAATTAAGGAGGTAGAACTTTTTGATGTGGTGCCTACCCTTGTATAGAACAACACTAAATTTGGCACCATTAACGGTGACGAGCTCTAAGACGAAGGTATGATGGTAAGAGTATTGTGAGAATTGGCATTGGAAGGTAATTAATTTTAGTTTTGTTGTTCTCTTTGTGTTTTTTTCATCTTCCCCCACCTCCCCTACACTCATCTTTCATCCTCGCATCATCTTCTTCCATCGCAAAAAAATCCAAAAATTCACCATATCCACCTTCTCTCCTCATTTTCCTCATTTGGAAGAGATCGAGCGAGAGATAGATAGATAGAGAGAGAGAGAGCTTGTGAGCAAGACCATGTGCATGCATTTTTGAGTTTTTTCTTGTAGGAAATTGCTCCAATATGAGAGTACAACCCTGAAAAGGTAAAAATTCTGACTTTTTGCCATATTTGCTGAATGTGTCAGACCATCGCAATGGTCTGATAAGTTCGAGATTTTGAGTTTGCATCATATGCATGGTGTAGAACGTATTAGTGCTTAAAGGAGTCCATTGATGCACTTGCAAAATTTGCATTATGGTGAACCATCATGATGGTGCATCACCATCGCGTCAAGGCATCATCATCAGGATTGGTTCATGCCATCATGATGAGACTAAATCATCATGACGGGCTTATGCCATTGTGATGATTCGTGACCATCATGATGGGCCAAGGCCATCCAGATGATTGAATACACCATTGCGGCGATCATCTTGACCTACACCATCATGATTGGTTCATACCATCACAATGCATCGAGACCATCATGTCTTTGGGCCATCGTGATTAGCTTATGCCATCACGATGACCTTGGACCATTGTGCCTAGACCACCCCATTAGGATGACTCACTTGAATTTCGACCATTGGGATCGGATCATGCCATCGAGACAACTACATGCCATCGCGCCTTGACCATCACATCATGTTCACTATGGACCATCACGATGACGCTCATATTGCAGACCATCGTGAAGACACTCTACATCATCATGACTGTGCCATGCTATCACGACGAGAATAGGCCATCACATCATGCTAAGTGTAGAACATCGTGATGACCCGTACATTATACACCATCATGATGATTCCCCACCACACCATCACGATAGTACATTGAGCCATCACGATTTTGTCGAACCATTATGATTAGATGAGACCATCGCAAAGGTTCATCCCCATCACCATTGTGTTAGACCATCATGACGGTTTGCCTGAAACACAAATTTAGGGTTTTATTTTTTTAGAAAATTTAAGGCCAATTTGGGTGATTTTTAAGTAAGTTGTGCATTATGAAGACCCCTAGAATATGTTTGAAGAGTCCTATTTTCTCATCAATAAAATTTTGATCTAAACTTGATTTTATTATAGTTTTTTAAGAGCATCCAAGGCAAGGCAAGGCAAAGCTTGGGAAGCATGTCTTCTTGGGCAAAAGAGCAATCAACAAGGCATCAAACTTGAGGTTGGAAGAACTCTCAACCCCCTCAGTCAATTGCTAGCTCATGCTAAGTGCATGTAGTGTTATTGATTGGATTAGGGTCACGTTAGGTACAATTTAAGTACAAGAAACTTTAATCACTCAAGTTCAAGCTCAAATTGAGACACCTAAAAAAAAAACCCTAAAGGGAAAGAACTTAATTCCAACAGTGCGACAACTTAAACATGAAACGAAAGAACGATTCTTGACGTACATAATTGGAGAAGACAAGAGATTGAAAGGAGTAAAACAAACTAGGTGATTGAGAACAAAGAAATTGTATGATGACTAATCACCTTGAGAGCTAAAGGGAAACAAATTCATGAACCTTCGATCAGAAAAGCACATAGGAAAGGAAGATCGACGTAGTGTTAGGTCATCTAAAGCGAGTGTCAAGGTCACAACACGATCTTGGGTTCAACAACTTAGCACTTACCCTTACAATTTGAGCTTAGAAGCAAGCGAGTCGGAGATGTCTTATAACATGGAGAGACTAGAGAGCATGACAAATCTATCTTACCTAGAAAGACCTGAAAGACCATACAGAACTCGATTAGAATACATCCAAACCAACCACTTAGGTGCTCACATCTATGAGGATGGTTTGAGAAGATCGATTGTTAAGTTGAGAAACTCGGAACAACCCATTGGATTGGAACATCCTATGGTTAAATTTGAGAGGGATACATACATAGAAAAGGAGGGAACAATGTACATCATTTCCAATTCACCTAACTACACTAATGAATTTGGGGTAGTAGTTCTTGAGGCGAAAGTAGGGACCTGAGAACAAGAACCATTAGAGGGTGAACCTAGGACACCAAGAGGGAAATCAATGTTGACACGAATGCTTAACCCATAATGGATCCCTCAAGATAACAAAATCATTCACTTATTTCTAAATAGGGATATGGATGAGCCATTCAAAAGATATAGATTTGAGCAACCAAGTGAAATAGGAAAAGTCACGATCTATGAATTCATAGACCCTGAAATACCTAGAAAAGTGGTATATTTAGACAAAACCTCAGAACAAGTGTTCATAGTGTTCGAACATGGGATACATGCCTATACATGGAAGGGAGAATTGGTTTTTTCCCCACTTCGAGCTAATGTGGCCTTGGACACCAAGAAGTAGGAACATCCATGTCTCATGGTTCCCAAAGAGAAAAAGGCAAGGAGAGACCTGAAGTGAGCTTTGCCCACACCATAGGAAGAGACTCAACAATGGAAACTGATAGAATGGAGAGGTGGAGAGAACCAAGACCACAAGGTGGTAGAGATGAATTTCCTCTACCTAGACCTCGAGAGCATCCAAGAATATTGAGACCCACACAGTTAGTGAAATCAATGAATTATTTTGATGGGATAGGGGACTCCTATGACAATGTTGCTGAGTTTAAGCAAGTGCTAAGAGCCAAACAAATGGACGACATGTTCACTCAGTACAATGCATTTGGACTCACTTTGAAAAACACAGCATTAACCTGGTTCCAGCCCTTGCAACAAAGGAAATTTAGGGACATTCATCACTTGTTAGAATCATTCATCACTGAATTTGCTGATAGTGGAATTAGGCACAATACTTCTTGGCTAATCCACAGTTTTAAATAGACCCCCCAGAGATCATTAGATTAACAAGACGTAGATTTAGGCAGTATATTGAAAGATACCCAATGCCAAAGTTACCCACTCAAGCCAAGCAAGTATCTTTGTTTTTGGATGGGCTATTGAGCTCTAAACTACGATCCTATGTTTACTTCAAGGAACTTAGAACACAAGCAATGTGTGAGAATCTCCATAGACATTGAGGAAAACCTAGATGATGAGTTAGAAATCTACAAGGTCTACAAGGACACATATAGTTCTACCCATCCATCCTCAAAACATTCTAGTTCCATAGAAGATCTAGGTAAAAAAATAGCCCAAAAGCTAGGGGTCTTAAGCAAACAAATACCTAGAACAACTTCAGTCAAACATTGTTACACCTGTGGTGATGATCATATGACAAGGGCTTGTTGCATGCGACACAACCTCAAGTTAACCCTAGTACTGAGTATTGCACGATAGAAAGGTGGCACACTGACCACATTGCATAAGATTGTCCATACAACAAGCAAATGGTTAGAGAAAACTATTTTGAGGCCTACCAACAACCCAATAGATATCCAGGCCAATACAAAATGTAGCCTCATTACTATAGGCCCCAACAAAATTATGAGGTACCCTACCAGATGCAACCTAGACCCCAATTAGTGCTAGGCCAACAACCACCACCCCCTACAAATGTAATCTCTATCAAATACGTTATGGCAGAAGAGAACATGAGTAGAGCATTAGTGCCCTCATCTCCATTAATCAAAAAGAATGATCCTAACTCCAATAGTTTTGACTATACCCATGTAGGTATCCCACCCGCATACTACACAAAGTCACCAGAACATATGGAAACATATCAATATGAGAGCCCACCCATGGAACCCAGCTCGGAACCTAACTATGCTAATGTCATGTATGCCAACCTCAACCGACCACCCCAGTTGAGGCAAATAAGACTACAGGGCCCTAAAGGATCATGCTTTAGGTGCCAAGGAGATCATTACATAAGAGAGTGCCCAAATCCTCCAATAACCAAAAGAAAATGAAGTAAGAAGATAAGTGAGATGGAGGGATTCTTAAAAGAGACTATAGCCAATTTAGAGTTGGCATCGCAAGACTCAAATAAGGAGAACCCAACCCCAAAACTAGGATCAGTGCTAGTTGAACCCAGAACAAAGAACTTGGATATGACGTTTGGAGCATACCAAGCACGAATAAGAGAAGGACCTCAAGTAGGAGAGTCGAGTAAGAATTATCCCAGGGAAGAACTTGAAATTGAGATAACTAAGCTCTGCATGAAAATGGTAGAATTTTCACAAGCAATGTTCGAAGCATCTTAGTATGTTAATTGGAGTAGCCTAGAAAAATGAGAGCTACACTTTCAAGGATTGTGATGGAATGGATTTGTACTTGATGAAGATGAAGTGTTGCTGCAAAATCTTTGCACTACACTAGCCAAATGAGCTCCAGAGATGTGTGGTGGGCCCTTTAAGCTTTCCAATGAATTTGTTAGACACCCTATGTACTTTGGAAGTTCACTTACAAAAAAGATGAATCAAAACAGACACGTTTGACCAATGGTCAACTTGAAGAAGCTTTCTATTTTGGTCACAAATGCTCCAATATTTTACTCAGTGCTCTTTCTCTAATCAAAATTGACCCAAGATCTTTTAGAGGAATATAGTTAGGAAGCAAAGCAACCTATTGGGAGTTATCTCAACTTAAATGATTGACCATACTAGGAGAAATCAATTCAGCAAATTACATATGTGATCCCGACTTTTCAGGAAGCTGAAGATGCAGATACATAGATGACGTCTAACAAATGTTTCTCACAACTGAGAATTCCAAATGCAGCAAAACGTTGGGATCTTATAGTACGCTTAGAAATCTAACATTACCAAGTTGAATCACTGAAAATGATGCACCATGCTCAGAGAAATTATCTCTACAATTTGACTAGAAAACTGAGATTTATAACAGTGAACAATTCACTCACATAGGCAAGCAGATATGGTCACAAATGATCATAAATCAAATGTATATTGAATGGAAATTACAATGGAATTACTGGTACAAGTGTGTGCCTTGAGATCACACTCTGATATGGCACAAAGCTCTGCTAAAGTGGAGACAAATTCCGTGACTAAAAGCCATGTATATATACTGAAAGTTGGAGCCAAGATTTGAATTTGAAATCTAGCTCACCTAAATCAATTTCCCTATCTTTTAACGATTGATTCTCCAACTAATTCAATCACAAATTCGTGGAGTTCTTTTCCTATGCATCAAGTGGATTCAACCACTTTTGATTCTCCAACTTTTACATAAGGTAAATGCTCAAGGAGTTACATGGGTGAGTTCATAAGTGAACTCTTCATGTCTTCAATATTTGCTTCAATTATAGCATACGTTTTAATGATATTTGGAGACTCAAACTAATACTTAGTCTTGTCATGTGCTTGTTCCAACAGCTCCCCCTCAAGTCAAGTAAGCTTGAGTTCTTCAATCATTCAAGATTACCTGCAAACCAATCATAGACTTGAATCTGTTGAGTTTAGTACCATCCAAGGCCTTTGTCAACATATCTGCACATTGTTGATGAGTGGATACATATGATAGCTGAATTTCTTTGCTCAAAATCTTCTCTCTTACATAGTGATAGTGTACTTCAATATGCTTAGCCCTAGCATGAAAGACTGGGTTAGCTGCTAAGTGTATGGAGCTCATATTATCTCCAAATATATGAGAAGTTCCAAACTCCAACCCAAGATATGTGAATAGAGTCTTCATCCACATTGCTTCCTGAGTAATTATGGCAAGACCATTGTATTCAGCTTCTGTAGAAGAGAGAGCAACTGTAGGTTGCTTCTTAGATGACCATGAAACAAGTTTTGACCTTGCAAAAGTAAGGTATCTTGAAGTACTCCTTCTATCTTCCTTGGAGCCAACCCAATCTCCATCAGAGAACAACTTTAAACCTAGATCATATACATAAGGGTAATATAACCCTTCACTTATGGTTCCTTTGAGATATCTGAATATCCTCTTAGAAACATCCATGTGAGGTTTCCTGGGTGTGTGCATAAATTGACTTAGCACACTCACACTATAACATATATCTTACAATCTTGCATCTTGAATTTTTTCAACATGTCTTTAATATACTTCCTTTGAGTAAGGAATAGACCATGATCTCTATAAACTACTTCCAACCCTAGGAAGTATGTAAGTGAACCCCAGTCACTTATCTTGAACTCTTCTTTCATCTGATCCTTGATCTTCTTTATTCCATCTGTATTATTTCCTGTAAGTAATTCTGAAGTCATTTATTTATGTGTGTATGTAGATGATATTATATCATTTCAAGCTCTTGGAGCTTGTTTGAATCCATACAGAGCTTGATTAATTTTACACACATAATTAGGATGTACTTAATTTTCAAAACCAGGTGGTTGTGCCATATATACTTCTTCTATTATTCAACCATTAAGAAATGCATTTTTTACATCCAATTGGAGTATCTTCCAATTCTTGGAAGAAGCAATACTAAGTAGAACTCTCATTGTAGGCATCTTTGCCACATGAGAGAAAGTTTCTTAATAATCAATTCCCTGAGTTTGTGCAAATCCCTTTGCCACAAGCCTTGACTTTTACCTATTAATGGAACCATCAAAATTCTTCTTTAATTTGTAAATCCATTTTGAACCTAATACTTTCATTGATGAAGTTTTGGGAACCAATTCCCAAGTGTCGTTTTCCTCAAGTGCTTCAATTTCCTCTTCCATTGCATGCTTCCATTCTGATTTCTCCTTGGCTTCCTCGAATGTTGAGGGTTCCTCTTGAGTTATGTCCTATGCTAGATGGATTGAATGCTTAGTCACTAGAGAAGTATCAAAACCATACCTCTTTGGTTTTCTTTTCTCCCTCGTGGACCTTCTTAGTCCATGATGTGATGATTTTGCCTCTTGTCCAATCTCTTGCACTTTAGCTTTACCTTTAGACCTCCATACTTTGAGTCTTTCAATATGAGATACTTCATCATCTTCTGAGGTATCCTGCTCTTCAACTTTAATAGGGTTGTCCTTGACAAGTTTTCGGAAATCTTCTTCAAGATCATAAGGTAAGTTGATCTTCCTACATGAATCTTCATACCAAAAACTATTTTCATCAAACACTGTTGATATATTTAGGTAGTGATGTGTGTGAACACTCTAGGACCACCGGGGCATTTTTTTCCCTCTTTAGGAGGTTTTTTTCCCCCGGCTTGTATCTACGCCGATTGCCCTAATGGGCTACTTATCTTTGTACATTCTCTAGTAATATATTCAGTCTTGTGTGTTGTGCTCCAAGCTTCTTCTTCTTCCTTGTGCTGTTCGCGTGCTTCCGCAGACGTCTAACTCCAACAATTGGTATCAGAGCAGGTCGTTGCTTCTTCTAGGGCGCCGTCGACACTCCTCCGTTTGCAGTCTCAGATTCGCACAAAATTTGGTGAGCACTATCGCAGTGCTTGTGCAGGCTATTTCGTCCTTTTGTGCCAAAGGTATATACCAGTTTCTGTTCGCCAGTTTAAGCGTCTCGAAGTCTGCTACAGGTCTAGCAGAACTCGTCTAGGCAGTTCTGTTCAACTTTTTGAGATACACTCAATTTTCTGCATCAAGGTATTTTAGTCACCGACCATGGCTGAAAGCAGTGATGTATTCCGTATGTTGGCTGTTGAGGATAAGTTGGATGGTACCAACTACCCATTATGGGCTTATATGATGCGACATGTACTGGTTGCAAAAGGATTGTGGAACATTGTGCAGGGTGTTGAAAGACGTCCTGTTACACCTGTAACGACAGGTACTGCAAATACAGGTGTTGGAGCTGATGAAGATGGTGTCGAAGATGATATTCCGCAGATTCCTGTTCGTGCTGCTGTTTCTGTTGCACCTACTGCAGAGCAGATTCGTTGGGATGGCAGAGATGCCCAGGCACATGCATTGATAGCTTTGTCTGTCAAACGTGCCATTATTCCTCATATTCGCTCTTGCAGAACAGCAAAGGATGCTTGGGATACACTTACCACTTTGTACCAGGCTAGGAATGAGGCTCGTGTTGCTTACCTCCGAAAACAGTTGGAGAGTGAGCACATGAATGAAGGTGATTCGATGGACAGTTTTCTTACAAAGATCAAAGACCTGAAGGAACAATTGATTTCTGTTGATGAGGTTATACCAGATAGCTCACTTGTGCAGACCGTTCTGAATGGCCTTCCTGATTCATATCAGAGTTTTGCCTCTACTCTTCGATTGATGATGAAAGGCAATCCGAATGCCTTGTCATTTGAGGAATTAGTCTCTGTTCTGTTGCAGGAAGATCAGTCCAGGCAGAACAGGTCCATTATGCGTGTTGCAGATCAAGCTTTCTTGGCTAGTCAGAAGGGCAAAGGAAAATGGAGCTCTTCTACTAGTAAGCAGAAATCTGCAAATGCTGCACAATCGAAGAACCAGGATAAAGATGAGAAGAAATCAGAAAAGCAGAAATTGTTCTGCAAGTACTGTAAAGGAAATGATCATATTATAAAGAACTGTCCAAAACTGGCTGCTAAAGAGGCAAAGAAGAAAGAGGCTGGAATGGTTGTTGCAGAGGCCTCTACACCAAAAATAGAGTCTGCAAATCTTGTGCAGGAAGAAGAATGGGCGTTTACTACTATCTGCAGTTTTGACCCATCTTCTCATGATCAGTGCATGTCTGCAGTAGACTCAGATGTTTGGTACTTTGACAGTGGGGCGACCAAACATATTACCTCGCAGCGCAGTTTCTTCTCTTCACTCGAGCCTGCCCCTACAGGGAATACTGTCACATGCGCCAATAACTCCTCTTATCCTGTTATGGGAGTTGGTAAGATCATTCTGACTACTGCTGATGGTAGTTCTTTCACTTTGTCAGATGCTTTATTTGTGCCAGGGATCAAAAAGAACCTGTTATCAGTTTCTGCATTAGCCAAGATTGGCTTGGTTGTGAAATTCCTTGATGACAAGTGTACAGTCCATGATCTCTCAAATGGCGATGTGATTATTGCTTCTGGCATTTTATGTCGTGGGCTGTATAAGCTCATAGACTATGAAAGATCTGTGAATGATTCGGCATGTGCAGTTCATGATTCTCAGGCTATGTCAGATGCAAAGCTTTGGCATGCACGCTTTGGTCATCTGAATTTTTCTAGTTTGTTACGCCTGCAGAAATCTGAAATGGTGTCCTCTTTGCCCAAACTTGAGGCACCTGGAAAACATGTTTGTGAAGGCTGTATTTTGGGCAAAATGCAGCGTTCTTCCTTTCCAAAAGATGGTTCAGTTCGGGCTATGCAGAAATTGCAGCTTGTACATAGTGATGTCTGTGGTCCTATGCAGACACCCTCTTTTGGAAATTACCTTTACTTCGTGACTTTCATTGATGATTTTTCCAGGCATGCATGGGTATATCCACTCAAAGCAAAGTCCGAAGTGTTCATGTGCTTCAAACAGTTTTTGGTTTTGGCTGAAAATCTGTCAGCATGTAAAATGGGCACCCTCCGTTCTGATCGAGGGGGGGAATATATGTCTTCAGATTTTAATGCATTTCTGGCTGAACGTGGGATAAAACACCAGTGTACAGTGCCGTATACACCTCAACAGAATGGAGTTGCTGAACGAAAGAACAGGTCACTCATGGAGATGGCGAGGTGCATGGTCAAAAGTCAGGCTTTACCACATAGTTTCTGGCTTGAGGCTGTCATGTGTGCAGCATATGTACTGAACAGGTGTCCCACCAAAGCGTTGCAGTCCATCACTCCATATGAGGCTTGGCATGACCGCAAGCCATCTGTTGCTCATCTGCGTGTTTTTGGTTGTTTGGCATATGCATTCGTGCCTGAACAACATCGCAGAAAATTGGATGATAAGGCAGTAAAATGTATTTTTGTTGGGTACAGTTCTGAAAGTAAAGGCTATCGTCTGTATCATCCACAGACTAAACGCATTCTGGTTAGCCGTGATGTTGTCTTTGTGGAAGATGCTATTCAGCCATTGCTTTCATGTACTAAGGAGACATCTGTTAGCTCCAAAGACATGTATGATACTTTGATGCCTCTTTTTACAGGTGGACAGGCTAGCGCTGGTCCTAATGAGGCAACTTCTCAGCCTTTGCAGGTTTCATATGATGATGCAGATCATTCCATTTCTGATGCAGATTTACATGATGCACTTGTTGATGAGAGAGCTGATATTGAACAGGCAAAAACTATGCCAAAATGGCTGGTGTAGAGTTTGCGTGACAACAAATTAGATGCACCTTTGTCATATCGTACTCGTTCAGGCTCTCATAATGCCTCCTTTGCATCAGATTGCTATGCTATGGCTGCATCTAGTCTCTGTGATGAGAATGAGCCTGTTTCTTTTGATGAAGCACAAAATTCAGAAAATTGGATGGCTGCTATGCAATCTGAATATGATGCTATAATGAAGAATGGTACATGGTCTTTATGTGACTTGCCTCCTGGCAAGAAGGCCATTGGCACTAAGTGGGTATACAAGCTGAAGCGTAAACCTGATGGTACAGTTGACAGGTATAAGGCTAGGCTTGTTGCAAAGGGTTATGCACAGGAAAGAGGCATTGATTTTGATGAGACATTTGCACCTACATGCCGTATGACTACTGTTCGAAGCATTTGTGCACTTGCAGCCCATCATGGTTGGAATGTATATCAGTTGGACATTAAAACAGCATTTCTGAATGGTGACTTGCATGAAGAAATGTATGTTTTTCAGCCCCGTGGCTTTGTGCAGAAAGGGCATGAAAACCAGGTGTGCAGGTTAAAGAAGGCGTTATATGGTTTAAAGCAAGCACCACGTGCTTGGTATGAGAAAATACATGCCTATCTGATTGCACATGGTTTTGAGAACAGTCCAACTGAAAGCACCTTATATGTTAAGCGTGCTAATGATGTGCTTCTGATCATTGTTGTCTATGTAGACGACATGCTGCTCACTGGTCCTCTTGAGAAGCATATTGCTGATTTCAAGGCTGATTTGCATGCCTCATTTGAGATGTCTGATTTGGGGCATTTGCATCACTATTTGGGCATTCAGTTTATGCAAGTTGATGGTGGAATGGCTTTGTGTCAAACGAAATATATTGACACATTATTGCAGCGTTTTGGCCTTGAAGACTGTAAGCCTATTGCCACTCCTATGGAGACAGGTTTACGATTGAGTCTTCATGATGCTGGAGATGCATTTGATGCTGTTCTCTATCAGCAGGCCGTTGGATGCTTGATTTACTTATGCATTACTCGGCCAAATATTCAGTTTGCTGTCTCACAGATGAGCAGGTTTATGCATTGCCCAGGAGTCACGCATTGGAAAGCGGTTAAGCGCATCTTTCGCTACTTGAGTGGTACTCGGCTACTTGGGTTGTTTTATCCCAAGGGGGGATCACTACCGCCAGATTTGCATGCTTTTTCTGACTCAGATTGGGCTGGTTGCTATGACACTCGTGTGTCCACCAGTGGTTTTTGCTTCATGCTTGGTAGCTCATGTATATCTTGGTTGAGCAAGAAGCAGCCTACTGTGGCCACTTCCAGTTGTGAGGCTGAGTATAGGGCAGCTTTCACAGCGACTGTTGAGTGTGTGTGGCTCAGACGCCTTATGGCTGATTTGGGTGTTGGCCAGTCTTCTACCACCACCATCTTCACTGACAGTAAGAGCGCATTGGCAGTTGCGAGGAACCCTGTGTTCCATGCTCGCACTAAGCACATTGAGGTGCATTATCACTATGTCAGGGAGAGGTTCTCTACTGGGGAGATCAGCTTGGCATATGTGCCCATGCAGGAGAACATTGCAGACCTTTTCAGGAAGGCTCTGCCTAGGGAGAAGTTTGAAGCTTTCCGCAAAGCTTTGGGCTTACTTCCTTTTGTGGAGTGATTTCCACATAGCTCGGCACTTCCTTATACATGAGTGCCAGCTCCTTGTTCACCGCATCACTTCTAGGGGGGATTTGTTGATATATTTAGGTAGTGATGTGTGTGAACACTCTAGGACCGCCGGGGCATTTTTTTCCCTCTTTAGGAGGTTTTTTTCCCCCGGCTTGTATATACGCCGATTGCCCTAATGGGCTACTTATCTTTGTACATTCTCTAGTAATATATTCAGTCTTGTGTGTTGTGCTCCAAGCTTCTTCTTCTTCCTTGTGTTGTTCGCGTGCTTCCGCAGACGTCTAACTCCAACAAACACTACATCTCTACTCACCAAAAAACCTTTGTTGGTTGGGTTGTATAATTTGTAACCTTTTTGGTTCTTGTCATCTCCAATGAATACACACCTTTCTGCTTTTGGATCCATCTTTGCTCTAACCTGTGAAGGAACATGACCATACACAATACATCCAAAAATCTTACAATGATCGAAGCTTGGTCTTCTTCCATTCCAAGCCTCATATGGTGTCATGCCATCAAGTGACTTTGAAGGCAACCTGTTGATTAAATAGGTGGCTGTGAATACAGCCTCAGCCCATAAATAATTAGGTAAATGTTTTTCATTTAACATAGACCTTGCTGCTTCAACAATTGTCTTGTTTCTTCTCTCTACCACTCCATTTTTCTCTGGACTGTACCTTGTAGTGATTTCTCTTTTGATTCCCCTTTCTTGAAGGAAGGAATCAAATTCATGGGAGAAGTATTCTCCCCCTCCATTTGACCTTCACCTTTTTAGTGTTTTACCTGTTTGGTTCTCCACAAGATCTTATTACCTTTTGAAGCATGAAAACACTTCATCCTTGTGCTTTATAAAGTATAGGATAGTCCATCTACTGCAATCATCAATGAAGGAAACATAATACATTGATCCAAATATTGAAGCATCCTTGCTAGGTCCCCAGACATATGTGCAAACCAATTCCAAGAGATCTCCATGCATATATCCTTTATTCATGAATGGTAACATGTGAGACTTTCCAAATTGACATGCAGTAAACTTATAAATCATGTGTTTCTTTGAAAAAATAGGGATTCCAAGTACACTTTGGTGCCTACAAATTTGCTTTAATGATCTTTCACCAATATGTGCTAACCTCTTGTGCCATACTTCCAATTCTGTGAGTGTCTGACTACCATAATTAAAGAGAGCAATGTTTGTTGTGTCTTGTAATTCAAATGTGAATAATCTACCTGTCTTTTCACCCTTTTCAATCCTCATGAATCCTTGACTTGGATCTTCAACAAATGCTCCTCCTTTTGTGAACTTGACTTGTAAGACTTTCTCCACAGTCTGCCCTACACTTATCAAATTCTTTGTGATGGTAGCGAGATAGAGTACCTTGCTAAGTAGGTTGATATTTCCATCAGGTGCTTTCACATTTCCTATCTTCTCCACAAGGTGCCTTGTATCATCACCTGTTTGCACTTCGAGCTTTTTCCTTGGATCTTCTAAATCTGATAGGAGGGCCACATTTCCTACCACATAATATGAGCAACCTAAATCTATGTAGAAAACATGCTCATCACATTTACCTTGAGGCATTGCCATATTCATTATTAGCAATGAGTCTTCTTGATTTCAGTCTTCTGTGTAATTATTGAAGTCTCTTCTTCCTATATTGCCTCCTGATAGTTTGAATGGTTTGTAATTGTTGTGATAGCCATTGAAGTTGTTGGTCCTTCCTCTTGAGTAGCCATAACTTTCTCTATTGTAGCCTCTACCTCTTCGATTCTTGGAATTACTAAAGCAATTTTGAGTTGTGTGGGTCCACAAATAGAACAAGAGTTAGATCCTTGGTGTCTCCCCATGCCTTATCTTCCTCCTCTACCTCTACTTCTACCATGTCTTCCTCTACCTGCATAGTTAGCTTGATGTATACCTGCTTCATCATCCACTTTCTTTCCTTTTCCTTTGTTGTCTTTGGACTTACTTTTATCAGTATAGAAAGGAGAAGACTGATTACCTTTGGAACCTTCTCCATTCTTCATAAGTTTAGCCTCTTGAGTGAGTAGTTGCCCAATAAGTGAACTGAAGTCTGGTACATCCATATCCATGTATAGGTCCATTGTTGTGGTGAATGCTTCCCACTTGTCATCTGCCTTTAAGCCATTAATGACCTAGCTTACAATCTGTTCTTCTTCGATTACCTCTCCAATGCTTCCTAATTGATCAGCAATGTCCTTGATCTTTGTGACAAAGTCAGTCACATTTTGTTTGGGAGCTTTCCTGAGAGTTGTAAATTCCAGCCATAGTTGATGCTTCCTGGCCTTTGCACTTGAAGAGAAGAAGGCTTCAAGGGCATTCCACACTTCCTGAGATGTTTTACGACTTTTGATATGAGGCAACAAAAAATCTGAGATAGACTTGTGGAGATAAGACCTTGCAAGCTCATCCTTGGAGCACCATGTGCTTAATCTTTCTTGCTCTTCTTGTGTAGGTTAACTTTTATTCCTGAAACTTAGCATAACTTCATCTCTAGCTACATAACCAAATAAATTCCTTCCTTGAAGATAAGCTTCCATCCTTAATGATGAAGCTGAGTAGTAACCTCTGTCTGATTTTTGAATTGATGAAGGAAATCCATCTGCCATGTTGTCCAATCTTGCTCTGATACCACTGTGATGAGATGGATTTGTACTTGATGAAGATGAAGTGGTGTTCCAAAATCTTTGCACTACACCAACCAAATGAACTCCAGAGATGTGTGATGGGCCCTTTTAGCTTGCCAATGAATCTATTAGACACCCTATGTACCTTGGAAGATCACTTACAAAAAGATGAATCAAAACAGACAAGTTTGATCAATGGTCAACTTGAAGAAGCTTTCTATTTTGGTCATATATGCTCCAATATTTTACTCAATGCTCTTTCTCTAATCAAAATTGACCAGAGAGATTTTAGAGGAATCTAATTAGGAAGCAAAGAAACCTATTGGAAGCTATTTCAACTAAAATGATTGACCATACTAGGAGAAATCAATTTAGCAAATCACATATGTGATCCCGACTTTTTCAAGAAGCTGAAGATGCAGATACATAGATGACTTCTAAGAAATGTTCTCACAACTGAGAAATCCAAATGCAACTAAACTTTGAGATCCTATAGTAGACTTAGAAAGCTAACATTACCAAGTTGAATCACTGAAAATGGTGCACCATGCTCAGAGTAATCATCTCTACAATTTGACTAAAAAGCTAAGATTTATGATAGTGAATAATTCACTCACATAGGCAAGCACACTTAGTCACAAATGATCATAAAATCAAATGTATATTGAATGGAAATTACAATGGACTTACTGGTACAAGTGTATGCCTTGAGATCACACTCTGATATGGCAAAAAGCTCTACTAAAGTGGAGACAAATTCCACGACTTAAAGCCATGTATATATAGTGAAAGTTGGAGCCAAGATTTGAATTTGAAATCTAGATCACCTAAATCACTTTCCCTATCTTTTAGTGATTGATTCTCCAACTAACTCAATCACGAATTCATGGAGTTCTTTTCCTACTCATCAAGTGGATTCAACCACGTTTGATTCTCCAACTTTTACATAAGGTAAATGCTCAAGGAGTTACACGGGTGAGTTCATAAGTGAACTCTTCATGTCTTCAATATTTGCTTCAATTATAGCATAAGGTTTTATGATATTTGGAGACTCAAGCCAATACTTAGGCTTGTCATGTGCTTGTTCCAACAACGATTACTAGAGAGGTTAGAACATTTGATTTCTACCAATGAGAAGAATAATCTTGATTGGATTTAACCTATCCCTAAGGCACATGAAGACACCACATCCTCCCTATCACAAGTGCCTAATCCCAGGAACTAGGAGAATCCTTCTTCAATACATAAGTACTCACAAGGATTTCTTTGAGAGATTGAAGAAGAGTAATGGAAGAGGGAACAAGGATCTCAACCCCCCATTCAAGCAATAGATGATCTCCAAGAACAATTTCCCCAAGATATACCCTCTATCTATGATGAACAATAGGAGGAACAACCTAGTGAACATTCCAATTTTGAATCTAATTCTTTGCAAGAATTACCCTAGTTCACCGGTCCTTGGGAAGTGAAGTCGATTAATTTGAGAACACCTACCATACTTGTAAGAAATGAAGAATCAATTGTTCCGAGGAACATGGATGTAATAAGGAACACTAAAGTGTAGTGTCACCTAACTTTAGAAGAATTGTTGAAGGCAGAACTTGAGTTGTAGAAACATGTAGCAAACCAGTTACCAGATGTAACTGATACTCACTCTTAGACAACCTCACATAAGAAAGTACCAAAAATACCCATTGAAAGGATTGGAGACATGAGCAAAGGAGAGTAAGGAAATACCTATTTGCCTATCTCCTACCAGGGCTACACCACCAAAGCGATCTTAGACTCAAGTACTAGAGTAGCCATTGTCACCACTTCCCTATGGAAACAATGGGGCAAGCCAGCCCTCAGACCCATGAGCATGAAATTATACATGGCCGATGTTCATATTGAGAAACCCTTAGGTTTACCGGAGGGAATATCTCTCACTACATGTGGTGTAGAGTTTGAGCGTACCTTCGTCATATGTGAGTTTGGGAAGAACCATGCTTATGAGATGATCTTGGTATGTCCAATTATTATTGCATGATGAATTTTGCTGATTGTAAACTATTGATATGGTGTTTATGGGTGATGCAATCAATCGAACATGTCATTTTTTTTCCAAATAATCAAGAAAATTTGTGTGTATTCGCATCTATGGACAAGTGTGCGTATGGCAGCATGGGTAGGGTTTTGATTTCATGGTTGCAGTAGGAGAGTACGGGAAGGCCTTCTAGTTGTGCGAGAAAATGTTATTGGGTCCTATCGTTCCTTATCAGGTCATGTTTATCTTGAACTTAAAGGTCTGCTCAATTCTTGCCGCCCTAGATGGCGAGGGATCAAGAGATTCATACCAAGCTTGTGGAAAGAAGCTATTGAGGAAAAAAGCTATACTAGGTGCCATATTAGGGGATATGTACATGAATTGTGGGGGCCACACTTAATTCTGGGCTATAAAGTATTGCCAACAAGCCTTGATATTTATGTAGTCCATAGGATCCCCTTCTTGTGGATGACCAATTCCCCAAATGGAGAGCTTGCATGCCTTCTTGACCCTACTTTTAAGAAGCTCAGGAAATCCACCTTGAAATCTTCATTGGTTATGGTTGATTCTTGCTCTAACAGAGAGTACGGTTGCATTTCATCACCATCAATAACAGCTTTACCACCGATATCATGACGGTTCTCCCCTAATTGTATCCATCGTCAGATTTAGATGTAAAGGCATTGCTCAAGCTTGGTATGTGGGGGAAGTGGGGTATCAGGGGGAGTCATCAAGGACATACCCAAACTTGAAGTCCACACATTGGAAGTTCTTACACATTCTTTCATGTGGGTAGTAGTATGGGGAGAGGGATTTTTTCTTCGAAGTTCATTGCAGGAGCCGAAGGGATTTTTATTTGGGGGGGATTGAAAAATCTCTCATATCATAAGGGAAGTATTCAAAGGTTGTACGAGCTCATCAAACATCATCAGTCAATCAAGGGGATATCTAAGGGAAGAAGAGGGATAGGGGGTGTTGCTTTGGACACATTTGCATTTGCTCTCTGTGGGAAGAGGGGAGCACCAAGTATAAGGGAGATGGAACTTTGGGGTTCTTGGTGTGTTTTTTGAGTGCAGGTATGCAAGGAGGTCATTTTTTTGCGAATTGTGAAGATGATGATGATGATGGAGGAGGGATTCCTCGATGGGAGTAAAGGTGCACAAATGATTCTATCGAGGAGAGACAATGGTGTCTGGGAAATTTTAGGGATGTAGGGGCGGTGTTCTTCATGGTTTGCATGAGGTGCTCGAGCAAGGACAATAGATAATCAGCTTCTGTCAATTTTGCTTATGAGTTTCATATGATGAATAACTTATGCTTGATATTTCTTCAATTGAGCCAGGGTATGGTTTCTTCACCGATGTCCAATAGACCTTTGCATAACAACTATACTAGCAAGGAAAGGGAGGGTGAAACAAGTCAAGTGCTTTTTTTGGTTCTGCATAGAGGTTTTTTCTTTTCGAATGATCCTTTTTGTGTGCAGGTTGGTGTTGAAGGTGAAGGGGGAGGAGGGCCCAGTGAGTAGCAAACCATGGAGAAGGAGAATCAGAAGGTGGCATTCAACAGAGAGAACTTCAGCCACCGTTGACAAAAGGGGGAAACGAATGAGGAAGGAGCTATCTCAAAGGGAGTTTTGAAGATAGCAAATAGAAGGAGCCCAATCCTCTCGATGGAACTGAATATCATGATGATGAATTTCTCCTTTGTGTAATCCAAAAAACGTAGAGTACTCATCAGAGGTCTCTCCCTCACTATTGGGTTTAAGTTCGATGTGCAAGAGGAAGGTAGGATTTCCCAATTTTGATGTTGTTTGATTTCTTCATTGGCAGCAGGTCCTATTGCAATGATGCTAATGTGCATAACTCTAATCATGTTACAATCATTACATGCGATTTGAGTCATCATATTCCTATCATTAAGTGGTTGGCATCTTATTTATGGTTGCATTCTGATAGGATGTACATTATATATATATATATATATATATATATATATATATATATATATATATATATATATATATATATATATATATATATATATATATATTCGAAACTGTGCTGAGGCATACGAGCAATAGTGTAGTAATACATCCGATTTCAATTAATAGGCTGGTTCCAATTAATATGCATTGTGCTTGGGGAAGATTGGAAGTGAGTGTTTGACCCTTTTGTGTGCTTGGAAAAGTGATTGAGATTAGAATATCACCTCATCTACATATAGCAGTTCAAAGACTCAACCATAGCCCAAACAATTATAATGCCTCTCAAAGTGTTTTGTTCCCATGGGAAATCTAGAATACACAGTTGAAAACACTCTTCAAGGAATTAAATGATCCAAAGGTTTTTCCTTCCAGCCTAAAATGTTATGCATCCATATACATCCTGAGAGGAGGTGAATTTTTTTGTTGTGGAAGGACATCCGTGAACATTTTCAGAATGGGAATAAAGGCTGCAAGCAACATAGCATAGTAGAAAAGCATGTGCAGACACGTAAGGAGACTATTTTATTAAAAAAAATGGCTGTATTTGTGCATGTTTGTGAGCTTAGGGTGAGTAAATTTTTCCCCAAAAATAGAAATCTAAGCAATTTAGTTGCAGGAAAACACCTTCTCTATGGCTTCATAAGAGCCCATCATTTGGCATGCACGGTGGGACTTGGCTTAGCATATCTCAGAGAGATTGCTATGAGTTCACTTGGTGCCTCAATCGTGTGGCACAACCATTTGCCCCCGCAATTGCCTTGGTCCTTGTCAAAGCGATGGTGCAACAAAGGCAAGCTTGGGGTTTTCACAACACTTGTGCAAGGGAGAAGAATTTTAGATAGACTTATAGACGAACTAAATCCAGGCCAACAATGAGGAATCATATGAATAGAGGTTGGTGGTTTGGCCCAATCTGAAACTACTGTTAAAAGTCAAGCTTCAATTTAAAAATTCATGGGAAATCAATCATGGACATATGGAGCAACCAAATGAAGCCAAAAGCCATGAGATTCCATGAAGAAAAGTCACTCAACCACTCCCAAGTCATCTCAAGTAAGTCCTCCAAGTTAGGAGGCTGATTTGGAAAGGTAGCACCTAGATTTTAGGGGCACACTTCTGACTATAAAAGGAGCATGTATCTCGACTTCTTTTGGGCCATCTTCTTGGATTTTTAGCTCATGTAAAGTGAGCACTAAGTGCTGGAGTTGTAATAAGAAAGCCCCTTGCTTAAACTAGCCCCTTGCTTAATAGCCACTTGCTTGCTTGTTTGTTTTCTTTGAGTAAGCATATCTATGTGTGTGCGCAAGTAATGTTGCAACTCTCTACCCTTGAGTTGTTAGCATTGGTTCTCCCTCCTTATGTATCTATTTGATGTTATTCTTGTTTCATTGTATTGCTATTAGAGTCTATTTTATGGCTGCATAAAGACATGCCCTATTCACAACCTTCAAACAATCATCAGCTCAAACAGTCTACCGAAACCCCAACTTCAACTAAAAGCAAGAGTGCACAAGTTTTTTATCCAGGTAATTAAAGGGGCAAAGGAAGATGAGGACAAGGCAAGGGCAAAGGAATGTTTGGAGGAAGGCAAGGCCACTCAAGCAATCAAGGACATGACCAAGGCACCTCATCACAAAGAGGTAGAGGAAGATCAAGAGGAAGAGGAGGAAGGCATCAAGAAAATAGGAATCAAGATGGAGAAGGATGTTACATATGTGGCAAGTTTGGCCACTATGCTAGAAATTGCTACCGAGGAGGAAATCAAAGGAGCTATAGTCAAGGTTCTTCATACAAAGTCCAAGGTAACTATGCTTCTACAGGTTCAAAAAAAGACAATCTCTTGATGATGCACATGAATGGGAATTCAAGCAAAGTAGATAACACTTGGTATATTGATAGTGGATGTAGCAACCATATGAGTTGGAATGCTTCTTGGTTTACTAATCTACATTTTCTCAAAGGTAAAGAACATGTAGAAACAGGTGATGATACAACCCATGAGATCTCCCATGTTGGAGATGTAGCTTTGGATGACACGAAGGAAGGAAGATGTCTCAAGGACATCTTGCATGTACCTACCATCACAAAGATCTTGGTGTCCGTAGGACAAATTGTTGAAAGATGTTGGGAAACAATGTCCCATTGGTCCATTTTGTTCACACAACATAGCATGTATAGCTCTCAGTATTAATTCGTTCACAACAAAATGGCACTGGGCGCGTGGCTATGCTAATTGTCTCCCATCTAGGCTGTCATGGTTCGATTCTTGCCAGACGCATCACACAGCACCGAAGATTCTTTAATGCTTTTGCATGTTTTTTAAAGCTAAAAATAGTGAATGTACACACGATGCCAATCGGACAGCACACGGAGTTTTTTTGCTTTATTCAAGAGCAATCGTAGAAGCTTTATTAAATGATTGCTTTATTGGAGATGCTTTTCAATGTTACACAATACTATAAAAGAGCATGCTTGGCTCATTGATAGACATCCTTCACCTAGTGTTCAACACAAGCTTTGGAGAGCTTGGAACTCAATAGAGGTGGTGTTTCTTCTAGCACATGGGACAGCCATGGTGCTAACATGAAGCATGTTGAGGAGCGGCTATGGAGTTCTTCTTGGAGGAGAAGAGTGTGCTCACACTCTTGCTCGTGGAGAGGACTTGGTCATTAGCAGCTTGGTGGTGAGGATCGGCCATCTACATGGTGTATTTGAAGATTGTCTTCTACACAAAGATTTCGGGGTTACTTCAAAGACATTGGATGGTGGCTAACATAAGATTTCCATCTTATGTTAAGTATTCAGGTACATATTCTCTTTATGCAATCAGGTACTACTTGGAGGTTATGGAGGCAATAACATCCATATCAGGAGGAGCCCTATTCAACATAAGGTACAAGAGAATCAGTACATGTATGCTTTATGCATATTTGGATGAGGTGTTAGAGAAGATATGTTCATATGAGTTTGAGGATTTCCGGCAGCAAACTTGTTAGCATCTTTTGCTACTTTTTAAGTATGTGATCTTTTCACACACGTATTTGACTTAGGGTCTTCCATAGCCTAAGATTAGATGAGGGTTTGCTGATTATTAGTTTTAAACTAATCCTTCCTCTTTCAGTCATTCATATTCACTCTTCTACAACCTATCAGGTCACACAACTCATATATATTCAGATTCATGTCCATACATCTGAATATGTTTCTTGTTACATTTGTACATTCCCTCATCCATCTATTTCTCTTCACATAGAGTGGTTGAGAGTTTTGCTCTCACGTTGTACATTGAACATTGGTATATATGATAGTGTGAGTAAGCAGTGGTTTACATAACACTTTACACATGTTGTCTAGTCTTTCTCTATCTTTATCTCATCATCTGTATGATTAAGTTGTGGTATGCTCATGTTTTGTCAATATTGGAAGATTGCTGGAATCTACGTTGTTGATCTTGGATCTATGGAACCGTGGACATGTGATATGAGCTATGGGCCTACCCCATTTCCAACATTTGGTATCAGAGCTCTAAGGTTTTGGTTTCAAAGCTTTAGGACTTTGGCATCAATGCATTCAGGCTCATTCATATTCTTAGGTTTCCAGACTTCTAGGTTTACAACATATGATTTAAGAGCATCTTCTAATATTTGACATTTGACATACACACTTAATCTAGATGAATAGAGATTTGAGAATTAGACAATTCAGTCACATGTGTATTCATCAGTGTGGAGTATGAAGTTGATGATCTGTTAGCAGCCTAATATTTTTGGAAGAGTATGCAAATACTTTACAAAAGTATTGTTTGAAGACCAAGACTTGATGAAGAGAAGACTACTCCAAATTCAAGGAAGAACAATGGTTTAGAGAAGATGAAGGAATCAGATCAACATCAAATCACAGGTATCAGTTTTTACTATCAAATTATCATTTGCAGGTCATGTCTTAGAAGAGCAGTTATGAAGAGATTTGAAGGATTCAAGGAGTGCTTTTTGCACTTTCATTATTTGAAAGTTAAAGGCTACATCAAAACAGGTATCTAGAGGTTTTTCTAGAGACTTTTGAGATATCTCTTTCATGGCAAGAAGGCTCATTTAAGAAGTCAAAAGATGGGATGAGTTTTTTGTTTTCAGCCAGTTTTGTGTTGTAAGTTGGTTGAATATCCAGGTACAAAATGTGATCTAGGTATCTAGAGAGGTAACTCTAGAAAGGTAATTCATCATTCAGACAAAAGGTTGGTGAATTTAGTCATTTCAGACATTTGAAGCAGAGGTTTTTCAGAGATATGAGGAGATGATAAAAAATGTTTCTATATTCACTTCCATTTATATACCATGTTTGTTTTGTCTCTTACTCTTAGAACTAGAGGAAGAGAAAGAGTTCATTTGAAGAAGTCAAGAGTATTTGCTACTTCAAGATGAAGAGAACAAAAGGTATGGAAGAGAAAATTAAAGATGTCAACATCATCATCAGGTGAAAGAAAGATGCAGAAGAATAAAGTCCATCATTTCCAAAAGAAAAGTAAGACTTCCTTTTCTCATATATTTTCCATATACTTTTCCTAATTTTATCCTCTACATCCAAAGACAAGTCTACGAGAACATCTTGTGTGAAGATAGTCTAAAGAAGAAGCAGTTTCTTGTTTTGCATTATACTTGGTCATGATTTAGTAGTTTCGACAAAGAATTGCATTGAGAGAAAGAAAAGCAGTAGATATATGTTTTGACTCATATGTTTATGATTTATGTTTTAGTTGAAGCTTTTAAGCAGGCAGCTATATGTTCCCTCAAAGAATTCTTGGAGTGTCAATACAAAGCTACTTGGTATATGACAAGTTGCAGAGAAGTATATTTCTTCTTTATCTAAACTCTTAAGATAAAAGAGTTTTTTGTAGCAGATGTTGAAAACTTGGGTTGAGGTTTTGTGTTTGGATAAGTTACCTCATATTCACTATTTTCAGAAAACTTCAGAAAATTCAGATTTGTTGATGTACTAGTCAGTTGAAGAATCTACTTTCTATGATTGTCTCGACTTTTGGATACATGTTTGTATTCAAAAAGGTGTTCCATCAGATCCTTTTACTTGATTGAGAAGTGGAGTTATCCAAAAGAAAGTCAAGCAGGTACTATCACATTTCACCTGGGTAGAATATGAAAAGATTAAGTATCAACTTGCAGCTTTTCGAGTTCTCAAGGTGAAAAGTTTGTCCACTTATGTTTCAAGTAGAAGTTGCAGATTCTTGGGAAGGATTTGTTTGAAGAAAAGTTTTACAACTTTATAAGAAGCATGGACACTTGGAGACATTTAGGTAGCAAATCAAACATTCAGTCATGAAGGTTTGATGAGAGCAGATTCTACACAGGAGAGATCATAGATCTTGGATGATCTTGAATGATCTAGTATGATCTTGGATGATCTTGAATGATCATAAAAGATCTTGAGTATTTACGAGTCAGTTGTCTATCCTTTGTTTGACAAGATTCTTAACATTGGAAGAAGTAAGTCAAAGATACAGATTCTATCAGATTAGTGTTGCAGAGAAAAAGAAAAGATACTTGTTATGTTGCAGAAGGTTATGAATCCTAAAAAGCTTTCAGCAAGGTTTTTATGATAGATCAGCTAACCTTATTCTATAATTTGGAAAGCTAAGGGATTACAGGGAAAGTTGTTGACATGTGTATAGTGCTAATAAAAAGGGTTCAGAGATTTTGTTTCAGATACAGGTATTGATCACTGAAGATCAGATTTATTGAAAGAAGGAAGACGTTCCAGATTTCATAAAGTCTGATATATTTGATGAATTCTGGATACTAGTGTTAAGTCATCCAGGGGGGTGATGAAACATGAAGACTTATTTTCAGCCATATGTAAAAGAATGCAGAGTCATACCTATAGGTATTCCTATTTCAGGTATTCCTATATTTCCTTTGTCAAGTTCTCTTTATGTTCCAGCTTTGTAAGAAGAAGGATGAAGGAGAATGTATGGAGAAAGTTCTTGCTAGGTGTTCCTGTTCAAGAGAAGGTTCCAGAGTTCTATTGAAGAGAAGCCTCATATTTTAGAGAGGTATGTTTGAGAATGCACATTTATGTTTATACCAGATTCTGAAGGAAAGAGGTATGAAAGACTTTCAGATAAAAGAAGGATGAAGACATGATGACATGATGACATCATAGATATGATATTTTGATAAGACTCATGAGTTGATTTCAATTGATTTCAATTGTTTTTAGTTGATTTTAGTTGAGTTGAGTTGAGTTGACTTGAGTGCAGTCAAAGATGAACCAGCAGTGTTCATAATACACTAAGTCGTGAGTTGACAGTCACAGGTTCCAGGATTCAGTTCTTGATTTTGGTTAGTGTATTTACATGACACAACAAAAGTATGTTGAGAAACCTTTTTGGACGGTAAATGCAAATATGTGGATCCTAGTGTATGTTTTCAGGTTTTTGAAAACAGGAGATAGCGGGTTTAGAGACAGTTCATGCTATATTTGTTGTCAAGCAGTGATTGCTTGATGGGAACACTATTGGATATCTAGTTTTCATATTTTCTCAGGTATTATGGTTCATATTCAGCAAGTTCAGGTTTTTTGAAGGAAAATCAAATTTAGTTTTGAAGAAGACTTTTGAAGAAAGGTTTGAAGGTCAGTTCGGGAGTACAAGCCTGAAGCTTGCAATAGTTTGGAGCTTTGATAGCTTGCAGATCCAGTTCAGGTTGTACCAATATGACATTGCAGGGGGGATTGTTGGGAAACAATGTCCCATTGGTCCTTTTGTTCACACAACATAGCATGTATAGCTCTCAGTATTAATCCCTTCACAACAAAATGGCATTGGGTACGTGGCTACGCTAATTGTCTCCCATCTAGGCCGTCATGGTTCGATTCTTGCCAGACGCATCGTGCAACGCCGAAGATTCTTTTATGCTTTCGGCATGTTTTTTAAAGCTAAAAATAGTGAATGTACACGCGATGCCAATCAGACAGCGGACGTAGTTTTTTTGCTTTATTCAAGAGCGAACGTAGAAGCTTTATCAAATGATTGCTTTATTGGAGGTGCTTTTCAATGTTACACAATACTATAAAAGAGCATGCTTGGCTCATTGATAGACATTCTTCACCTAGTGTTCAACACAAGCTTTGGAGAGCTTGGACCTCAATAGAGGTGGTGTTTCTTCTAGCACATGGGACAGCCATGGTGCTAACTTGAAGCATGTTGAGGAGCGGCTATGGAGTTCTTCTTGGAGGAGAAGAGTGTGCTCAAACTCTTGCTCATGGAGAGGACTTGGTCATTAGCAGCTTGGTGGTGAGGATCGGCCATCTACATGGTGTATTTGAAGATTGTCTTCTACACGAAGATTTCGGGTTACTTCAAAGACATTGGATGGTGGTTAACATAAGATTTCCATCTTATGTTAAGTATTCAGGTACATATTCTCTTTATGCACACAGGTACTACTTGGAGGTTATGGAGGCAATAACATCCATATTAGGAGGAGTCCTATTCGGCATAAGGTACAAGAGAATCACCATGTATGCTTTATGCATATTTGGATGAGGTGTTAGAGAAGATATGTTCATATGAGTTTGAGCATTTCCGGCAGCAAACTTGTTAGCATTCTTTGCTACTTTTTAAGTATGTGATCTTGTCACACACGTATCTGACTTAGGGTCTTCCATAGCCTAAGGTTAGATGAGGGTTTGTTGATTATCAGCTTTTAACTGATCCTTCCTCTTTTGGTCACTCATATTCACTCTTCTACAACCTATCAGGTCACACATCTCATATATATTCAGATTCATGTCCATACATCTGAATATGTTTCTTGTTACATTTGTACATTCCCTCATCCATCTATTTCTCTTCACATAGAGTGGTTGAGAGTTTTGCTCTCACATTGTACATTGAACATTGGTATATATGATAGTATGAGTAAGCAGTGGCTTACGTAACACTTTACACATGTTGTCTAGTCTTTCTCTATCTTTATCTCATCATCTGTATGATTAAGTTGTGGTATGTTCATGTTTTGTCAATATTGGAAGATTGTTGGAATCTGTGTTGTTGATCCTGGATCTATGGAACCGTGGACCTGTGATATGAGCTATGGGCCTACCTCATTTCCAACAAAAGAGGCTATCAAGTACGGTTCAACAAAGGTGGATGATTTGTTGAGAACCCTAAGCAAGGGTACAATGTCATAGCAAGAGGAAAGAAGGAAGAGAGAGTCTTTAGTTTGGAGGTAAATTCTCATTCCGCTCAACATGTCTACTTCACATATGGAAAAAAGAGGATTTCGGAGGTGGACTTGTGGCACAAGAGGATAGGTCACATCAACATACAAAGAATGAAGGAAATGCAATTCAAGAGGCTCGTTGAAGGTCTTGCCAACTTCCAAGGACAAGGTATGAAGCATTTATGTGAATCTTGTCAAATAGGGAAGCAAGCGAGACTTCCATTCAAGAAGAGTGGCTACATAAGCCAACACCCATTGGAGTTGATACATACAGATGTGTGGGGACCACCAAGGAGAAATCCATTTGATGTAACAAGTAATTTGTAAGACTTTTATAGATGATTTTACAAGGATGGTTTGCGTTTATTTCATCAAAAACAAATCAGATGTGCTTGCACGTTTTAAAGCATTCAACGCAATGGTAGAGAAGGAAACAGGTACATATATCAAGAAGCTAAGGTCCAATGGAGGGGGAGAATATTTCTCCAATGAATTTTTTGATTTTTTAATGGATCAAGGCATCAAGAGGCAAGTAACATGCAAGTGTACACCCCAACAAGATGGGCTAGCAGAGAGAAAGAATAGATACATCGCGGAGATTGCTAGAGCAGTGCTTAATGAGATGACTGTACCTTACATGTTTTGGAGTGATGCAGCAAATATTGCTGTGTATCTTATGAATAGGGCTCCTACGTCAGGGATCCATGGCTTGAAACCATATCAAGCTTATTATGGTAAGAAACCTGATCTTTCCCACTTGAAGATATTTGGATGTACTTGTTATGTACATGTGCCAAGTGAATTGAGGCACAAGCTACAACCAAAGGTGGAAAAGTGTGTGTTTTTAGGATATTCAAATGATCATAAAAGTTACAAGTGCTTCAACCCAAACACAAAGGACTTGAGGATATGTGGGGTTGTGGCATTTCATGAGCTACTCCCTTGGTATAAGAAGTATGATTGTATGCAAGAATATGAAGAAGAAAAGCATGGACATGATGAAGAACAAATTGACCTAGAGCTAAGTGGCCCAAGGTGTTCCATCAATGAAGATAGTTCAAGCATGAGTTCACCGTGGAGGGGGAGATCTCCATCAAGCTATGAAGCACAATCAATCAACAAAGGCAAAGCAACATTGGTGGAGTTGGATGAAGAATGTAACGAAGTTGAAGATGATGAAGAACACATGATGGAGAAAGAAACTACATCAAAGAAAGAGATCAAGCAGCCAAGGCAAAGGAGGTTTATTTCTCTAAAAGGTGAAGAAAGGAAGTCTTCTAGGGTTAAGTATCCAAGTCAAAGGTTTACTTATGATTCTTACATGGCAAATCACTATGCGTATATGAAAAACATAGTAGAAGTTCATGAGCCCGATTGCTATGAACATGCAAGCAGGTGCACTGAATGGAAAGTGGAAATGCAGAAGAGATCGACACACTTGAGGAGAATCAAACATGGACTCTAGTGCCCAAGAAGGAGAACATGAAGGTAATAGGAAATAAGTGGGTGTTTAAAGTAACGAGGAATCAGATCTATTTCTAGGTTCAAAGCAAGATTGATGGCCAAGGGTTTTGCACAAACCTATCTAGTGGAATTTGAAGAGACATTCAGCCCTGTGGCAAAGATGAGCACCATTAGGACACTCATTGCAATGGCTACAAGCAAAGGATAGAAGCTCTTCCAATTGGATACCAAGAATGCCTTTCTCAATGGAGACTTGGAAGAAAAGGTATACATGGAGCAACCACTAGGTTTTGTTCATAAAGAGTTTCCACATCATGTCTGTAGGTTGAGGAAGGCACGTTATGGCCTAACGCAAGCTCCACGGGCTTAAAACCAAAAATTGGTTCACTATTTGATCAAAAGTGGTTACAATCAATGCAAGACAAATCCATATCTCTTCATCAAATAAAGAGGAGAACTTTTAGTCTACATGTGTGTCTATGTAGATGATCTTATTATTACAGGTAATGATACAAAGGGCATTGAGGAGATCAAGGCAAAGTTTGGAAAGGAGTTTAGGATCTCTGATCTTGGAGATCTTAGGTATTTTCTTGGCATTGAAGTTGTATACAAAGAAGAAGGTATTATGCTGATACAAAGGAAGTATATTCTGGACCTACTTGAGAGGTTTGGGATGGTACATTGCAAGCCTATTTGAAATCCCATGGAAGTTAATGTAAAGCTAAGCTCCATTGATGGAGAACCATTAGAGGATATAACTTTGTATCTATCTACTATAGGCTCTTTTAATTATGCCACAATAACTAGGCCCGACATAGCTTATGGAGTTGGAGTGTAATCACAATTTATGCATAGTCCAAGGATGACACACTTGCAATCCGCAAGAAGAAGGCTACTAAAAATGAAGGATTGTTTGTTGATATATGTAGGTAGTGATGTGTGTGAACACACTGGGATTGCTGGGGCACTTTTTTTCCCTCTGTCACTCTAGCACAATGGTAAGTACCAACGTGAGGAGGTTCACCTCATAAATGTCAATCTGCAAAGATGTGAGGACTAGTATGAAGACTATGACCAAGTGATGGCACAAGTGCGTGAGTGAAAGCACACAAGCATGCACACACATACATACACACACGCACACAAGGTGTTGGAAGGAGTATTTTTGGAAAGCATTTTTGATGTAGAGAATTAGTAAAAAGCCAAAAAATCTGTAAAATATTTATGCAATGATTGTAAAAATAAGGAAGAGTCTTCCTTATGTAGTCACGGACCTCATGTAATTTTTGTAGAATTTTTAGAAACTCTTAGATAGCATATTTTTAGAAAATTAGAGAAAAAGACCTAATTTCAAGTGTGAAAAGGGACACTTGAAAATGTATATAAGTCAATTTTCTCTATTTTGGAGAGGTTGGTTAGTTATTTGTTCATGCTATCAATAGAGAAGAGAGAGTTTCTGCAAAAATCGTGTTTTCTCCTGTTGAGTGTATTTTCTTTGATGTGAGAGCTTGTTTCTTGCTTAATCATGGAGATTTGTGAGTTACATTTGTGTATTATTGAGTGAGTTGTATGAAGGAAGAGGTTTACTGATGTAATGATTGGAAAAGGATTGAAGAAAGTTCCAAAATTGTGAAAATCGTCTGACTGTACAGAATCGCGATTGTCTCGTCTCTGTGATACAGGTGATATTTTTCAATTTTGAATTCATATTTGTATTCTGCTGATAAAATAGCATGGTTTTGACACAAAGATTATAGAAAATGATGGAGATTTGCCTTAGATATGGTAAACCCTAGATCTTCTCTTCATCTTCAATTTTTCTCAGCAATCCAGCCATTAATCTCTTATTTCCTTGAATCTATTATCTTGAAGGGAAGAGAGAAGAGAGAGTTTCTGCAAAAATCGTGTTTTCTCCTGTTGAGTGTATTTTCTTTGATGTGAGAGCTTGTTTCTTGCTTAATCATGGAGATTTGTGAGTTACATTTGTGTATTATTGAGTGAGTTGTATGAAGGAAGAGGTTTACTGATGTAATGATTGGAAAAGGATTGAAGAAAGTTCCAAAATTGTGAAAATCGTCTGAATGTACAGAATCGCGATTGTCTCGTCTCTGTGATACAGGTGATATTTTTCAATTTTGAATTCATATTTGTATTCTGCTGATAAAATAGCATGGTTTTGACACAAAGATTATAGAAAATGATGGAGATTTGCCTTAGATATGGTAAACCCTAGATCTTCTCTTCATCTTCAATTTTTCTCAGCAATCCAGCCATTAATCTCTTATTTCCTTGAATCTATTATCTTGAAGGGGCTGTGGTCTTATGGATATTCCTAGGATTGACAAAATAAAGATGATTTGTTGATTCTTTGTTACTTCATGATTGGAGAGGACAACTTGGAGTCCAAAACAAAACATTTTTTGGCGCCGTTGCCGGGGAACATTCCAAGAACTTCTTTGAAGTTGGACCTTTGCTGGATCTTCAGTTGATAATGGTAAAAAACACAAGAACGAGGTAAAGCACATCAATTAGGAAAAGTGCACATGAATAAGTAGATATCATTGTTTGTCTTTAGGGAAGAAGAAAGCAATGGATGTCTTGTAGAAGTGAAAGTGCTGAAATCTTTGTAAATTGATAGTTGCTCATCATATTGATGAAGTAAAAGTGCAGGTGTGTGGAGGATTTGAGCCAAGAAGCTGAAGATGGAGGTAACCTGAATCTATTCTTGCATTTCTAGATTTCTTTTTGCCCAAGTACTAAACACCATGGGTGATCTTGGGAAGATAACATGGTGATACTAAGGAAAGGACAGTTAAAGTAGCTAGATGTAAGAATGAGGGATTCAGCTGTTGACCAAATCTGAGCATTAATCTTGAGTTGTTCTGCATTTTGAAAAAAAAATATGATTGAGTTTATCTTTACAAAAATTGATTGCCTTTCATAACACTTTTTCAATTGAGAAACTTTCTTTTGTACTTTAGTGATAGCTAAGGACATAGAAACTCATAACCAATCAAGAACTATGGGATCAGCTGATCTCCAAAACCAGAAACCCTAAGTAAAGTGCTCTCCTTTATTTTTAGGGCAAAAATACCAAACAAATTCACAAAACCTATAAAAAATTATTAAACAAATTTCTTTTCTTGTTAGAAAGTTGGAGTAAGGTGTTGTGGATAAGAGTGATTGTGAAAAAAGTGAAGAAAAGGTCAAAAAACCAGAAAATTAGAAAACACGATTCTCTGCACAGAATCGCGATTTTCTGAAAAAAAATATTGAAACTGGAGCAACATTTCATCCACATGTTGAATTGGGGTTGATACAGAGTATTGAAGGGAATTAAGAAGAAGAGACTACTCCAATTGGCATAAAATCAACAATATGCAAAAAACACGATTTTCTGCACAGAATCGCGATTTCCTGTAAAGAAAATTTTTTTGGAAATCTTTTGCATATTTGGGTAAGTGGGACAAGAAAGTGCAAGGGAGACCAGTAAGATTGAGTAAGTGAGTTGGAACAAGGGAAAGGGTGTGGAAAATTGAAAATCACACAAAATCGCGATTTTTTGAGCACTATATAAACAGAAAATTGAAGAAAAAATTCATTTGAGAGTGAGAGTGAGGGAGATAGACAGTGAGCAGAGCTGCCAGAATCGCGACTTTCAGCAAAGTGGACTTTGGAACAACTTTTTTCACCCAAGCAAGAAGGTAAGAATCCTAACATCATTGTGGAGTACATATTTTTGGTTTTGAGTGAAAAATAACACCAAAAAATAGAAAAAATAAGGGGATAACAGAATCGCGATTTTCTGATTTTTTGAGTTTTTACTAAGAAATCATTAATTTTTGCTTTAGTTGCTTTATTACATGTTAAAATTGTAAAAAGGCGATTCTATAGGTGAAAAAATAATTGAAAAATCAATATTTTGAAATTTTGTCAAAAACTGGTCAAAATCGCGATTCTGAGTTTTAACTCAAAATCGCGATTCTGTGAAAGGTGCCATCAACATCGCGATTCCCAGAACGCGATTTTCATTAGAAAATCGTGTTTAACAATCTGTGAGCAATCACGATTGTCTGGGGACAAAATCGTGAAAAACACGATCTTTTAGAACAAGATCGTGAAAATCACGATTTTCACACAGAATCGTGAAAAACACGATCTTGTGAACAAGATCGTGAAAATCACAATTTTCACACAGAATCGTGAAAAACACGATCTTTAGAACAAGATCGTGAAAATCACGATTTTCACACAGAATCGTGAAAAACACGATCTTTTAGAATAAGATCGTGAAAATCACGATTTTCACACAGAATCGTGAAAAACACGATCTTTTAGAACAAGATCGTGAAAATCACGATTTTCACACAGAATCGTGAAAAAACACGATCTTGTGAACAAGATCGTGAAAATCACGATTTTCACACAGAATCGTGAAAAACACGATCTTGTGAACAAGATCGTGAAAATCACGATTTTCACACAGAATCGTGAAAAACACGATCTTTAGAACAAGATCGTGAAAATCACGATTTTCACACAGAATCGTGAAAAACACGATCTTTAGAATAAGATCGTGAAAATCACGATTTTCACACAGAAGCGTGAAAAACACGATCTTTTAGAACAAGATCGTGAAAATCACGATTTTCACACAGAATCGTGAAAAAACACGATCTTGTGAACAAGATCGTGAAAATCACGATTTTCACACAGAATCGTGAAAAACACGATCTTTAGAACAAGATCGTGAAAATCACGATTTTCACACAGAATCGTGAAAAACACGATCTTTAGAACAAGATCGTGAAAATCACGATTTTCACAACAGAATCGTGAAAAACACGATTTTCAACAGAAAATCGTGAAAAACACGATTTTCAAGAGAAAATCGTGGAAAAACACAATTTTATTCAGAAAATCGTGGAAAATCATAAATTCCACAGAAAATCGTGAAAAACACGATTTTCAATAGAAAATCGTGAAAATTCATAACCTAAGCAGAAAATCGTGGAAAAACACAATTTTATTCAGAAAATCGTGGAAAATCATAAATTCCACAGAAAATCGTGGAAAAACACGATTTTATTCAGAGAATCGTGAAAATACATAACCTAAGCAAGAAATTGTGAAAATAGGTGAATGATACTTAGGTCTGGAAATAAAATAAATACACTTTCAAAACAAGACCTAGCAAGGAAGGGAAAAGAGCCAGGAAGTAGTAAAAGATCAGAAAGAAGTTTAGGGCAAGAAAATAACATGGAAAACATAAATGAAACAAATGAGCCAATAGAAACTGGGGATTTTAGAAACATCCTCAAATACTTGTATACAAATAGGTTTGGAGCCTATGTATATCAGGATGGAATGCATAAATTCCTCATTAGATTGAGAAATTTAGAAGTTCCCTTGAATATAACCCCAGTAGCACAATTCAAGGATGGAAGATATGAAGATAGGCAAGGATGTATATACATCCTCTCTCAAGACCCAGAAAATTCAAATGACCTAGGGCAATGTGCTGATAAGGGACCTTGGGAACATAACATAGAACAAACAAATTTGCCCAGGCCAAATGAAAACCACACCAGCAATGAACAACAACATGGGAGGAGGACACATATTTCCCCAAATCCCTTTGACAAGGAACCAGATGGATACAATGACTTCCCACTTAGAAGAAGACCTCATTGGCAGCCTCAGGGTAGAATGCTTAGACCATACCAAGTAGCCAAATGCATGAAGAACCAATATGAAGGGTATTCAGATCCTCATGCTCATGCAGCAGAATTTAGACAACTAATTAGAGCTGAAGAAGTAGAGGATTACAAGGTGCAATTTGAAGCATTTGGATTAACCCTAACAGGACCAGCCTTATCCTGGTTCATTCCCCTGAGAAAGGAAATGTATCTGGATATTGAATCTTTTTTAGAAGCTTTCATTGGAGAATTTTCTAAGACGGGGATAAAACATAGTACAGCCACATTAATACATAGTTTCAAACAACAAAAGGAGGAAAATGTTAGAGAAGCAGCCAGGAGATTTAAACAATACATTGATAGATGCCCAAGAGAGGAAGTACCTTCCATGGCAAAACAAGTATCCCTATTCATTGAAGGTTTGAGAAGTGCTCAACTAAGAACCCTAGTGTACTATAGGAGATGTCCTGACTTAGCAGCCTGTGTGAAGGAGGCAATAGACTTGGAGGACAACAGAGGTCAAGATCTGTTGGCATTTGAGCAACCTAGATCATATGAAGACAAAATTCCTCCAGCCGAAGAATTGGCTCAAGCCATTGCTAAAGCCCTAGAGGTAAACACTAAAGCTAATCTGATTAACTCTAGGATAAACACAAACAAAAAATGTTACATTTGTGGAGAAAATCATCTGGCACAACAATGCCCATATCAGAAGCCTCCACACTTGCAAGATAGGAAGACACTCAAATACTGCACACTAGAGAGAAAATGGACAAACCATACCAGGGAGGAATGCTTCTATAACAAACAACCCGTCAAGGAAAGAGACTACATGGCTCAGAGGGAATCAGGTTATACAGAGCAACCAAGACCAGTGTTGGGACAACAGCCTCCTATTCCAACTAATGTGGTACCGGTCAAATATACACCCATAGAGGAAGGAAATTCAAGATTCAGATCACCTTATAAAGAAGAGTATCAATGGAGTGAGGGACATCAGGAAGAATGGGAAGATTATGAAATAAGAGAACCTGAGCTTAGAGCCCTAGATTTGGGGAATGGAAAAATCGAAATGGACACAGCAACATTCATGTACATTACCAACAACTACATGTCCAATCAAAAACCTCAATTCAAAGGGGGACCAAAGATAACATGTTATAGGTGTGGGGGAGAGCATTTCATCAGAGACTGTCCACAACCTCCAACATTGAGGATAGAGGGAGCATACTGCAAGGATTGTGGCAGAGAACACCTGATCAAAGATTGTCCAAAAAATCCCCAAAAACAACAGAACACACCCAATAACATACCACTAAAAACAGTCAATATTATGGAACAGGAAGAATTGAGTGACAATGATCAAGTTGGAATCAATATAATAACAAGGGCGCAAGCTAAGCAACAGGAAACAAATAAGGAACAAGGTGAAGGTTCAGCCTCCAAGGTGAAAAGGAATAAACAAAGAGGGAAGTGGGAAAAGAAAAAAAGAATGGGCAAAAACTTGGAAGAAGAAAATAAGGAACAATCAAAAAGTACTCCTTCACAAAACACTCAAGATCAGTCTGAAATAGGACACTCTCAGAGTCTAGAAACCCTAATCAAAGCATATAAGGGAAGAATCCAAGAAGGACCAAGTCCTGCAGATCATGCAGTGGCTTATCCTATACCAGAGTTAGAGCAAGAAAGAATGCTAAAGTGCAAACAAATTATCCAAGAAACACAACTCAGATTAGGGGAAGAAGACAGTTCTCAGAGAACAATTGAACAAATTGAGAAAACAAGAACATGGAAAAGCATTAACAAAGAGGGAAATCCACAAATAACATTCCAAATGATCATAAATGAACAATGTAGCATTACATGTCATACAACATGGGAAAACTTATTAAAACAAAATCCTCACCTACAAAACAAAATGAATAAAGGGGAAACAATACCTGGAAACCTTCATTCACCAACACAAGAATTAGAGGAATTATGGTATATTCCTATTGATAAAATAGGAGGATATTGTGAAGGAGAAGAAGGGAATTCAACCCTAAAATTACAATATGGAAAAAATTCAGCTAAAGCCATTTTGGATAGTGGATCAGGAGTGGCCATAATGACTAAACAAACTTGGGAGAAATGGGGAAGAAATGAATTACTGCCCACTAAGATGAGGTTACAACTTGCAGATGGGCATATAGAAAAACCCCTAGGAATTTGGGAAAAAGTGATTGTGGACATATGCGGTATAGAAATAGAGCATACCTTTGCCATAGTAGAATTTCCACAATCCACTTCATATGAAATTATCCTAGGAAGACCTTTTATGAGACAAATGCAAATTGTACAAGATTGGGGTAATGATTGTTTATATCTCCAAAGCAAAGGAAGAATAACCAGAGTGAACTTGAGAAATGGGCACTACTGTGATGTATCGCCTCAAGAATGGTATAAAATACATCAAAATCAAGAAGAAAGTGAGGAATCAGACATGGAGGATCAGGAAGAGAGTGAATCAGCAATATGGAAGTGCAACATGATAAGAAATCTCACCAATAGAAAGAGAGGACTGAAAAGAGAGGAATGTGTGGAAAAAAGAAAAGTACAGGATGAAAGCTATGTGCCACAACAATTTAAAGATGAGGAGTTTGAGCCTTATGGGTGGAATCAAATCTTGGCTACTATGGATCTGGCCAGTGAAGAATATGTAGGAGTGAAATTCCAAAATGAAGAAGGGTTTGATATTTTTCACATTAGTATAAACATGATAAGTGCATCAAAAACAGGGGAGGATCAAGATTCAGAAATGGTACTAGAAAAAGGAAAAACAAAATATTTGGAGAAAGTAAAAGCTGAAGATGCAATCAAAGACAAAATCTCAGGCAAATACAAGGAGCATAAACATATAGAAATGGAAAAGGAACAAGAAATTGAGAAAAGAGAGAAGGGAACAAATAAGGATCAATACTTTGATGTACCAGCAAATTTTAAAACCTATGAGGTAGAAGACAGACTACTCCTGAAAATGAAACCAAAAAGAGAAAAGAAAAAAGGAGAAGCTTATGACAATGAAGAACAAACAAAAAAGATTGTGATTACTCAGGAAGAAGGAGAAGAGAGACAGATAGTGATAGCTGATGATATGACCACGCAAGAAGAAGAAGCCTTAAGGAGTCTGGCAAAGAACTATAGGGATGTATTTGCTTACAGTTATAAAGATTTAAAAGGAATTGATCCAAAAATCTGTGAGCATAAGATTCCTATGACACCTGATGCAAAACCAAGCAAACAGAGACACTACACATTTAATGATAAATACTCTGCCAAAATAAAAGAAGAAATTGACAAGTTGTTGGCGGCTAAATTCATTTATGAAATAGAGTACACTGAATGGATATCACCTATAGTTGTGGTGCCAAAGAAGAATGGAAAACTTAGGGTTTGCATCAACTTGAAAAAAGTGAATGCAGCAACTATAAGGGATAGTTATCCACTGCCAATAACAGATCATCTTCTTGAGAGAGTTGCAGGAAAGGAGGTTTATAGTTTCCTAGATGGTTTCTCAGGCTACAATCAAGTGCCAATAGCCTTAGAGGACCAACACAAGACTGCCTTTTCTACAGAATGGGGGGTTTATGCCTTTAGGGTTATGCCCTTTGGACTAACCAATGCTCCAGCAACCTTTCAAAGATTGATGTGTCATATTTTCAAAGAATTTCTGAGAAATGTAATGGAAATCTATGTGGATGATCTGTGCACTTTTTCTTTAAAAAGACAAGATCATTTACAAGATTTAGAAAAAATATTCAGGAAATGCAGGACATACAGAGTATGCTTAAATCCTGAAAAGTGTGTATTCTTTGTGAGACAAGGTAGAATGTTGGGTCACATAGTTTCGAAAAATGGAATTTCTACAGACGAAAAGAAGATAAAAGCAATAATTGAACTTCCAAGACCTACAAATGTGAAGGAACTCCAAACTTTTATGGGACATTGTGGGTACTATAGAAAATTTGTACACAAATTTGCTGACATAGCTAAACCCTTATATGCCTTAATCACGAAGTTTGAGTGGACTGAAGAATGTGACCAAGCCTTTGAAACATTAAAAAATTGTTTGGTGACAGCACCAATTTTAAAAACACCTCAGTGGGATAAAATTTTTCATGTACATGTCGATGCTTCAAATTATGCTCTGGGATGTGTGTTAGCACAACCTATAGAAGGAAGCAAGTTAGATTTCCCAGTAGCATATGCAAGTAGACAATTAAACATTGCAGAAAAAAATTACACAACCACTGAGAGAGAAGGATTGGGAATGATATTTGCTGTCAAAAAGTACAGACATTATCTATTGGCCAACAAGTTTAAATTCTTTGTGGATCATCAAGCTCTTCTCTATTTAGTAAATAAACCATGTCATACCGGAAGAATAGTAAGATGGTTTCTTTTACTAATGGAATTTGAATTTGAGGTGGTGGTTAGACAAGGGAAAACACACTTGAGAGCAGATCATTTGTCAAGAATCCAGTCAAAAGAACCTAGTTCACCTATAGATGATGATTTGCCAGATACATACTTATTCAAGGTGGAAAGTGTTCCTGAATGGTCTATGTCATTGATCCCTTTACTAACCATGGGACCGTGTAGCACATTAGGAAATAACACACATCTGGTGTTACAAAGCAGAAATTTCATGTTGTTAGCTGGACATTTGTATCACCTTAGTCAGTCAGGCATACTGGAACTTTGTACTCCAGAGGAGGAGCAATATGAATATGTAAGAAGAGCTCATTACTGGAACCCATGTACTCATGCTTCCAAGATAGTCACTTTAAGCAACCTTAATAGGATGGGAGTACATTGGCCAACCAAGATTCAAGATGTGCAGAGATATGTTGATAATTGTAAAAAATGTCAAACATTGGAGGAATCAGATTTGATAACTTTATATTGGTTTCAAAAAAACCCTGAATGGAGTGAACATATTGTAGAGGAATTGAAGAGAAAGAGGAAAGGGAAACACGTGATAGCTGGTGCTGACTCAAGAAACTTACAAGTGATTGCGGAAGAATATCAACTCATAGGAGAACAACTATATAAGAGAGGAATGGATGGGTATCTGAGAATTTGTGTTCCTGAAGAAAAGTATTTAGAAATGTTGAAGATGGCACATTCAGGAGTGGCAGGAGGACACTTTTCAAGTGATAGAACAGCCAAGCTCATATTGTACTCTGGCTTTTGGTGGCCAACCCTATTTGCTGATGCAAGGATTTATGTAAAAAGATGTGATGTCTGTCAAAGGGCGACCCAACCAAACAAAAGAGATAATATGCCATTAATTCCTTTAATTTCAGCCAGAGCTTTTAGCAAATGGGGATTGGATTTTATTGGACCGATACATCCTCCAGCCAGACAAACCCATGCAGAATACATAATAGTAGCTACAGATTATTTAACAAAATGGGCTGAGGCCAAAGCTACTAAAAGAAATGATGCTCACACCACTGCCAAATTTTTGTATGAAAACATTATCACTAGATTTGGACTACCAATTGAACTGGTAAGTGATAGGGGAACGCATTTTTTAAATCAGATCATAGAAAACATGACCAACCACTTTTTGATCAGTCACAGAAAATCAGCCCCATATCACCCACAAGCTAATGGCTTAGCAGAAAGTACTAATAAAGTACTTTGTGCAGTATTGTCCAAACTAGTCAACACAAATAGAAATGATTGGGATTCTCAACTTAATCATGTTCTCTGGGCTTACAGAGTGGCATACAAAACTGCAATAGGTACTACCCCATTTAATTTAGTATATGGCCAAAATGCAGTTTTACCCATGGAATTTCTTATTCCAACATTAAAAGTGGGTAATCAATATAATTGGACAGGACATGAATTATCCGAGAGAGTCATAGATTTGGAAAAACTGGGAGCTTCTAGACTCCAGGCAGTGATGAGTATATACGCAGACAAGAAAAGACAGAAAGCTTATCATGATGTTCACATTAAAGACAAAGATCTACAAGAAGGAGACCTGGTCTTGGCTTACACAGTTAAGGAACATCAGAGAAAATTTCAGAAAAAAGGTCATGGGCCATACATTATACATCAGATAAGTAAAAGTGGAGCTATACAGTTAGCTAATATTGATGGAGAAATCATGCCAAATTTCATAAGTGGATGCAGAGTTAAGAGGTATGATTATCCATTAACTCCTGATGAATGGAGAAGACTGCAAAAGGCTCAAAATAGAAAACAAGAAGAGAAGGACATCAGAAAAGAGGCTCAACAAGAAGCCAAGGAGAGAATAAGGAAATTGAAAGAAGTATGCTTATGTGAAAATACTCCAAAACAAAAAGAACTCTTGCCTGTGATCATGATGAATTATCAAAATGAAAATATTAGGGTGTTAGTAGATTCGGGAGCTCAAGTGAATTTGATTAGCTCAGTTCTGGTAAACAAATTTAACTTAAAGAGGGCTGAAAGCAGAATTTTGATCAAAACCCTAGGAGGAGAGATGATTCAGAGTATATCATCAATTTCTATTAAAGTAAAATTTAATAGTGAATATATGAAGATAGATTGTGAAGAGTGGCCAAACCATTTGATGACTGAAGAGCTGATTTTAGGACAACCCTGGCTCAAACAAGGTAGAGTCATATTGAATTTTGAAAAAATGAAGCTTAATTTGACCATAAATGATAGAAAGTTTTTAATGTTTTTTTTGAGTGATGAAGAACAGGTAGTTCATATAGATGTTCATGACTCAGATCTGGAAGGATTTACTTTCTCAATGGAGGACAGGAACATCTTGCCAACACAAAATGATCAAGCTTCATACAATCAAACCACACAAGACATCTTGGGAGTAAAAACAACTGGTGAGACAAAAATAAGAAGACAGTTATGGACCCACCAACAAAACAGAACTACAAACACATGGAGAAAGGGTACGCACAGATGGTATCCACCAAAACAGGAAGAGGGAATAAAATGGGTATGGAAACCAAAAGAGGCTACAAGAAGTTTGTCTATGAAACATGGATACTTGTATGATACAAAGACATTGAGAGTGAAGCATTGTTGGGTGAAAAAATCAGAATTGAGTCAATGGAAGAAAGATCATCCACACTTAACCTATTTTCAGATCAGTGGAACAAAATACTATTAAAAAAAAAAAAAAAAAAAAAAAAAAAAAAAGAGAGAGAAAGAAAGAAAGAAAAAAGAAAAGGAGGGAGAAGGAAAAAAGAAAAGGAGGGAGAAGGAAGAACAAAAACAACATGTTCTTCTAAATTCTGAACAAAAACAATATGTTCTTCTAAATTCTTTTTCCTTAAAAGAGAATTAGGAGGGGAAGGAAAGCAGAAAAAATACAAAAGAAAATGTATTTTAATTTCTACCTGAAAATTAAAAAGCACAAAAAGCAAGATCTAGGGAGGAAGAAAGTAACTTATTATGGAAAATCTGTATTATTTTGTTCAAAATTTTGTGACTATTTTTGTTTATTTTCAATTTTTTGAAATCTTTACATTAATCATCTTTCCCATCATCTTCTTTCTATTTAAGAATTGTTTTCTTTTTTGAGTAAGGAATTGACAATTGGAGAGAGCACATTAGATATCTTGCTACACCTGTATTGCTCACTTAAAAAATTGAGTCCTTTGGAAAAAGAAAAATTGTTTGGAATTTGTCTCTTTCATTTGTTTATATCAGTGACATACCGGAATGAGACTGTATTTTTCTTGTGAATTCTTGTGACTCATGTGGGTGGAGTGTTTTTTCTTTTCTTTTATATATAACCACAGGATGGTGAATACAAAAGAATTGACCATTCATGACTTCAAAGCTGACTCAGTAACCTTGTCAAGAGGACATTGGTTCTTGGACAGTGAGACCACAGTGGAGCAGATGGACCTGGAATCAGATGAAGATACAGAAATTCCAGAAGCAGGAAAAGCAGTAAAAGAACTGAAGGAAATTCTGGGAGTAATAGGTCAGCACATCTTCACAGTAGCAATGGGAGGTTATAAATACACCATGTTGTGTCAGGAGTTTTATAGGTTTCAAAGAACTACTGTCAATGTAAAAAGATGGAAAGCGGTGGGATTGCATAAACTATTGGAGGAACCAATCTTCTTCATTGACTTTGAAAGGGTAGCACAGGTAATGAGCAGTTTGGAAGAAGTTGGAACAAAGAATGATGCTTATTTCAGGTGCAAAGTGAAGAACAAAGATGATCAGGAGGTGCGTATTACCATTAAGGCAGAACATATTAGAGCTGCTTTACAATTTTTTCCAATGGGCACCAAACTGGATCAAAGCTTTGTAAAAAAGAATAAGGATACTTATACAGGATATGGAAAGTTCACGGATTTTAAAGGAAAAGAGAATGAAGAATATGCAATCAGAATGTTTTTGCAATATTTTTGTTTTCCCAAGCTGCCTAGATACACCAAGCCTCACAAATCAGTAACTCTGTTGATGTTCAACAATGAAGACAAAACCAAACCATTTGGAGTAATGGATGTCTCTCCATACATCCATGAGCAGCTGAAGGAAGCAGCAAAGCATTGGGAACAGAAGAAGTTTATGAATGGGGGTCAATTCTTAACCAGGATCATCTATCATATTTTGGGAATGGAAGAACAACTTAAACTGGCTCCAGAAGCACAATACTTTAGAAATTTGATGTCAGGAGTAAAAAGTCCTCCCAAAAGGATGCAGGCTAAAGACACAGTGGGACAAACCAGTATGAGGGGAGCTGGGATGAAGAGGAGAATTATCTCTGAAGAAGTAGTGCCTGTTAAGAAGAGGAAAGTGGATCCAAGAAAAATAGAAATGGAGCAGATTGAAGCAACAAAAGAAGAACATGTAGCAGCTCAGAAAGAGGTACAGTCTTCTAATGAACCTCATCCTCCACAGACAAGTAAAGAACAGCTCTATACTTATCTTACCCAAGGAAACAACAAAAGAGCTATGTATGAGGCACAGTATCAAAAAATGTTGGAAGATTACTCATGCAAAGCTACAGACTGGATTCAAGAAGAAGTGGAGCATTATGAAACATTGCATGATGAAATGATGGCAGCTGATACAGAAGAGGTGTTTGTAAAGAAGGAAGTGGAGTTGCTGGCATATTTTAAGGAATTACAAGGACCTCCAGAAACCAGAACCACTGTTGTGGTAAAGAAGAAGGTGCCAAGGAAACCTGTTCAAAAGAGGAAATTGGTTAAGAAGGGGAAAGAAAAGGTAATAGATGAAACTGCAACAGTAAAGGGCACAGAAGAAGTGATCAGGAAAGAAACACAGAAGCCTGTCATAATGGAAGAAGTATCAAAGCCTACAGAACCTGAAATAGGGGGGCCTTCACACTTTTCATCTGACTCGGATAGTGACATTGAAAACTTCTTGTTAAAAAGTCTGAATCTTTCAATACCAAATACTCCTAATGTGGGAACACAGGCCATAGAGAAACTGAAGACACCTGAGGATTCAAGCAAGAAGTCTCAAGAAAAGAAGACACAGGAGGAAAGAGTTCAACATATGAGCTCAGAAGATGAAAGAAGGCTATCTAAAGGGAAGGCAGTAATGACAGGAGAGGAAGGTCGAGTAAGAGAAGAAGTCAGTGAAAGTTGGGTACATACAGGAATAAAACCCATATGGACAAAACCTTCACATTTCAAATTGGATGAAAAACTAGAGGAGTTGGTAAAGGAGATACAGAAGGGTAAGGCAATTAAAGAACAGAAGGATCAAGAAATAGAGAAGATAGAAATGGGAGCGAGTGCTTCAAAGGTTACAGGGAAAGTAATGGAGGAAGGGATCATTCAAAGTATAAAAGAGGTGTTACATGATATAAAAAGTAGTGAGGAATTTACATCTAAGGATGATCAAGAACAAAAGGAAGAAACAGACCTCATGAACATTGATGAACAGGAACAAGGATATACAGATAAGGAAAGAAATGAACAAGTTGCTGGTATATTTGAAATTGAATCAGTTTTTGTTCAGGAAAAACAAGGACAGGAAGAGGAACTCAGGAAAGTTCAAATGGGTTTGGTTGGAAAAGACTCAAACAGAAGTCAGGAAACTCTAATACAGGAGCAGGAGATACAAACCAAGGGAGACCAACTCTTGACAGAGAAGCAAAAAATATTGGAAGAAAAGAAGTCATTAGAGGAGAAGAGGACTTCAGATTTTTCAGAGCAGAAGATTGCAAATGTCAAAATAGTAGAGTTTAAAGAAGATGTTACCAATCAGGAGACAAAGAATGATGATCATAGTTATGAAGAACAAGGCATTCAGGACATAGATGATGAAATAGCAGCAGAAGGAGACGATGTGGGTAAAGAAGACAAGCAAATTGAAGTTAGACAGGCAGGATTAGAAGTAGGGCTGGACAGAATACCCAAAAATATAAGAGCAGCTTGTCAAATGATCATGAGCAACATTGAACAGTTCAGACCATCTAGCAGAAATATGATCATATCAGGTATGGTGGCTGAATCTGAATTTGAAAAAGGAAGTTTGATTATCAAAGAGCACAAGAAGGAAAAAGAACAGATGTCAGAGCAATTAAGGGTGATGAAGGAAAAGAATGAAGAATATATCAATAGAATCATTGCTTTGGAAGAAGCTGAGGTTCAGAAGCAGAACAGAATTCAATATTTGGAGGAAAAGAGTGTAAAGTTATCAGAGCAAAATGTTAAATTGGAAAGGGAATTAAAAGTCACAGGAGGAAAGTACAGAACCTTGCAAACATCATATCAAATTCTGACCAAAGCACATGAGGAGATTAATAAAGTGTTGTTAGAAGAAGGTCAACTAGAAGATGGAGGTAAACATGCTCAATTGACAGAGGAAGAAAAAGAAGAGTTGCATAAAGAAATTCAAAGACTTCAACTAGAATTAAAAGAAGCCAAAGAAATGGAGAAACAAGCAAATACTCATGCTGCCACATCTATGAGAGGGTATCATCAGTTACATCTGGAGGTAGAAAAGGAAAGAAGTGAATGGCAGACAAAAATGGAGAAAGAAAGAGATGAGTGGAGGAAGGAAAAGGAGTTATGGGTAGCTCAGAACCAAAGTTCAATGATGACTATAGAGGAACTACAGAAACAGCTGGAGAAACCAAAAGTCCAAGAAGGAATTCAGGATCAAGTACAGGCAGAAGACACAGAAAGAGGGGAATATGAAACAGGGGATTTTAATAAAGAACAAGATTACAATGAATCAGCATCCAAAGAACCAGAGAAAGAGTATTCTGAAGAACATGTCCAGAAGTTATTGACTAATAGAGAGTCAAGAATGGAGTTTATCAGAAAAATGCATAATGAGTATGAAGATCAAATAGTTACCTTCGCTCTGAATAAAGGCGTTAATCCAGATCAGCATCATTGGGCAGCAGACGGATTAGGGATACCATTTTGCATGATCTTGGAAAGTATAAAGAATTATCAGTTGGCCAGAGTGGGGTTATCTTCAAACAAATATCTTGAGTACGAAGAAGATATTAATGTCACTAAGGAGTTATTTGAAAGAGCAAATCCCAAATGGAGGAATAAATGGTTGGATGCCAATAAGGAATGTAGGAAAATTTGGAAAGTGGCACCTCTACATTTAAAGATAAATCCAGCTTATTGCCCAGTTGCCAGAAGAAGAGAGTGGACTGTTTTTTGGGAGAGAAGAAAAGAAGGTCAGATACCGGCCAAATGGTTGAACTTCCCAAAGATAGCAGGTCCAAAGGCAGGAACTTGGCCTACAAAAAGTTATATGGTGAACACTACAGAGTCAGTTATAGCTATGTATAAAGATGTTAATGATCCTGCTTGTATTCTACTTATCAGAATAATGAGATTAATTTTGGCCTGTATAGAAACATACACGGACACAGATATCAGAACATTAAACTATATTGGTTTCAATTCTCCCACAGATGCTTTACTATTTGATTTGAGCGAGACTCCTGATAGAATCTGTTTAATGGCATATTACAGCAGAGTGATATTTTTGGGCAGTCATTACTTACAGATTTTTGAGGATGCTTTTGATTATGGATTTTTTGAGAGGGAGTCAGAAATCTTTGGAAACCTATCAGTCGTCACCAAGTCCAGACTCACAGCCTATGAAGCAGCCTATACAGAGTATCTGAAAAAAGATGTCATAGATAAGCCTGAAGCTGCAGTACAATGGAGGAAAGCCTTGTTTGAAATGGTCAATAACTTGAATGTCACAGAAAGGAAGAGCCATGATTTGGTGTCACAAGTGTACCAAAGGAAGAAGAAATAAAGTTGAGCTCACATAAGAAAGTCTTTTGTCAGGAGCCAAAAGCTTTAGGAGGGGAAGAATGTTGGAAGGAGTATTTTTGGAAAGCATTTTTGATGTAGAGAATTAGTAAAAAGCCAAAAAATCTGTAAAATATTTATGCAATGATTGTAAAAATAAGGAAGAGTCTTCCTTATGTAGTCAAGGACCTCATGTAATTTTTGTAGAATTTTTAGAAACTCTTAGATAGCATATTTTTAGAAAATTAGAGAAAAAGACCTAATTTCAAGTGTGAAAAGGGACACTTGAAAATGTATATAAGTCAATTTTCTCTATTTTGGAGAGGTTGGTTAGTTATTTGTTCATGCTATCAATAGAGAAGAGAGAGTTTCTGCAAAAATCGTGTTTTCTCCTGTTGAGTGTATTTTCTTTGATGTGAGAGCTTGTTTCTTGCTTAATCATGGAGATTTGTGAGTTACATTTGTGTATTATTGAGTGAGTTGTATGAAGGAAGAGGTTTACTGATGTAATGATTGGAAAAGGATTGAAGAAAGTTCCAAAATTGTGAAAATCGTCTGAATGTACAGAATCGCGATTGTCTCGTCTCTGTGATACAGGTGATATTTTTCAATTTTGAATTCATATTTGTATTCTGCTGATAAAATAGCATGGTTTTGACACAAAGATTATAGAAAATGATGGAGATTTGCCTTAGATATGGTAAACCCTAGATCTTCTCTTCATCTTCAATTTTTCTCAGCAATCCAGCCATTAATCTCTTATTTCCTTGAATCTATTATCTTGAAGGGGCTGTGGTCTTATGGATATTCCTAGGATTGACAAAATAAAGATGATTTGTTGATTCTTTGTTACTTCATGATTGGAGAGGACAACTTGGAGTCCAAAACAAAACACAAGGTAAGAGCAAAGAATGGAACAATGGAAGCTTGGATTACAAAAGAAATTTCTTACAAACATCAAATCTACAACAAGTTAGCCTCCAAAATGAGATCTCTAGCTCTTTTTATAGTTTTTCGAGGCATTTTGGCCTTGTCCAGACCTAGTGTCTGGCCTAGTTAAAAATTAGGTTCCAGGTCTTATTTGGGGGCTCAAACGTTTTTTAAAAATTATGAAAGTTGGTAGGATGGTACTTCTAATACTCCTCACTATTTTCATTGGGGTTTCTTCAAAAAATTGACATGTGCTTCTTGGAGCTCCCCATATGCTCCTTCTTCTTGTGTGTCCTGTTAGACAGCCGCCAAACAAGGACAAATGTACTAGGACAGGCGTCTTAAATGTAAAAGAACCTTTCGGGAAACGCACAGGTAACTAAAGATTCGCACACCCTTGTAAAAAAATCTTCTATATAAGGCAATGGGAAAAGAGTGGCCGAGAGCCCGTTTGGGGAATTGTAAGCGCACTGTTTGAAGTGTGTATGTCGTTGAGAAGATTAACCCTACTCTGTTCTGTTTTGTTATGTGCTCCGTCTAGTCGTTTATACGCACTGTAGTGCAGAGTTATGAATTGGTAATCTTGTGTACGAATCTGTTCGGTAATGGTTGAGTGTGTCTCTGAGTGTTATTAAGTTGCAGTGTGTTGTTTGTCAGTCTTTCTACTGAACAAGTGAATGTGAAAAACAACCCCGAACTGTTTATGCGTTAACATTTTCTGTAAGTGATCAAGTTCGATACAGTAGTCTGCATTCACTGTTGATTCCGATCACAGGAAGACTAGTATCTGTAATGGTCGGGGTGCGAGTAGGACAATGTTAAGTATGTGACTAGTCGATTGTTGTTAGGAGATTTGTTGCCCGAGTTTGGCATACGGTGAGTTTACATAACTTCAGGGTATAGATGTCTGTTTGGTATACCTGTCTGTTCTGAAGAAGTGTGTATTAGGTGATCTTCGTTTACTGAAGTATATTATTCTATTGGATACAAGTAACCGGACTACTGCTCAGATAGCTATAGGAGGATCAGTTCGGAAGTTCTAAGTCCAGTACACCGAACAGTTTTCAGTTGTTCAGAGTTGAGTACTGAGCTAAGACACGAGAGAGCATTTATGATTGTGTAATGAGTTGGGAAAATAGTACAGGGCCTCTGTCTAACAGACCCCTACCACTCCCAAGGACCCACGTGGCTAAGAGTTAATTTACTTTTAATTATCACGATAGTAGTAACCTGCACACAGAAAAGTAGAGAGTCAGGGACACCCAACATTCTAAGTATTCGGAGTCCGAAATCAGAGTCTGTAGCCTCTAACGGCTAACATTTGGTGCCGTCTGTGGGAAACTGGCATCAGACTGCCAATTACCTGTGAGAAAGTGGCATTAGAGTGCCAGCTGTTTGTAGAATCAAACATCACGTTTATCGTTCGATTGAGTGACAGTAGCAACAGAGCCAGATTGTTGCAAACTGCTCAAATAGTGCTACTGCGTAATGATACATGCCGGTTACTCGGTCTGGCGAAACGTATCCTAAGAACCATAAGGCTAGAGCACGTAAAGTGCTAAAGACAACCCTAGGAGAAGAAGGTATAACGCGGTCTGACCCAGTGGTCAAGCAAGTTAAGGACGTTAGAATTAATTCCGATCATATTCCAGTGGAACGATCAACGCCTTTGGTACATTCTGGTGATACTTTGACCCAGCCTATCGAAGATATAGTAATTCCAGAATCTACCAATACGCCGCTGGGAACCAGTTTAACAATCTTGGATAAAGATTCAGAATTATCCACAATCAGAAACACTTTAGGAAAAGAGATCGGTAAAAGCGGAAAAACACTGCATTCTGGCATAATTTCGGTTCATTCCGGTGATATTCCGGTAATAGAATCACCAACTATAGGCAAAGGATTAGCATTTTTTGCGGAATCCTCAGCCCAACCAGCGTGCTTGGAAGAAAGATTTCGGATATTGGACATCCAGAAGGAAGGAAAGCTGTTCGAAGCAGAAATCCGACGCATTCTAAGTAAAAACAGCACACCGGAAGGCACACCATCCGGCGATACAAGTTCCGATAGTTCATCCAATCAACTTCAAGATACAGAAGGAGGGCCTAATATACTCACAATGAACGGACAACAACAGCAACAACAGTTATGTCAGCCAAGGCCGCCTCCAACAGGAGTAATATACACGAAATTCGGTGGATTCCCAGGAGATGATCCAGACGCTCACGTACGTACTTTCAAAATAAGTTATGCAGTTCTTAACCATCCACCGGATCAGGCGTATAAGGCCATTGTTTTTCAATCTACACTGGTCAATGAACCAGCTAGATGGCTTACGGAATATGATATTAATCATTTCGGTACCTATGACGCAGTACGAGATGCTTTTCTGCAGCGATTCAAGCTAAAAAAGAATCCAGCCAAAATTTTTTATTATCTGCAGAATAACAGACAGAAACCAAATCAAACTGTACAGGAGTATGCTACTCTCTTCAGAACACACTTAAGGCAGCTACCACCGGCCCATGCTAACTTACCAGATGACGTTATCACTCAGTGGTTCATCAATGGCTTAACCCCACAACTGAAATAGATCATGATCATAAGATGTGTCGGAGCGATGACGCTGGATGCAATCATTGCCATGGCTCTGCAACTGGAATCCAAAGTCGGTGGATTTACAGAAGATCTGGAGTGGTTAAAAACAAACAAAAATATGGTGGAAGATATAACCAGACAAGTATATTGCGTCACATGCAAAAATTCAGGTCATACTAGTGCCAATTGTGCACTAAATCAAACGTTTTGCGCTATCTGCAACACTGCCGGACACACCACCGGAAACTGTGTCTATAATGCCAGAATACAGGGAACAGCAACGGTCAATGCGGTTATTCAAGAACATGGACAGCCAGTGAATCACTATGTACCTCCGCAACTGAGAAACAATCAACCACAAGGATATCAGAACTACCGAGGACAGAGGAACAACAATTAAAATGCAAACCATTGGCAGAACGGACCACCATCGGAAAATCCCAATTTACCACCGCCACGCTGTCATTTTTGTGGTGAATTCGAACACATTAGAAGATTTTGCAAAGATGCAGCTGAGTATGATCAAAGGAAGAAGGAACGACAAAACCCAATGGCCAACATGGTACAAATCACACCAATAGAAATACAGACTACTACAGTCCAGACCCGATCCGGTAAACAACTGCAGTCGACAGCAGAAATATTCGAACCTGGGATACGAGAACAACATAGGATGTATGACAAGGCTAGTCACTGGACCGCAACAGAACCACCAGTGTTCCCAGAACCTATTCCAGTGACTCGGGCTTCGTCGACAAAGGAAGGAACACAACAAAAGGAAGCAGCAGCGGAGCCATCATCAGCAGTAGACATAACAGCAGATTCGTCTGCATCAGTGGAGATCTCAAGTTCAAAGGAGCAGGACAACCAATCTCAACAGGCCTGGGAAATTTTATCCAAGGCATCTATCACCCTACCTCTAGGCTAACTTCTGGCATTAGTACCTGGGATTCGACAACAGTTCCAGCAACAGTTCAGTCCAGTGCCTTCTTGTATTCCGGCAACAGCAGCAGTTCAACCGGAACATGATTCTACGGTTGACCATTCAGTTCCCTTGATTACAGTATGGTATAAGAATCATAAAATTACGCAGGTATTGATTGATGGAGGCTCTGGTGTTAACATTGCGACTGTAGCCTTATGCAAAAGGTTAGGATGGACCGAAATCAAACCAGTTCAATTTTTTGTCAGAATGGCAGATCAATCTAGAGTCCATCCCGTAGGACTTGTGCAGAATGTACCCATTACTTTACAAGGTACGACCTTCAGAATGAACTTTGTTATACTAGATCTGCCGGAATCCACTTTGGATTACAACCTTCTGTTCGGCCGACCTTGGCTGAAGCATGCGAAGGTAATACAGGACTGGTCTGCACAAGAGCTTACGTTCAAAGATGCCAACCGTAGATATGTGGTAAAATTAGATGCTATACAACCTTGCGAACTCCACGCCAGACCATATTTTGTTGAACCAGTCCACATGTTAGATGGACTATCAGATGATGAAGAAGAGGAATTTCTAAAGAATAACGCTGATTTAATGTCTTTAGGGACTGTTGATCTACAGTCCGTTATAGATCACTGGAACACTTCAGTTTGTACAATAGTACCTATCACCGAAAAAGCTAAGCAGGAAGATACTGTCCCAACACATGACGATGAATTACAATCGCTGTTCAAATCAACAGACGATACAGAGAAACCGCAATAGTTTTATGTCCCCGAAGACCAGTTGACCACGTACAATCTAGGAGACGAAGATCATCCGCGACCTGTAAAGATAAGGCAAAACTTACCGGAATCATTTAAAGCTGACTTGATTCGACTTCTTCGCGAATTCTCAGACGTCTTTGCATGGGATTACAAAGATATGAAAGGATTAGATGCGCGCATTTATCAGCACAGAGTCATGTTGAAGCCTGAAGCTAAACCGAACAAGCAACCCAGCTACCAGATGAATCCCAATTATGCATCACAGGTAAAAGCCGAACTTGATAGATTATTAAAGGTCGGATTCATCGTACCAGTGGAGCATGCTGAATGGATCTCACCAACTGTGATTGTGCCAAAGAAAAATAAGCAACTGCGAATCTGCGTGGATTACCGAAAATTAAATACAGCAACAATACCAGACCCTTTCCCGATCCCCTTCTTGGATACCATGCTCGATAGGGTAGCAGGTGATGAAATGTATTCATTCTTAGATGGATACAGTGGTTACAATCAAGTTAGAATGGGTGAAGAAGATATACCAAAAACTGCCTTCATTACCAATTGGGGTGTCTTTGCTTGCACCGTAATGTGGTTCAGACTGAGAAATGCACCAAGCACCTTTCAGCGATGTATGCAGGAGATTTTCTCTCCTTATCTCACTTCGTTTATGCAAGTATATCTCGATGACTTCTCGATTTTTGGGAAGATGACGGCACATTTGCTTCATCTACGATGTTGTTTTCAAAAGTGCCGAGAGTACAGACTCTGTATTAACCCAAACAAATCTGTGTTTGCGGTTTCGTGTGGCAAACTACTTGGTCATATTGTATCTACCCAAGGTATCAGAGTAGACCTAGATAAGATTTCGGCAATTTTAGAAGCCCCAGTACCCGCTACTCCAAAAGAAGTAATGCGTTTCATGGGTCAAGTACGGTGGCATGGCAGACACTTACGGTGGCTTGCTCATCTGGTTGTACCACTGAACAGACTAATCACCAAAACTCCCCGACAGTTCGAATGGACTCCGGACTGGGACAATCCGTTCCATGTTTTTGTCGACGCTTCAGATATTGCGTTTGGCAGTGTTCTGATGCAGCAAACAAATAAGTGGTTTCGCCCCGTTTATTATGCCAGCAGAAGGCTTGCACCTGCAGAAAAGAACTATTCTACCACCGAAAGAGAATGTCTAGGATTGATTTACTCGATCAAAAAGTTCAGACATTATCTACTAGGCCGGAAATTCACCTTCCATGTGGATCATGCTGCCCTCGTCTATCTAGTAAGACAGTAGCATTTAGGTGGACGATTAGCACGATGGGTGCTGCTCTTGCAGGAATTCGATTATGAAGTCATCCACCGACCCGGAAATGCACATGCCTTAGCAGATTTCTTATCTCGTCTAGATTCCGGTGAAGCTCCGATAGGCATAGATGACAAGACTCCAGCGATCTATAGTTCTGAGCCACTGACCGATGAGACTGCGGAATCACAAGCACCACCTACATATTATGATCAGATTCTAACTTTTCTCACCGAAGGATACTTCCCATCCCAGACAGCCAAGGTAGTCCGAAGGAAAATTGCAGTCTTTAGCCGCCGATTCCGGTTAGTTGCTGGAGAACTATATTATGTAGATCACACTGGAATCTTACTTCGCTGTGTCCCTCCGCATGAAATTAACTCAGTCATCACGATGGCTCACTCGACCCCTACTGGTGGTCACTTTGCCACAGATTTGACGCACCGGAAAATTCTGCAAGGAGGTCTCTGGTGGCCAACTATGTACAGAGATGTGGCCCAATTTGTCAAACACTGCGATAACTGTCAAAGGTCTGGGCAACCACTGCAACGACACTTCTTTCCCTTGCAGCCTATTATGCCACTCGAACCATTTCAGAAATGGGGATTAGATTTTATCGGTCCAATCACACCTCCAGCAGTCTTCAGTAACAACAGATACATACTAACCTGTACAGACTACGCAACGAGATGGGTAGAAGCTTGGGCTTTACGGTCTGCTACAGCGGTTGCAGTAGCAAAATGTCTGCTAAATGATGTCTTCCCACGATTTGGCTTACCACTCGAATTGGTGACAGATCAAGGTACTCACTTTGTAAATCAATTAATGAAGGTACTCACCCAATCCTTCCAGGTGACACACAAACTCAGCTCTCCGTATTACCCTCGTGCCAATGGTTTGGCCGAAAGTACAAACAAATCACTATTGAATATCCTCCGGAAACTGATCATGGAAGCATCGGAAAGATGGGATCAACTACTACCTACAGTATTATGGGCATACCGAACTACATATAAGGTAACAGCAGGCTTGACACCTTTCAAACTAGCTTATGGCTTAGAAGCAATAGCACCCATGGAAGTAGTCATCCCGAGTCTGCGTGTAGCAATCACTCAGAAGATGCTACCGGAAGATTCGCTGACAGCACGAATGGACGCACTCAGAAAACTTGATGAGCACCGATGGCTCAGCTTTTTAACCATGCACGAAGTACAACTAAGGCAAGCCAAGACACACGATCGATATTTGAAAACTCCAATCTTTTCGGTAGGTCAGCTCGTACTCTTCTACAACGCAAAGTCGGATAGAGCAGCAGGAAAGTTCAAACTACGATGGTTCGGCCCTTTCAAAATCTCAGAACAAGTCGGTCCGGTGACTTTTCGGTTGACGACATTGATCGGAAATCCACTCCCAAAAGTAATCAATGGGTCGAAGCTGCGGCCATATCATCACGCCACTAGCCCGCATTAAATTTTTTGGCGGTGGACCGCGTTTTGTTTAATCTTTTTTCTTTCTTCTTTTTATAAATAGCCGTGTTTTGGAAAATCTTTATGTTACCAGCCGCCCCCTTGCCAGTCACTCAAGCACGCATGCCAGCATGCAAACCGTATCATTCCCACACCGCACAATGATACCCCCCATCCTTTCCCTCCCCACCGTGACGTTCCTACTTAACCCCTTCGGCAGCACCAAAAATAGCTATTGTGTTTTGTGTTAGTATTCTGTGCAACTCTTGTGTTCTGTCTCCGTGCTCGTATTCTGTATAAGCAAACACCATGGAAGCACTAGCAAACTACGCTGCCTTCCGCGATGGTATCCCTACCGAGGTAGGTGAATACCTGCGTTGCAGAGGGTTGGCCAACTTCGCTGAGTTGCCCTAGCACTCGGTGGAAGCCCATCCCTTCTTCGCGCAAATCATCTCTGCCATTGCCCAGTCCCTCGCCACCGAACGCCAATGGGTTTTTCCTTCGCTACCCTCCAAAACCGTCATCACCTTCCCAGCCTTTTCTGAAGCTTTTCGCCTCACCCCGCAAGGCCGAGAAAATGGCCCCAGTATCCCACTCGCCCGCATGGCCGAACTATTCCCCCGCTCTCCCTCCAACGAGTACGCTATTCTCTGCCGTCCTGAACCTGAACGATCCGCCCTGCAATTCTTAGTCGCCATACTCAATCTTCAGAAGCGCACCTACGGCATCTCACGCCCATTTTATTCCGCCCTAGATTTAGCTGCCCGAGAACTAGTCAATTTCGCCTCCTACTTTTTTCAGAGAATCCACAAAGAGTGCGTAGCTATAGTAAAGCAGGTAAACAAAGGAAACACCCCACGCTCTCGCCTCCCCCATATCCTATCCTTCCTTTTTCCAGCCATTCTTGCCGCACAACCCCCACCCCGAGGTCCCGTACTTAAGCACGAAGAATCAGCCCAACCACTCGACGACGATGAAGAAGAGGATGAGGAGATCAACCAACTCTTCCGCAATAAGAGAATCCGGATCAGCTCCTCAGAAAGCGAAGCACAATGATCCGCCGGAAAGGATGAGGATACCCGAAACGAAGAACAAGAAGAGACCTTCCACGACACAGCCACTTCCATACACAATGAATCATCGGCCGACCACCACGACCAACAGAATCACACAGAAACAGAACCAGTCTCAAGCGAAGAAGCATCAGAACGACGAGAAGACGAACAGCAAGTGGCCGACAGCGCACTCGACACCCTATTGAAGGCCGTCGAATCCACCACCGCCCATACTACAGGTGAACACCAACCCGTCCATCAGGGAACTCACACTGCATCCCCTGGTCCTCAATCCCCACCAGTCAACCCTCCCCCCCCACCCATTTCTGAATCCTCTTCTTCCTCTCTCAACTATTCGCCCCCGACATCCCCCCAAATCCAAACCCAAACCTTCGCGCAACCGCAACACCCCCTTCTCCTTCCCGCCGTTCCGGTCTTTTTCGAACTGGCCGCCATGGGCCAAATGCTCATTACCCTTTCACAACAACTTCCGGTACAGCTGAGTGAAGTCACGAACACGATTCGTCAAGACCTGCAGCACAAAGTCGACCTAATGGAGGCCGACATCATCCCTCTCCAAGAAGAAGTCGACGCCGTAAAAGCAGAAAATCATCAATTACAGACACAATTAGCAGATCTCCAAGGACAAGTTTCGGCACAACAGGGACTGATACAGCAACGGAATGACGCATTGGAGCAACTTGCCGCCAAAGACCAACTCTTGAACGCAGCCCAAGAAGAAATCAGGAAAATGAAGACCGCACTACAAGAAAAGGAAGACATCAGCACATCCCTCGAAGAATTGGTCGAAGAAATGAAAGTACAATTGCAGGAGATAACCCAGAAGAATCAGGAACAGCAGCGAGAAGCAAAACAAGTTGAAGACGAGCTCCGAAGAGCTCAGGAATGCTTGGACGAATCAAACAATATGCTGACGCCAATTAACTAAGGAAGCCAAATACCAAAAAGATCTAGAAAATGCTTGCCGAGAACGGGATGCCTACTACAAAACGATCGAATTTCAAAACCAGCAACTCGAGCGACTAGATAACCAATTGCGAAATCAGAAGGAACGAGTCACGGATATGCAAAAGAAAGTCACCGAAATAAAGACAGCCCGGGATGCTGCATTATCCAATGACTTTTATTTACAAGAGGCCTTCTTACAGAACCAGGCCGAAATTTTTTTAACCCAAGCCATAGCTCTTAGCTCCGTTAGAACGGACGCGCAGTTATTAGAACCGACTACTCTAGTCCAGATGATAGACACCATTAAAAAAAAAAATTACCCGAACATTTAGGCTCGCCCGAAGCATGTATTTAGAAGGTCTCGTAGCAGAACCATAGGAACCTACGGGTTCGAGTCCACCGTGCGTGCCAGTGTTAGACGGCCGCCGAACAAGGACAAATGTACTAGGACATGCGTCTTAAATGTAAAAGAACCTTTCGGGAAACGCACAGGTAACTAAAGATTCGCGCACCCTTGTAAAAAAATCTTCTATATAAGGCAATGAGAAAAGAGTGGCCGAGAGCCCGTTTGGGGAATTGTAAGCGTACTGTTTGAAGTGTGTATGTCGTTGAGAAGATTAACCCTACTCTGTTCTGTTCTGTTCTGTGCTCCGTCTAGTCGTTTATACGCACTGTAGTGCAGAGTTACGAATTGGTAATCTTGTGTACGAATCTGTTCGGTAATGGTTGAGTGTGTCTCTGAGTGTTATTAAGTTGCAGTGTGTTGTTTGTCAGTCTTTCTGCTGAACAAGTGAATGTGAAAAACAACCCCGAACTGTTTGTGCGTTAACATTTTCTGTAAGTGACCAAGTTCGATACAGTAGTCTGCGTTCACTGTTGATTCCGATCACAGGAAGACTAGTATCTGTAATGGTCGGGGTGCGAGTAGGACAATGTTAAGTCTGTGACTAGTCGATTGTTGTTAGGAGATTTGTTGCCCGAGTTTGGCATACGGTGAGTTTACATAACTTCAGGGTATAGATGTCTGTTTGGTATACCTGTCTGTTCTGAAGAAGTGCGTATTAGGTGATCTTCGTTTACTGAAGTATATTATTCTATTGGATACAAGTAACTAGACTACTGCTCAGATAGCTATAGCAGGATCAGTTCGGAAGTTCTAAGTCCAGTACACTGAACAGTTTTCAGTTGTTCAGAGTTGAGTACTGAGCTAAGACACGAGAGAGCATTTATGATTGTGTAATGAGTTGGGAAAATAGTACAGGGCCTCTATCTAACAGACCCCTACCACTCCCAAGGACCCACGTGGCTAAGAGTTAATTTACTTTTAATTATCACGATAGTAGTAACCTGCACACGGAAAAGTAGAGAGTCAGGGACGCCCAACATTCTAAGTATTCGGAGTCCGAAATCAGAGTCTGTAGCCTCTAACGGCTAACAGTCCACTTCTTTGATGCGTTCTTGCAACTTCTACTTGACCTTGATTGCCAACACTCCCCCCCCCTCATCTCGAGTCTGTCGTCCCTTATAGACCCTTGTTGGAGTGGTTGTTCCATGTAGTACTTGAGAGGTAGTGTCCATGTAGTAGGGTCTATTGTCCTGTTCTTCATTTTGTCTTGACCATCTTTTTCAAGTTGTAGTCCCTTTGTATGTACTTCTTCCTTGTATTCCAGCTTGATGGTATCTTTGTGAGCTTTCAAAAATTGTGAGCTACTCAAAAGAGGTTGTGAAGGTTGATTGTGAGTAGCTCTTGTGGTAGATTGCTTCCTTTCTCTTGCTATTGTCACCTTGATGTTCTCTGGCTCTTTCAAAGATGGCTTCCATAGTTTTCATGCCAAGTACTCGTGACCCATATGGACTGATGGGTGAGTGCAGTAGTGCATCGGTTGCCTTGTGCACAGCCTTGTAATGTGGCCCTATGCATGATTACTTTGGGAATGCATTGGAAGCAATATGGTGCAAGAAGTTTGCTCTTGAGCTAAGTGCTCAAGGGTGTGTTGACAAAGAGGTTTCTTAATCTATCATGGTTATGGTGTTGCCAAAGTAGACAATTCTTACCATGGTGAAAGGTCTGTTGACATTCAGCTCTTCGTGTTGTACTCCCATCATGGTTGTTGACCATTGGCTTCTCTTTCGGTGTTGATAGATGTCCTTGTTGATCATTCATTGATGCGATTCTTTGAGGGCCTGGTCTTGTTTCTTCTTCATTCTTTATTTACCCTTTTTTGTTTTCGTTTTTTGGTTTTTTTTTGGAACAATTGCAAAAAACAAGAAGAAAGAGGTTAGTATCAACAAAATATATTACATATGTCAAGTTTGTCTCATGTGCCTAGGATTTCTCAACTGTGTATATGCACGACTGTGTAATGTGGCCCTATATTGATGCATACTTTGGAAGTGCATGACCTCAATGTTGTGGTTTTACTGGGCTCTTCCTCATACCACTTCTTGTCGACGCGACAAAGGCTGAACCTTATTAAGCCTGCGGAATTCGCCACGCCCAAGAAGAACTAAGCTAGAGTGATTTAGAACACCTCTGTAATCAATCAATAGCTTAGCAAAGTTTCTCACGCTCAATGTATAAGACTGCGCTCTAAATTCACTGAAAAATTTCACCGAAACTTAACCAGACTATCACTGGACTGACACCGTGATCGTACCGGAATTGTACCGGAATGAACTTCAATTCTGATTATAATTACTTCAAGTGAATGTTTATGAAGTAAGGGAGTGATGCGTGAACTTCCTTAACTTACTGAACTCTTCCTGAAGTTCAAGGAAAAACTCCACTAGTTCAGAAAACCTCTTTCCGGTCAGGCTTTGTACTGTGTGTAGATATCTTTTCCACCAGAACCTTTGATCAACTAAAAGTAGAGATGTCTAGCTACAGAATGAGCTATCTCTCATACAAAACTTTGCATTACTCTGCGAGATCTACTTCGTTCTTCTATCAGAAATTACTCGTTTACTGAGAAACTGTAACTGTTAACTATCTTTAACCGTAGTATGACAATACTTCAGTTTCTTCACATACGAACAGTGCACACGAATTTCCACATGAACATGTGTTTTCTATTAGAGAAGATGTGTACAAACAGGCTTGGCCTCTTCTTGCTCAAGCTACAGAAACTCTCCTATAGTGAGTAGTTCCTTCCTACCATCTCTCTCAAATGAATACCCGACATTTCAGGTTTCTGTTATTCATCTTTACATACGCGATCTCTGGCGTCTTCTTCTACATACGCGATCTCTGGCGTCTTCTTCTAACCATAACTAAAAAAATCTCTCTCTCATTCTTTCTGTATGTGCTCTATTTATACTGCATGCTCTTGAAAACGCACTTCCCCTTCCATTATTCCTATGCATTCTATGTACAGTTTGATTCGGTGTAACGAACTCTGATCCTGGAAGATTCTGTACTGTACATAACGGTTGTGGATTTGTCCCTCCACTAAGGCTTTTGATTTTCTTTGATTCTGCTTCTCTTTTTCTTTTTTCTTTTATGCATGTCTGTTTGTCAAATTCGTGAGTGTTTCTTCAACAGCTCCCCCTCAATCACTAATTTGACATCTTCCGGTCTTTCATATGTCTTTCTTTCTTTTATACCTGCCATCTCTTTGAATCTGTTTGTCTTCGTTCCATCCAAGCTCTTTGTCAAAATGTCTGCAATCTGATCTTTTGTCGGAGTGTATACTATTTCTATATCTTTCTCCATTACCTTTTCCCTCAGGAAATGATACTGAATCTCTATGTGCTTTGTTCTTGCATGAAATACTAGGTTTGCTGCAAGATACAACGAGCTCATATTATCTCCATGTATGATAGGTACACCTTGATCAATACCCATGCTTTTGAACAAGGTGTGCATCCATATTATTTCTTTAGCTGCTTCTACGAGTCCTTTGTATTCGGCTTCTGTTGACGATAACGCTACTGTGTGTTGCTTCTTTGAACACCAGCTTACCAGCTTATCTCCTAGGTATATCATATACCCATGCGTTGATCTTCTGTCATCTTGACTTCCAGCCCAGTCTGAGTCACTGTATGCTTTCAGTTTTATATCTGACGTAAAAGGATAATATAATCCTTCTTTTATAGTTCTTTTGACGTATCTAAGAACTCTTTGTCCTGCAACCCAATGTTGATCTGTCGGACAATGCATGAATTGTGAGAGAACTCCCACTGCATAACTAAGATCTAGTCTCGTTAGCGTAGCATAAATTAAACTTCCTACTAATGAGTGATATCTCTTCATAAATTTAAACTCTGCACCACTGCATCTGCTGAGTTTATGATTTACTTCAAGTGGTGTTGAAGCTTCTCTGCAATTCTCCATATTAAACTTCTTCAGTAAGTTTAGGAGATACCTTTTGTGTACTTGAGCCAAGAAGACTCAAGGACTTGTGTCAATGAGACTGTACCTCAATTGCCACACAAGTGCGTATAGAGGGTACTTAACACACATCTAATTGTCAATCCGATGGAACGACGTACCAAGTGTATGAAGACGTGTGCACACGTGATGGAAAATGAAGTGGTCTAGCTAGCATGCATGAGAAAAGACTACTACCTCTCACACTCACTGAAATGCTGAAAGTGTTTGCCGCAAAGCCTCTTACATCAGTTTTCAGAAATTCAAGGATTTCTCCCAGATCTGAACTCCGAATATAGGCAATACGGTACTCCTTTCGAAGCTCTCGCCAAGACGCATCTATTGGAAGTGGTTTCACTCGATTCTGACCACTCTGCTTCAAGTTATGGCAAAAATAGTGAATGACGGGAGACACCAACACCCACGCCACAACTCCTCTTAGCTCGCACACGCACTACAGCAGCTCAAAATCAAGGGGAAGGGATAGACAACAGTCCTACATATGCATTTCAATCATAACACACACATACAAGAGCAAAATGAAGATCAAAATCAGCATGAAAGAGGCAAACTCGAAAATCTGTAGAGCTCCTTCTTCACAATGGCAAAAAGTTCTTACAAAGAGTCACAAAGTGACTTATATACTAGTGCCCTAAGTTTGGTCCTTTCACACAAGAGACCGGCACTTTATTCACTAAAAGACTAATTTCTCTACTAATTTACATGGGTAAGCTTCTAATCTTCTGTGGGGATGCATCTAGAGGACTCCTCGAGTGCATTTACAACGGAAAATATATACAAGAGTGGTTATAATACAAAAGTTATGTGTCCAAATCGGAAAAATTTTGGGGCCCTTCAATTTCTCTGCTTTTTGCTCTGCAACACTCTCCCCCTCTTTGTCTCTGTCGTCCCTTGACAGGCTTTAGCTTCTCGTTGGCTGCTTGTTTAAGTCTTTTGAGTGCACACATCCAGTGGTCGAAGAAGCAATAAGGAGCGTTAGACAATTGGGTATCTTATCCGAGGTTTGTCCTTTACTTCTGTTTTTGGCTTACTTTAAGAGTTCTGAATACACGCACCCAGTGGTCAAAGAAGCAATAAGGACCGTTAGAGAATTTGTTATTTTGTCCGATCTGTGTCCTTTGCTTTTGTTTTGCCCCTTGGTATTCCGTATATCACATATCTGGGTTGCTGTATTCAGTTGGGTTGCCACGCACGCCACCAGTGACCTATGTGTTGCTTGTAGTACCCTGATTTGTCCTGGTTGCAAACATGTGACCCCGTTGTATTGCTTTAAGCCTGTTTTCTTTCTTTCCTACGTAGGACCTGGATGATTCGCGTTGTTGCTTGATGCGTGCCCCTGCGGGGCTTCTTGCAGAGATATGTCTTCAAATATCATTGTTTTATTCTTTGTTGAGTTGTTTTTGACTTTGATCTTCTTCTTCTTCTTTTTTTGCTTGATTCCCCTTCCACACGTCCCTCCTCCTGAACTCTGTCGTCCCCGACAGGCTTTTTGTGGCGACGTGAGTATGTCTGTATGACTGTGCGCTCTCGTTGATTTAGCAAATTAGTGTGACAAAGCATGAATTCTTTCCATTGCTGTGATTTGACTCCGTCCTCTGGTGCTTGTCGATGATCCGCAAAGAAGCTTGTTTCATAAGCCACCAGTCTTGCATTCAAATTGGAAGTCATTTTAACAAAAATTTCTGAATCTATTTCAAAGAAGCCGGTAAAAAATGCTTCTTCAAAAGTCTGCATATATGTAGATGGCAAGAACATGAGACGAGAATAATATGCCATAATAGTTAGTCTGCTCGGGATAGTAGATAAATCAAAAATGAGTGCTTCCGATCCTTGAGTAATTCCGATGAAATTCAAAAATGTATATTTGGCATGTTGGAACACTTTTAGCAGTGTTAGTAGCATACTGAATATTTTGTTAGTCATTTTGACGGCTAAGTCCGGGACTGAAGCGTATCTGGAAATCCAAAATTCCATTGTCTTTACCATGTATTCTTCGGTTGGTAGATAATTATGTGGCAGACTAGGTAGTAAAGGGTAGTTGAGCCACTGATTATTGATATTGCCTTGGCACTGTCCTTCCCAAAATTGCGTCCAAGATCGTCTACGGGGTACAGGACAAAAAGATGGATTGACTTGAAGCGCATATGGTGATGCTTACCACTGTACCCGCAACGTTGGATTCTTCTCCAAAATCTTCCGTCGCTATATTGGATCCGCCTTCTCGAACTCCTCTTGAGTGTAATTGAAAGTGTCATGCCTGAATTGAAGGTTGTGGTCCGGATCTTTATTCGTTGCAGACTTTATATAATATCGAGTTTGTTCTTTAAGTAGTCCGTATGGTACATTAAAGGGCTTCAAAATATGTTGTAATTGTTTATTGTTTATTTGAGCGTCCTTCATGATCTTTATTATCTGATCTTCAAACTCAGCAGTGAGTTGGGACACCAGTAGTGCCCTTTCTGGTCGGCTCAGTTCTGCAATTTCCCGAGTGTTAGGTTCAATGTGAACCTCTTGTTCCTCCCTTATCGGTGAATGATATGAGGGGGAAGAGAGAGGACGTACCTCATTCTCCACAGTAGCCTCTGCAGATGTTGGAACTACTAGTGTCCCCTCTTTATCCTTTAGTTCTAGCTGATCCTGGAGCTGTTTAATCATTTCCTTTTTCTGCTTGATTTCCTCCTGGGCCTGCAAAATTGTTGCTTTGTTTTTCTCTATTTCTGCAGCTACAACTGCGAGCTGGTCAGCATCTTCTTTACAATGTAATAGGTATCGATTTTCTGCTTTTTTCCATTTAGCTCGTAGAGCTGCAATGTCTTCCATGTATTTTCTTTCCCATTCAGCAATAGTGTCTTGCTCCTTTTTGAGCTGATCTTCATACATAATCACTTTCTCTTCTAATCCCTTGATGTCCCTTTCCGGTTGGGCTTGCACTTCGACTGGCTGATCACTTAAAAGAGCAGCCATAAGCTCTTTGTTCCGTTGTCTTAACGCCTCTGCTTTATCCATGTACCCTTTAATCTGAGATTCCAGAATTTTGCTTCTTGATGCCATTCGTGCCTGTTCAGCCTCATTTGCTTGTAGTTTTTTAATGACTTCTTGGAGTTGTTCTTTTAATCGCTCATTCTCTGTCTCTAGCATGTTGTATTTGTTTTTTATTTCTTTCAGTTCAATTTCTTTTTCTACGACCTGTTCTTTTACTGTCTCTAACTCAGTAGAGAGATTCTCACTCCATTTTTGAAGTTCGATTTTGTCCTACATTGCTTGATCATAATCTTCATCAGCATCAACCATAAGTTGCTGTGTATCTAGGGCAGTTCTGATCATGTCCTGCACCACGGGCTTGAGCTGAGCTATATCCACATTCAGCCATGTCTTTGGTATGCTTGGGTTTCTCCGGTTTGTACATCTTTTCCCTTTTCGACGTGGATCGTTTCATTGTGTGGTTGTCGGATCTGTAATTGTACTTGTGGTTCGTCTTCATCTTTATCCCCATCAATAGTTTTAGTGGCACTTCCCTGAAATGTTACATCCATGGGGGATGGTTCTACCACAACCCTTATTGGAGTAAAGGGTTCTTCGTCTTCTTTTTGTTCTTCCTGAAACTCCTTCTTTGGTATCTTCAAGTGTATTTTTCGGACAGGTGTGGCCTCCTTGATTTGTATGTTGGAGGTTTCATTAAGTTTCATACAATGCATACCTTCTTGTTCAACATTCTTGCTTGATAAACTTTGTTCCCCATGTGTGTCTTGGTTCTTCGTCATGAGGCCCCCTTGCTCTTCATTATAGTCCACTTCATGGAGTTCTGCCCATTGTCCATCATCTTTTGATTCGCTTGGAATATCGACATTTAGTAATGAATTTTCTGGTTCTTCTTGTTGTTCTGATGCAGAACTAGAGTTATCCAAGCCGATCTCCCGATATCTGTGGACTTTTGTGAGCTTGCTTCTCGGGTCTGTCGCTTGTTGTGACTGTTGATAGTGATGACCCTGGACCGGTAAGTTGACTTGCCCTTCTGTATATCGATGGGTCTCTTCCAGAGCATCTGTCAAGTCTTTTGCTGTTATTTCTTTCCTTCCTTCAATAGTAGTTTTTGGGAGTACATGGATCCTCTTGGTAGTTGGTGTGTCCTCTTCATGTGGCTTGGCTTCCCGGAGTCTTTTGGTGCCTCTCATTCTAGGTTGAGAGCTTGTTTCTGCCACTTCCACAATATTTGCTCCTTTCTTTTTCTTAGGAACGGTCACAACTTTGGCATATTGAGCCAGGACGGTTGATGATGGCATCTCTTGTAAATGTTCCCTCATTCCTAAAGTGTGGTAGATCAGGATGGTTAGTGCCACACTGCCATTGAGAAACTTTTTATTCTTCCATTGCTTATGTGCTTCAAACAATCTCTCTTGAACATATGGAGTCAAATTGATTTGATTCCCAATTTGCTTAATGGCATGAGACAATAATTGCACAATGATCTTTTGTGGAGCCGTGTATCTGTGCATATTTGGGAAACAGAAGTGTTGGTGGATCAATCTGACCTCATCCTCTATGTCTATTCGGTTGATGTCGGTGAAGGTTCGGGCCTTTGCACCTTTACTTTCTTCTTTCACTACCGTGATCCCATCCTTTTCCCATCCAAAGGCTTCCTTGATTAACTCATGTGTGAATTGAATGATCACCCATTCGCCTGTCTTATCCATTACTCTAGCTTCTGGTACCAAGGGATCATGTAGGGCTGGCTGTAAAGTATTCATGACTTGAGTGCATCGTTGAAAATCAGGCTTATAGATTGGCAACTCAAAATATTTGTTTAGGCCTGCTTTCTTCATGGTGTCTTCAACAGAAGGGAGCGTATGTTGCACTCAAAAGTCCTGGGACATGATTGGAAACTGGTGATCTGTGTCCATGATTTTAATTGTGGCAAGGAACAAATAGTCCCCCGCTGGTTGATCTTCGCGGAACCAGTGTCCTTTTGCTTTGGTGATACTTTGGGGTGGAAACTCCATCACTTCTTCTTGTATGGTTGCTTCAGAATCTTCGGAAGCCATCTGCACTTGTACGTAAAAGTGCATTAGCGTTACATAACCGTATGCAATGCATTGTAGTGATTATTGTCGTCGTCACTCCGTCTCCCCATTAATCCGTGAGTGAGATCTCTTACCACACATTTTTTCAATTTGGTCTTTGTTGCTGAAAGAAAATAAAAGTCAGTGTAGCCGAAGCATTTATTTATATACATAGTAGGTCCATTCCTATTTAGAATGAAGCTAAGATCTACTCTTGTTTGGAGAATGTGCACCACTAGTTTGATAATGTACATCCTGTGCCGAATGCTTGGCCTGGTATTGTGGCCCTATCATGCTTACTTGAGGTGCATTAAAAACTTTATGAGTGCAATGGGAAGCTTTATCTCTTCGATCCTCCGCTCCTCGTGGTTGCTTTGGTTTCCAGATCCATTTCGTGAACACTAAGAGAGGTCGTTTTGTTTCCTTGATCCTTGCAGCTTCTTGTGTTCTGTTTGCTTTCTCCATTGTCCGAGTGAAATTGGCATTGCTTTTCCAGTTTCTCGGATGACTCTTATGTGTTGTTGTCTTTCGCCTTGTCTGATGTAGTACCTCTTCCTTTGTCTTTAAAGCATGTTTAGCTGCTTGCGTGACCTTTTTGGGAATCCATATCTGATGTCGCGATCTTTGAGCTTCAAGCAAGGGCTTAGGGATCCATACTTGCACTGATTCTTCTGGTATGTACTTCTGTGAAGCTGGTTTGGTGATTCCTGTTTCCTTCTTAAGAGTGGGTGCTGACGTTTCTCGACTCTGCCTTTGATCCCTGCGTACCCACTTATATTTGGGTGGGCCTTGATATGAGTATCTGCTTGTTGGTTTCCAATAGTGCGATCTTTTGATGTTTTGAGCAGGTGTAGGAGAGCAAGTCTCCTTAACGGTTGGCTTTCCCTCAACCGCATTGGATGGCTTCGACACTACTGCTGACGTCGTTGGAATTAACGTTTCAGCTTCTATGCGTTCGGTTTCTGAGTTGTGAGCATTGTTGATACTTTCTAATGTCGTTTTCTGAACTTCCTCTGAACTTTGTATTATATTTGTTTGAATACAAGGTTTCTCTTCAAGTAAGCTGAAAATCTCCTTATGCCCTATCTTAGCCGAAATATAGCCTTGAGCTAGATGGATACACGCCTCAGTCTCAATGATCCAGTCTTGTCCTAGAATGAAATCTTCTATCAAATCTTCATCCTTGCACACTAGAACTCTCTGTTCCATTGAGGAATTTCCTAGGTGGAGGGATACATTCGTGGTTCCAATACATTCTAGGGTGTGACCTCCAATTCCTATTAATCGGGCTTTTGTGGGATTCAAATCTAATTGCAGATCTTTTGCTATTCTCTTTCGCATGCAGCTAAGTCCTGCTCTTGAGTCTATCAATGCATCTATCAATTTGTACTCTGTCTTGCCAATCCCTAGGTTTAGGTAAGGTTGCGTTTTACACCTACCCGTTGTATCATGATTATCGACTTGGTAATTTGCCATAGGGATAGGCTCTTCTCCTTGGAGATAGCGTTCATCTCTTTGCCTCATCCATTCTTTCCGTTTCCTAATGCGCTCTAGTGCTTCTTGTCGAGCTTCCTCTCTAATTCGCTCTTCCTCCTTTTTCCTATTTTGGGCACCTACCAATCGTGCTAGCATTTGATCAGTCAAGGGCTCCATGAATCGTCTCACTCTACATCCACTGATGTAGTTCGGAAGAATGTCTCCGTCTAGCGTGGCGAGATTGACTGCACCACCAGTAGAGATTCGATTTATGATCAAAGGTCCGTATCCGCGTTTTTGTAACTTCTTGGCATGTTGTTTCAAGGTGTACACTAGGACTAAGTCTCCTTCTTTAAGTCCCTTGTCTTTTATATGTGCATCATAATATGCCTTTTGTCTCCGTTTAGCAGCATAAATGCCTGCTACTACTTGCAATCTGATTTCATGTAACTTCTCGATTTGATCTAGTTGTTGGGATAATTCATGTCCGTTCCATTCATATTGTTGGGCCACTTTCAATGTTGGCACTAAAAAGTCAATTGGCAAAATTGCATTTTGCCCATACACTAAATTGAAAGGTGTAGTTCCAATGGCCGTTTTATATGCAACTCGGAATGCCCAAATTGCATGATGCAATTGTTTGTCCCAATCCGACCTTCCATTATTGACAAGTTTAGTCAATATCGTGCATAGTACTTTGTTGGAGCTCTCAGCTTGTCCATTGGCTTGGGGATGGTATGGTGCTGATCTTTTATGAATCACTAAAAACTCGTTCATTTATGACTCGATTACCTCATTGAGGAAGTGCGTTCCCCGATCGCTAACAATCTCAATGGGCAAGCCAAAGCGGGTGAAGATATGCTCAAAGAGAAATTTTGCGGTAGTTTGAGCATCATTCTTTCTAGTGGCTTTTGCTTCTACCCATTTAGTCAAGTAGTCAGTGGCTACTATGATGTACTCCGCATGTGATCCTTTGGCAGGTGGATTGATAGGTCCTATGAAGTCAATACCCCATTTCGTGAAGGCTCTCGTGCATATCATGGGTCTTAATGGCATGTCATCTCTCCGAATTGGGTATTTAGTTCTCTGACAAGTCTCACAACTTCGTACATACGTTTCAGCATCCATATGTAGAGTTGGCCACCACAAGCCCGCAAAGAGAATCATTTTAACAGTTCTTTCAGCCGAAAAATGACCTCCTGCAGCACCTGCATGTGCCATCTCTAATATGGGTAAATATTCTCCTTCATGCACACATAATCTTAGTTGGCTGTCTTTACCTCGCCTAAACAATTGTCTTCCCATGAGAATGTAGTCCTTGCTCATTTCCTCTAAGGATCGCTTTCTTGCTAAACTAGTTCCTAACTCATGTTCTTGAGTTTTTAAGAATTTCACTAATGTTGTACTCCAATTGGGTGCTATGGTCGAAAAAGGTAGAGACATATGATCTTCGGGAACCGTCTCTCGGCATTCTGCACAATTACTTACGTGGTCGTGAACATTCTTGGGCATGTCAGGCCAATACACTCCTAATCTTTTCAATTCTCGTATTGTTCCATGAGTCCCTTGGTGTGTTCTCCATTTGTTCACATGTGCTTGCTCAATTAGTTGTGTTTGTTCATCCTCATCAACACACCTGAGTAACACTCCGTTGGGTTCCTTGTAGTATACACTGTGAAGAGATGGATAGGTATGTGTTGAAGATGAAGAGGTGTTGCAAAATCTTTGCTCTACACTAGCCAAATGAACTCCAGGAGTAGATGGTGGGCCCTTTTAGCTTGCCAATGGATGTATTAGACACCCTATGTACCGTGGAAGATCACTCTCAAAAAGATAGATCAAAACAGATAAGTTGGAGTTAGCTCAGAGGTGAAAACTTGCTATTCTTGGTTAATACACCTGTCCAGTGTTTTACATAATTCTCTGAGCACAGCAGCAATTAGATTAATTCCTCTTGGGGAAGGCTAGGTAGCTTAAAGAGCTAACTTTAGAGAGTAATCTCATCAAAAATAACAAACCACACACTGAGAATGACTTTTAACAAGTGATGACATCATCCCGATTTTCACGGGCTGCTACAGAAATAGACCAGTGAGTAGAAAAATTAACATAACTCAAGATGTAAGAATCCAATGATCATGAAAATTTGTATGCTTATACTAGACAGTAAGTTGAATCCAACAAGCTTAAAATCACTGAATTTGGATGAGTAAACACTGAGAAATGACTCTGACAAGATGACTGAAAAAGTCGGGTACCTGACAGAGAAGTGAAGATGAACATACCCTGTTGACTTCAAATGAACATAACTGAAGATTCCAACATCCAAATGACATGAAAATTTGTGAGCATATAGTAGCCTTATAGAGCTAACTTTACCAAGTTAAATCACTGAAAATGATGAACCAAGTGCAGAGAAACAATCTCTGCAAGCTGACTAAGAAAAACTGAAGTAATGGCAGTGAGTAGTACACATCCCAAGAACATGGAAAGATGAACTCAAATAATCATGAAAATGAAAGTATATTGCTTGTACAATACAATGACTTACTGATACATATGTGTGCCTTGAAATCACACCTTGATATGGCATAAAGCTCAGCTCTTGGAGGTCTTCACATAGGTCTCTCTAACCACGACTAAAAATGCCATCTATTTATAGTTGAGTTTGGGGGGCTAACTTCCCTCAATCACTCTCCAATCAATCAATGATTGATTTGATTCTCTACCTACCACAAATCACGAATTCGTGGCTCCTCTTTCCATTCTTGATCATGTGGGCTCAACCACTTAAGATTCTCTTACTTTTACATTAAGTAAACTCTTCAAAAGTTACAAGAGGTAGTTCACAAGTGAACTTTACATAGTCTTCATTTTGAAGCTTCTTTAATGACTTTGTGAGACTCAAGCCAATACTTAGGCTTGTCATAGACTTGCTCCAACAGCTCCCCCTCAAGCCAAGTATGCTTGAGGTCTTCAATCTTCCAAGATTACCTGCAAACCAATCATAGCCTTGAATTTGCAAAGCTTTGTACCATCCAATGCTTTAGTTAGAATATCTGCACATTGTTGATGAGTGGACACATATGATATTTGAATCTCCTTGCTTAGGATCTTCTCTCGTACATAATGATAATGAACTTCAATATGTTTAGTCCTTGCATGAAAAATAGGATTAGCAGCCAAGTGAATAGAACTCATATTGTCACCAAAAATAGTTGGAGTTCCAAACTCCAATCCAAGATCTTTGAACAATGTCTTCATCCACATAGCTTCCTGTGTAGCTATGGCAAGACCTCTATATTCAGCTTCAGTAGAAGAGAGAGCAATTGTGGGTTGCTTCTTGGATGACCATGAAATAAGCTTTGAACCTGCAAAGGTAAGATAACCTGAAGTGCTCCTTCTATCTTCCTTGGAGCCAGCCCAATCTGCATCAGAAAATAGCTTCAAACCTAAATCAGATACATAAGGATAGTAAAGTCCTTCATTTATGGTTCCTTTGAGATATTTGAGTATCCTTTTGGCAGCATCCATATGTGGTTTCCTTGGTGTGTGCATAAATTGGCTTAGCACACTCACACTGTAACATATATCTACTCTTGTCAATGTGGCATAGTTGAGACTACCCACTAGACTTTGATATGATGTGATGTCCTCTATGAGTTCACCTTCATGTGAGCTCAATTTGTGATTAACCTCCATTGGAGTACCTGCAATCTTACAATCTTGCATCTTGAATTTTGCCAACATGTCCTTAATGTACTTTCTTTGAGTGAGAAACAAACCATGATCTTTGTAGACAACTTCCAAACCTACGAAGTAGGTAAGTGAACCCAAATCACTTATCTTGAACTCTTCTCTCATCTGATCTTTGATCTTCTTCATACCATCTGCATCATTTCCTGTCAATATAATATCATCTACATATACACATAGGTAGACCTCGGAATTACTCTTTTTAATAAAGAGTGAAGGATCTGCTTTGCTTGGTTGAAAGCCTTTGTCCTGCAAGAATGAAACAAGCCTGAAATTCCAAGCTCTTGGAGCTTGCTTGAGACCATACAATGCTTTGTTAAGTTTACACACATAATCAGGATAAACTTGACTCTCAAAACCAGGTGGTTGTGCCATATATACCTCTTCTGTTATCCAACCATTCAAGAATGCATTCTTCACATCTAGTTGAAGTATCTTCCAATTCTTGGAAGAGGCAATACTAAGCAAAACCCTAATAGTAGGCATCTTTGCCACAGGAGAGAAGGTCTCCTCATAATCAATTCCCTGAGTTTGTGCAAAGCCTTTTGCTACAAGCCTTGCCTTATACCTGTTAATGGAACCATCAGAATTCTTCTTGAGTTTATAGACCAATCTTGAGCCTATTACCTTCATGGATGAAGTCTTGGGCACCAAATCCCAAGTGTTGTTTTCCTCGAGTGCTTCAATCTCTTCCTTCATTGCATGCTTCCATTCTGTTTTTGCTTTGGCCTCTTCAAATGATGATGGCTCCTCTTGGTTTATGTCCTGTGCTATGTAGATAGAATGTTTAGTTACTAATGAGGTGTCAAACCCATACCTTTCTGGTTTTTTCTTTTCCCTCATAGATCTTCTTAGGCCATGATGTGATGATTCTGCCTCATGTCCAAGTTCCTGCAATTTTGCTTTACCTTTAGACTTCCATGCTTTGATCTTTTCCATCTGACATTCTTCATCATCCTCTGAGGTGTCTTGTTCTTCAATCTTTGATTGTTCTCTACCAAGCTTTGGAAAATCTTCTTCAAGATCATATGGTAAATTGACCTTCCTGCATGAATCTTCATACCATGAATTGTTCTCATCAAAAACTACATCTCTGCTTACCAAGAATCCTTTGTTGGTAGGGTTGTATAACTTGTAGCCCTTTTGATTGTTGTCATATCCAATAAATACACACCTTTCTGCTTTTGGATCCATCTTGCCTCTAACCTGTGAAGGAACATGAGCAAAAGCAATACATCCAAAAATTTTACAATGATCTAAGCTTGGTCTTCTTCCATTCCAAGCCTCATATGGAGTCATCCCATCAAGGGATTTTGAAGGCAACCTGTTAATCAAGTAAGTGGCTGTAGATACAGCCTCAGCCCATAAGTAATTAGATAAATGCTTTTCATTTAACATAGACCTTGCAGCTTCAACAATTGTCCTATTCCTCCTTTCTGCCACTCCATTTTGCTCAGGAGTGTACCTTGTAGTTACCTCTCTTTTGATTCCTCTTTCTTGAAGAAAAGAATCAAACTCATGGGAGAAGTATTCTCCCCCTCCATCTGACCTTAGCCTTTTTAGTGATTTACCTGTTTGATTCTCCACAAGAGCCAAATATCTTTTGAAACATGAAAAAACTTCATCTTTGTGTTTCATAAAGAATAGGATAGTCCATCTGCTGCAATCATCAATAAAGGAAACATAATACCTTGATCCTGATATTGAAGCTTCCTTGCTTGGTCCCCATACATCTGTATGAACCAACTCCAAGAGATCTCCATGCATATAACCTTTCTTCATGAATGGTAACCTGTGAGACTTTCCAAACTGACATGCACTACACTTATAAATCATATGTTGTTTTGACAAGTTAGGGAGTCCAAGTACACTTTGGTCCCTGCAAATTTGCTTTAATGACCTTTCACCAATATGTGCTAACCTTTTGTGCCATACTTCCAATTCTGTGAGTGTCTGACTGCCATAATTAAAGAGAGCAATGTTTCTAGTGTCCTGTAATTCAAATGTGAACAATCTACCTGTCTTTTCACCTTTTGCAATTCTTCTGAATCCTTGACTTGGATCTTCAACAAATGCTCCTGCCTTTGTGAACCTGACTTGCAACCCTTTCTCTACTATCTGCCCAACACTTATCAAATTCTTTGTAATGGTAGGTTGACATAGAGTACCTTACTGAGTAGGTTGATGTTTCCATCAGGTGCTTTGACATTGCCTATTTTCTCCACAGGATGTTTTGTATCATCTCCTGTTTGTACCTCATGCTTATTCCTTGGATCTTCTAAATCTGATAGGAGTGCCACATTTCCTGCCACATGATTTGAACAACCTGAATCTATGTAGAAAATATGCTCATCAGATTTACCTTGTGGCATAGCCATGTTCATGATCAATAATGAATCCTCTTTGTTTGAGTCTTCTGTGTAGTTATTGTAGTCTCTCCTTCCTTTGTAGCCTCCTTGATAGTTTGAATGATTGTAGTTGTTGTAGTTGCCATGGTAGTTGTTGAACCTTCCTCTTGAGTAGCCATAACTTCCTCTATTGTATCCTCTGCCTCTTTGATTCCTGGAATTCCTAAAGCAATTTTCAGTTGTATGATTAGTTAATCCACAAATAGAACATGAGTTGGAGACTTGGGATCTCCCCCTGCCTTGTCTACCTCCTCTTCCTCTACCTCTGCCATGTCTTCCTCTACCTGCATAGTTAGCTTGATATGTACCTGCTTCATCATCCACTTTCTTTGCCTTTCCTTTGTTATCTTTAGACTTGCTTTTATCCGTGTATAAAGCTGAAGATTGATTACCTTTAGAGCTTTCTCCATTTTTGATAAGCTTTGCCTCTTGAGTAAGTAATTGTCCAATGAGTGCGTTGAAATCAGGTACATGCATGTCCATGTACAAATCCATAGCTGTGGTGAATGCTTCCCACTTGTCATCTGCCTTCAAGCCATTGATGACCTGCCTTACAATTTGCTCTTCATCTATTACCTCTCCAATGCTTCCCAACTGATCTGCTATGTCCTTGAGCTTTGTGACAAAATCAGTCACATTTTGTTTGGGAGCCTTCTTGAGAGTTGTGAAATCCAGCCATAGTTGATGCTTCCTAGCTTTAGTACTTGAAGCAAAGAAAGCTTCAAGTGCATCCCACACTTCCTGAGATGTCTTACAACTTCTAATGTGAGGCAACAAAAAATCTGAGATAGAGTTGAGGAGATAAGACCTTGCAAGTGCATCCTTGGAGCACCATGTGCTCAATCTTTCTTGCTCTTCTTGTGTTGGTTGACTTTTGTTCCTGAAACTTGGCATAACTTCATCTCCAGCCACATAACCATATAAACTTCTACCTTGGAGATAAGCTTCCATTCTTAATGACCAAGCTGAGTAGTTACCTCTGTCCAATTTGTCAATTGATGAAGGAAATCCATCTGCCATGTTGTCCAACCTTGCTCTGATACCACTGTGAAGAGATGGATAGGTATGTGTTGAAGATGAAGAGGTGTTGCAAAATCTTTGCTCTACACTAGCCAAATGAACTCCAGGAGTAGATGGTGGGCCCTTTTAGCTTGCCAATGGATGTATTAGACACCCTATGTACCTTGGAAGATCACTCTCAAAAAGATAGATCAAAACAGATAAGTTGGAGTTAGCTCAGAGGTGAAAACTTGCTATTCTTGGTTAATACACCTGTCCAGTGTTTTACATAATTCTCTGAGCACAGCAGCAATTAGATTAATTCCTCTTGGGGAAGGCTAGGTAGCTTAAAGAGCTAACTTTAGAGAGTAATCTCATCAAAAATAACAAACCACACACTGAGAATGACTTTTAACAAGTGATGACATCATCCCGATTTTCACGGGCTGCTACAGAAATAGACCAGTGAGTAGAAAACTTAACATAACTCAAGATGTAAGAATCCAATGATCATGAAAATTTGTATGCTTATACTAAACAGTAAGCTGAATCCAAAAAGCTTAAAATCACTGAATTTGGATGAGTAAACACTGAGAAACGACTCTGACAAGATGACTGAAAAAGTCGGGTACCTGACAGAGAAGTGAAGATGAACATACCCTGTTGACTTCAAATGAACATAACTGAAGATTCCAACATCCAAATGACATGAAAATTTGTGAGCATATAGTAGCCTTATAGAGCTAACTTTACCAAGTTAAATCACTGAAAATGATGAACCAAGTGCAGAGAAACAATCTCTGCAAGCTGACTGAGAAAAACTGAAGTAATGGCAGTGAGTAGTACACATCCCAAGAACATGGAAAGATGAACTCAAATAATCATGAAAATGAAAGTATATTGCTTGTACAATACAATGACTTACTGATACATATGTGTGCCTTGTAATCACACCTTGATATGGCATAAAGCTCAGCTCTTGGAGGTCTTCACATAGGTCTCTCTAACCACGACTAAAAATGCCATCTATTTATAGTTGAGTTTGGGGGGCTAACTTCCCTCAATCACTCTCCAATCAATCAATGATTGATTTGATTCTCTACCTACCACAAATCACGAATTCGTGGCTCCTCTTTCCATTCTTGATCATGTGGGCTCAACCACTTAAGATTCTCTTACTTTTACATTAAGTAAACTCTTCAAAAGTTACAAGAGGTAGTTCACAAGTGAACTTTACATAGTCTTCATTTTGAAGCTTCTTTAATGACTTTGTGAGACTCAAGCCAATACTTAGGCTTGTCATAGACTTTCTCCAACATACACTACCTGACAAAATGTGTAAGTTCCTCGATTGAAGAATTTCTTTCTTGCTATTCCTATTGATTGAGTGTTGAGGGCCATGGGTGAGTATAGGGACCAATTTTTCTGCCCACTTTGGGCAAACTTCTAGATTGAACAAATAAGCATCTGGTAGATCGTCGGGCACTCCACTCGGTGGCTCTCCGTGTGTTAGCCTAGAAAGGTGGTCTGCTCTCACATGTGTGTTCCCCTTTTTCACTATTACTTCAAAATCGAACTCCATTAGTAGTAGAAACCATTGTACCAACCTTCCCGTGTTACAAGGCTTATTGACTAAGTACAACAAAGCTTGATGGTCTATGAAGAATTTGAACTTGTTGGCTAAAAGATAATGTCTGAATTTCTTCACTGCGTATACCATTCCTAAGCCTTCTCGTTCCGTAGTGGTATAATTTCTTTCTGCTTGATTCAGTTGTCTACTCGCATAAGCAATTGGATGATCAAGCTTGCCTTCATCAGCCGGCTGGGCTAGGATACATCCAATGGCATAGTTAGAAGCGTCAACATGAATGTGAAAAGGCTTGCTCCAGTTGGGTGATTTCAGAATTGGGGCTGTACTAAGTCTCTTTTTCAACTCGGTGAATGCCTTTTCGCACTCTTCTGTCCAAGTAAATTGAGTCAAGAGACCATACAAGGGTTTTGCTATTATGGCATACATGTGAATGAACCTACGGTAGTATCCACAATGTCCCATAAAGGCTTGCACTTCCTTTGCATTCTTGGGTCTTGGTAAGTCTAAGATGACTTTAATCTTGTCCTCATCCGTAGATATTCCCGAAACTATGTGTCCTAGAATTTTCCCTTGCCTTACCATGAAGACACATTTCTCTGGGTTTAAGCAGACTCTGTACTGTCTACATTTGTTGAATATCTTCCTCAACTTGGGAATGTGATCGGGTCTTTGATTGGAGTATGTGCACAGGTCATCTACATATACTTCCATGCTTTTTTTCAGAAATTCCTTGAAAACATGACACATCAATCTCTGGAAGGTAGCTGAAGCATTAGTGAGTCCAAAGGGCATCACTCTGAATGCATACACTCCCCATTCAGTGGCGAATGCTATCTTATGTTGATCCTCAATCGCAATAGCTACCTGATTGTATCCGGAGAATCCATCTAGGAAACTATAGACCTCCTTACCTTCTACTCTCTCTAATAAATGGTCCGTGATAGGTAGTGGGTAGCTGTCACGTATAGTGGCTGCATTCACCTTCTTCAAATTTATGCACACTCTCAATTTTCCATTTTTCTTAGGCACTACTACTAGTGGCGATACCCACTCGGTATGTTCTATCTCATATATGAATCCTGCCACTAGTAGTTTGTCTATTTCTTCCTTAATCTTTGCTGCGTAGACTTCATTGTATGTATAAGGACGTTGTTTGGAGGGTTTTGCATCTGCTGTCATTGGTATTCGATGGGAACAAATAGTGGGTTCTACCCCTTTGAGATCCTTATAGGTCCATGCGAATACATCTCGGTACTCCCGGATAAGGTATATGAGTTCCTCTTCCTCTTCTTCAGACACATCTTTACCAATATATGTGCATCTTTCTTCTCCTTCCTCAACTGTCACAACAATTTTTTTCGTTTGTTCCTTGTTGTCATACGCTTCTCCGTCTCGTGCCTCTCGTCTAGGCATTTGAATAGCCACTTTTCTTTCCTCCACTTCGTATTTTTTAAAGTGTTCAGGAACTTCAAAAAGATCTGGGTCCGGCCCTACCTTACTCCTGTTCTCCTCCTGCCTGTGTATTGCCATAGCAGTTTCAATTGCTAAGATCTTTGTTGGTTCCTGTTCCTTCTGGTTCTGAATAGTATTTAAGCAGTTTTCTTCGGAATCAAATTCTGGTTCCATCTCTATACTTTGATATTCCTCTTTCCATTCTTTTTCCAGGAATTCCCCTTCTTCTACTTCTTGAAGAACAACCATATAGAAGTTTACATCATAGCCTTCCTCATCTATGCATTCATTCACCGTCAAAACTTCCTCGTTTACGCATACATCTAGAGTTGCCAAGATTTCCATCCATCCATGTGGCTCAAAGATCTCATCAGAAAAGATTTGAGGCGTGTAAGTGGGGTCCTCTACTGCTCGATGGTTAGGATGTCCTATCGGCCATGGTTGCCTTTTGCTCTCTTCCCTCTTGGCTTCCTTACACATCCACAACTGGGCATCTTCATGCATCCAAGATTGATCACTTGATCCGGTACTGTGAATGGATAAGTCATATCCTTCCCGGTGTATTGGATTCCATTGTAGTGGAGGGACATCTCGATAAGCAAATGTGTGCAAATTTATTTTGGTGGTGTTTCCTTGATGTTGCAGGTATAAAGAATCTCTTCCCCAATCCTGTACTACCCGCATTTGTCTCATGAAGGGTCGTCCTAATATCATCTCGTAGTTGTTTGCTTTCTCGAATTTACAGATGGCTAGGGTGTGTTCGAATTCTACTCCACAAGTGGTTAGTTTGATCCTTTCCAATATTCCTAAGGGTTTTTCTACATGACCGTCTGCTAATTGGAGTTTCATGCGTGTGGGTCGTAAGGCAGGTTTTCCCCATTTTTCCCAGATTTCCTTGGTGGCAATTCCTACCCCGGCTCCCGTATCTAGAATAGCCTTGGTCATGTACCCATTGTGTGTGACTGGTAGACAAGTATTACCCTCATCCCCTTCACTAAACTCTCCCACTTTATCAACTCGAACTTGTATTGTGGAGTTATTTTCCTTCTCCTTTTCATTCGGTCCTCCAATCTCTGGCTGTGATTCTAATTGGTTTGCCATTTGCGTCCATAATTGTGGTTTAAGTCGAAGCAATTCTTCCACCGTCAATTTGCATTGTACTTTTGTTTTCTTTAATTCTGTTAGATTGTGTGAACTCTCTTCTACCTTTTCCTTTCCCTTTCCATGCACTGTGGGTGCTCGTATTATTACTGACTCCCTTTCGTATTCTCCCATGTAATTAGGCAATGTTGAAATGCTTATGGTTTCCTCTCTTCCTCTGTCAAGTCTTGATACTTCTTCGTATACTTCCTCCAAGTTGGGGTGAAGTTGACAATCTTCCACATCTATTTCCTCAAAAGGAGGTGTATTGTCTCCATTCTTCTTCCATTGCTCCTCTCGTATTCTGTTCCATAAGTCTTTTGGCCAATCTGCCTCTAAATCTGGGATTATTGACATCGATTCATCTCGAGTTGTTATCTGACCGCTTTGGTCATCTTCTTTCCTAGGTTCCTTGCTATTGGACTTTAAGCATTCTTCATACAGACTATGTGCAATCCTGGTCTCTGGTAGAATTGGGATAGGCTTTTCTAGGGTTGCTTGTGCTATTTCTATGAGTTTCCTGCATATGATCAGTCTTTCTTTTTCTAATTCCCCTTTAGGGTAGATTTTTTCATGTTGTTCAACATTTGGGCCCATCTTGATTCTAGCTCGGTAGGCTTTCAACCACATGTCTAAATCGTCTGGCTTTGGGTCTGCTAGAATTGATCCGGGCTTCTCCCTATCTGAGCTAGGTCAGGGTAGCTCAGGGGTCTCCTTAGGATTCCCTTGTTCCTTGTGCTTATTCGGGTTTTTGGTTTGCTTTTTACTGTTTATAGTCTTATTTTTTGCCCATTTGTCCTTGAGTTTCTCTCGTCTTTCCTTCCATTTCTGAACTTTCATGTTCTGGGGATTTTCACATGGGTCCTCAGAATCTTCCACTATCTGAATTGGAGGGCTTATTTTTTTGTTGTTTTTTTGTTTCTCTTCCGGGTACTGTTCTTTTTGTTGTTTCGTTTGGGCTCTTGTAATGGCCTTTAGTGGCATAGTGTACTCCTTATCACTTCCGGATCCTTCTATGACCTCAATCACATTGATTGGTGCAGTGTCTTGGGATTTGGCTGGGTTCTTAGGGCAATCTCTAAAAAGATGTTCCTTTCCACAATCACTGCAATACCCTTCCCAAACTCTGGGTGGTGGTGGATTATAAGGTCGAGGGCATTCCCTAATGAAGTGATCCCCTCCGCATCTATAGCATGGTCCTCTCTGCACCGGTGGTCTAACGAGAGGTCTCATGGGTTGTTGTGCTTTAGGAGCCGTATACATTAAGGTGGCTGTTTCTGCTCCATACGTTTGATCATAGCCCTCATAACCATAATAAGCCGCGTCATATGTTGGTTCATATTCCATCATGTTGGCTTCATATGGATAGTACTCCCCTGGTGGAGGTTCATACCCTGGGTTGGTTGATTCCACATTGGTCATTATTGATGTTGGTACTATGGCTCTCTCTAAGTTTTCTTCTGGTTGAGCATACTTCACTGGTACTACTTGTTGAGGTTGTGATAGCTGGGGTCCCAGTACTGGTTGTGGTGGTGGGTACGGTGCTTGCTCATATTGTCTTGGTGCTCCTATTGGTGTTGGATAAGGATTGTATCTAGGCATCTCCCTACCAGGCTCTCTAGGTGGATATCCATATGGTCGGTATTGAGGTGGTTGGATAGGCCGTGCTTGCCTATTGAAGGGACAGTTTTCAGTTGTGTGATTGGTGTATTTTTGCTCGATGTGGCAGTATGAAGAAGTCCCTTGTTGTTGCTGTCTGTAGTATGGATACGTAGGTTGTGCACCGGCCCCTCCTCGGACGCACAAGTGTGTGGGGTGCTCTCCTCCACATAAGTTACATCTCCGTAACATAGGCACTCTTTGCACTGGGTTTTGGTAAGCTCTCTGTCCCTGGACTCCTAGTTTCTTTGCTAATAATTCTGCTAATTCTTCCATGTTACTGGAGTTGGACGTGATAGTACTCCTTAAATCTTCTGTTTCAGTGAGGTCAGTTGTACCTTTGAGATCCTCGGCAAGGTTGTCTTCCAAATCAATGCACTCTTGAAGACACTCACTCAGTGTTTGTAATCTCTTCACATACACTAGTGTTCTTAGGGTTCCGTTAGTAAGTCCATCTAAAAATAGTGAAATCATCTTTTGTTGAGTGGGTCTCTCAGCTACTGGGCATCTATCCACATACTGATTGAATCTTCGGGCAACAGTCTTCACGGTTTCATTAGGGCTTTGTTTTAAAGCTATGGATTAAAGATGCAGAATTGTGTTTAATCCCTCTCTTTGTGAATTCTCCAATGACTTCTTGAAAGAATTGTTCCATGTTTTCAAATTGATTGGGATCTAAAGGTTGGAACCAAGTTAGAGCAGTCCCTGTGAGGGTGAGCCCAAAAGACTCATACTGCACAAAGAAGTCCTCTACTTGCTCCGCTCTTAGAACTTGTTTAAATTGTTGTGATATGATCATAGGGCTCTCCCAACCCATCATAATGGTTTCTTACACATTTAGCTACTTGGATAGGTCTCAGCCTTCTCATTGGTTCAGGTGGTCTGGGCATCACAGGGAAGACTGGGATAGCTGGTCGTAATGGCGGTACTCCAGGCTGTCTTCCTACCGGTGGTTGTGGTCTTGCTGGTGGTCGGTACTAGTTCCCTATCCCTGCGTGGGCCTGATTGCGTGTGTGCACTCCTTGAGTTGCAAACTGCACATGAGTATGGTTGGGCACACTTCGTTGACTGGTCTGTCCTGATGTGGTCTGCTCTGTTTCATGTTGATTCCCAAAAGGATTTTGTGAAGTAGTTGCCTGATCTCTCTGAGGAAATACAGGCGTACCCATGTATTTCAGTCGAGCCCTGTCTAAGGCACTCACAGGCCAATATCTCCTTTGATTCTTATCCAAGTAAGTAAGTCCAGTTTCATCATCTGGGTCTTTCAACTCATAAAATGTCATGGGGCTTTCTTCTCTCCCTGGAGCCGGTAAGTCGGTTTGAAGCAACAGGTCTGATCCATGGATCATATAGACTTCCAACAGGTAATCATCTTGAGGTATCAAATCTCCTCTCAAGACCCGTGACACTTGAGACCTGCCCCTCGGGATAGACACAAACTCTTCAGGGTGCGTTCTTTCGGAATTGTTTGGGTCCACGAACTCTCCCTTTCGTTGATCCTCTCAGGAAATTCAGTCACAATATAGATATGGCCAATTTTGTCTACATATGCTCCTCCTTCGTACTTGACAGCAGGTCGGGGCACAGTTGTGGCATCCTGGGATGTTACCATCCTAGCCACAGATCTGTTTAAACCATCCAGGTAGATTGGGATCTCCTGGGCATTGGTGGACACATATTGTAAGGAGGTACGGTAATCCCCTTCAACAGTAGACATGAAATTCCTATTTGGCGTTGGACCTTGCATGTCTTCCGAAGCCATGTGTAGTTCCCCTTCCGAATCACTAGAGGTTTCTGAGTAGATGGAGTGGTGACTAGCCTGGGCAGCACTTCCTACCGAAGATATGACACTTCTTCGACTACTTAGCACTCTTCCTGATCTCAAGTTCATTCACCCCCCCAAGTCTCTCTCTATGCCTCAGAGATTCTCCTTGGGTAGCTCTCCTAATGACTCAAAGTGTCTGACAAAAAGAAAGGGTCAATCTGGACGATACCACTTCCTGACGATACTGCTCTCGGCGATACTGCTTTGACAGTGATACGATACCAGAGGTCCAAACGATACGATACTGGATACTGTCCGCGATACGATACCAAACACCAAGACGATACGATACCAACCTGGAGTCGCGATACTACCTAGGAGAGCAGACGATACGATACCTCTGCTATGCGCGATACGATACGAAAAACCTCGGCAATATGATACTAGGAATATCACGATACGATCTCAAAAGATTCAGGCGATACGATACTGGAATTTATGCCGATACGATATCAGTGTGGTATCGCGATACCGTTCTCAAGGAGAAGCCGATACGATACCACGTGTACGATACGATACCTATGAGACCAGACGATACGATACTTATGACAATATCGCGATACTGTCCGAGTGAGTGGACGATACGATATCAAAGCAGGACACGATACGATACTGCTGGTAACGATACGATACCAACTTAGCAAGGTGAGATCGCGATACCAGCTTAGCGACACGATACCAAAATGGTATCGCGATACCAAGTCTGATACCCGGCGATACGATACCTCAGAAAATTGTACGATCGCGATACCAACTCGGGGTCACGATACCAAAATGGTATCGCGATACCAAGACCGGTATCAAGCGATACGATACCTCGGCGAGTATCGCGATACAAGGGAGTTTTGGTATCGCGATACCAAACCTCAACCGATCGCGATACTCAAGCCAAAATGCAAGACATTTTCAAAAATTTTGCACCCCCTTGCTCTCCTTACTCCCCTCTTCTCTCCTAGCCCTCTGTATCACACAAAAAATCTGTTTTGATATCAGTTTCCCCCCCCCCCCCCCCCCGCGATACTGCGCACGCCCTTAATCATGTGTTTATGCATGTTTAGAGAGTTTTTGGCTAAGATTCTTGGTGAAATCTTACCAGTGTGTTGCTCTGCTTGCACCTGGAACTCAACCCCTAGCTTTGACAGCCTGAAAACCACGATACTTCACTCGCGATACCGGTCGCTGCTAGCAGACGATACCAGACTGCAGTGAAGTGTCAAATGAGCCAAATTTTTTGGTTTTTATATTTTTTTGGACAGAACTTGAACTTGCTAATTTTTGGTGATTTTGGGGATTTTTTTTTTGATGATTTTCGCCTACTCGTACTTCTCCTATCCTCACTAGTCCTCTTCCTCTAACCTAACCCTAGTTCCTCCTTTTCTCCCTCCTCCTAAACCTAACCCTAAAACTTATCACACACACCTCGGAGATGTGAAGTAACAAGTGCTGAAGTGACTGACTACTTGCCACTGGACAATTTTGCATCTACAAGTACGATTCTATCACACTCGATCTATAACCATCACGAAGGCACCTTGGTTGAGTGTTCCCCGACAACGGCGCCAAAAACGTGTGTACTTGAGCCAAGAAGACTCAAGGACTTGTGTCAATGAGACTGTACCTCAATTGCCACACAAGTGCGTATAGAGGGTACTTAACACACATCTAATTGTCAATCCGATGGAACGACGTACCAAGTGTATGAAGACGTGTGCACACGTGATGGAAAATGAAGTGGTCTAGCTAGCATGCATGAGAAAAGACTACTACCTCTCACACTCACTGAAATGCTGAAAGTGTTTGCCGCAAAGCCTCTTACATCAGTTTTCAGAAATTCAAGGATTTCTCCCAGCTCTGAACTCCGAATATAGGCAATAGGCTACTCCTTTCGAAGCTCTCGCCGAGACGCATCTACTGGAAGTGGTTTCACTCGATTCTGACCACTCTGCTTCAAGTTATGGCAAAAACAGTGAATGACGGGAGACACCAACACCCACGCCACAACTCCTCCTAGCTCGCACACGCACTACAGCAGCTCAAAATCAAGGGGAAGGGATAGACAACAGTCCTACACATGCATTTCAAGCATAACACACACATACAAGAGCGAAATGAAGATCAAAATCAGCATGAAAGAGGCAAACTCGAAAATCTGTAGAGCTCCTTCTTCACAATGGCAAAAAGTTCTTACAAAGAGTCACAAAGTGACTTATATACTAGTGCCCTAAGTTTGGTCCTTTCACACAAGAGACCGGCACTTTATTCACTAAAAGACTAATTTTTCTACTAATTTACATGGGTAAGCTTCTAATCTTCTGTGGGGATGCATCTAGAGGACTCCTCTAGTGCATTTACAACGGAAAATATATACAAGAGTGGTTATAATACAAAAGTTATGTGTCCAAATCGGAAAAATTTTGGGGCCCTTCAATTTCTCTACTTTGTGCTCTGCAACACCTTTCTTGTGAAACATATACACCATGATCTGTGTATGTGATTTCCATTCCTAAGAAATATGATAATTTCCCTAGGTCACTGATCTTGAACTCTCTTTCGAGTAGTTTCTTTACTTCTGTAATCCCTTCATCTGAGGTTCCTGTGATTATTAAGTCGTCTACAATTAAATACAAATGTAGATCATACCTTCTTCTGTTCTCTTTATGAGTAGACTTGCATCTTCCTTCGAACTTTGGTATCCAAGTTCATTCAGATATTTCACAAGTCTGTAATTCCAAGCTCTTGGAGCTTGCTTCAGTCCATAACGTGCTTTTCTTAATCTGCAGACAAAGTTTGGAGCCGAAAGATTCTAAAAAGCAAACTTTGTCTGCCTCTTTGATATCTTCCGCTCCTAGTTCTGCTATTATTGTTCTGATTCTGATTTGATCCTTGTTGATTGTGCCAACAGTCATGAGCCAGATGATTACTTAATCCACAAATCAAGCAAGCCTTCTTGTTGGTATTCTGGCTACTTCTTCCTCTTCCAAAACCTCTTGATCTGCCTCTACCAGTGCCTTTACCTCTTGCGTAATAGGCCTGAGAGCTCGACTCTTCTTCGTCTTTTGGTTTACCTTTGTCTTTCTTCTTGTTCTTCATGTACATCGCTGAACTTTGTCCTTTGTCTCCATCTCCTTTCAGGTCTTGCTCATATGTGAGCATCAAACCAAGCAACTGATTTAAATCTGGTACAAAATGATTTAAAGAAAGTTCAGTTGAGAGTACGAAAGGTTTCCACCTTTCATCTCCTCTCAAACCTGTGAGCACTTGCGCTATCAATCTGTGATCTTCGACTTCTTCATTTATGGATCCAAGACTATCTACTAGGTCCTTCATTTTAGTAACATAGTCACTAATGCTTTGACTCGAATTCTTTTTGAATGTCGTAAATTCGGACCCTAAGCTAGCCTTCCTAGTTTTCGTAGTATTTTGGAAATGATCTTCCAATGCACTCCATATGTCCTCTGCTTTCTCCAGACCTCTAATGTGCGGTAGTAGATGGTCTGTTATGGTATTATAGATGTAGGCTCTTGCCGTTGCATCTGTCTTCTGCCACAGCTTCAAGGCTTCTAATTCTTCTTTTTACGGTTGACTATCATCTTCAAAAGTCGGCTTCTTTTCTTCTCCGGTCACATACATCATTAAGTCCTTACTCATAAGTAAGGCTTCCATGCGCATTACCCATGTAGGATAATTATCTATGTCCAGTTTGTCAATAGTAACGTGGTCTGCCATAATTTTTCAGTGAGTATGATGTTAAGGGTTTTACCTTTCACAAAGCTTTACTCTTGAGGATGACTTCAGAATACTTCTTGATATCGTTCTCTGTTGATCTCTTCAGCGTTCTCCTTCCCTTATGGAAGTTTTCGACTTCTCTTGTATCTTCACTTCCGGTTGTTCCTTGAGAACCTTTCTGCTTTTCATAATCTTTTGGCTCTTGGGTCTAGCCTGCTCTGATTAGATATGCCTAGATCTGATATCCACTTGTAGTCAATTCGCCCTTGCTCTTGGATCTATCCTTGGCTCTGATACCACTGTTGTGGTTTTACTCGGCTCTTCCTGATACCACTTCTTGTCGACGCGATGAAGGCTGAACCTTATTAAGCCTGCGGAATTCGCCACGCCCAAGAAGAACTAAGCTAGAGTGATTTAGAACACCTATGTAATCAATCAATAGCTTAGCAAAGTTTTTGACGCTCAATGTATAAGACTGTGCTCTAAATTCACTGAAAATTTTCACCGAAACTTAACCAGACTATCACTGGACTGACACCGTGATCGTACCGGAATTGTACCGGAATGAACTTCAATTCTGATTATAATTACTTCAAGTGAATGTTTATGAAGTAAGGGAGTGATGCGTGAACTTCCTTAACTTACTGAACTCTTCCTGAAGTTCAAGGAAAAACTCCACTAGTTCAGAAAACCTCTTTCCGGTCAGGCTTTGTACTATGTGTAGATATCTTTTCCACCGGAACCTTTGATCAACTGAAAGTAGAGATGTCTAGCTACACAATGAGCTATCTCTCATACAAAACTTTGCATTACTCTGCGAGATCTACTTCGTTCTTCTATCGGAAATTACTCGTTTACTGAGAAACTGTAATTGTTAACTATCTTTAACCGTAGTATGACAATACTTCAGTTTCTTCACATACGAACAGTGCACACGAATTTCCACATGAACATGTGTTTTCTATTAGAGAAGATGTGTACAAACAGGCTTGGCCTCTTCTTGCTCAAGCTACAGAAACTCTCCTATAGTGAGTAGTTCCTTCCTACCATCTCTCTCAGATGAATACCCGACATTTCAGGTTTCTGTTATTCATCTTTACATACGCGATCTCTGGCGTCTTCTTCTACATACGCGATCTCTGGCGTCTTCTTCTAACCATAACTAAAAAAATCTCTCTCTCATTCTTTCTGTATGTACTCTATTTATACTGCGTGCTCTTGAAAACGCACTTCCCCTTCCATTATTCCTATGCATTCTATGTACAGTTTGATTCGGTGTAACGAACTCTGATCCTGGAAGATTCTGTACTGTACATAACGGTCGTGGATTTGTCCCTCCACTAAGGCTTTTGATTTTCTTTGATTCTGCTTCTCTTTTTCTTTTTTCTTTTATGCATGTCTGTTTGTCAAATTCGTGAGTGTTTCTTCAACAGCTCCCCCTCAATCACTAATTTGACATCTTCCGGTCTTTCATATGTCTTTCTTTCTTTTATACCTGCCATCTCTTTGAATCTGTTTGTCTTCGTTCCATCCAAGCTCTTTGTCAAAATGTTTGCAATCTGATCTTTTGTCGGAGTGTATACTATTTCTATATCTTTCTCCATTACCTTTTCCCTCAGGAAATGATACTGAATCTCTATGTGCTTTGTTCTTGCATGAAATACTAGGTTTGCTGCAAGATACAACGAGCTCATATTATCTCCATGTATGATAGGTACACCTTGATCAATACCCATGCTTTTGAACAAGGTGTGCACCCATATTATTTCTTTAGCTGCTTCTACGAGTCCTTTGTATTCGGCTTCTGTTGACGATAACGCTACTGTGTGTTGCTTCTTTGAACACCAGCTTACCAGCTTATCTCCTAGGTATATCATATACCCATGCGTTGATCTTCTGTCATCTTGACTTCCAGCCCAGTCTGAGTCACTATATGCTTTCAGTTTTATATCTGACGTAAAAGGATAATATAATCCTTCTTTTATAGTTCTTTTGACGTATCTAAGAACTCTTTGTCCTGCAACCCAATGTTGATCTGTCGGACAATGCATGAATTGTGAGAGAACTCCCACTGCATAACTAAGATCTGGTCTCGTTAGCGTAGCATAAATTAAACTTCCTACTAATGAGTGATATCTCTTCATAAATTTAAAATCTGCACCACTGCATCTGCTGAGTTTATGATTTACTTCAAGTGGTGTTGAAGCTTCTCTGAAATTCTCCATATTAAACTTCTTCAGTAAGTTTAGGAGATACCTTTCTTGTGAAACATATACACCATGATCTGTGTATGTGATTTCCATTCCTAAGAAATATGATAATTTCCCTAGGTCACTGATCTTGAACTCTCTTTCGAGTAGTTTCTTTACTTCTGTAATCCCTTCATCTGAGGTTCCTGTGATTATTAAGTCGTCTACATAAATACGAATGTAGATCATACCTTCTTCTGTTCTCTTTATGAGTAGACTTGCATCTTCCTTCGAACTTTGGTATCCAAGTTCATTCAGATATTTCACAAGTCTGTAATTCCAAGCTCTTGGAGCTTGCTTCAGTCCATAACGTGCTTTTCTTAATCTGCAGACAAAGTTTGGAGCTGAAAGATTCTAAAAAGCAAACTTTGTCTCCCTCTTTGATATCTTCTGCTCCTAGTTCTGCTATTATTGTTCTGATTCTAATTTGATTCTTGTTGATTGTGCCAACAGTCATGAGCCAGATGATTACTTAATCCACAAATCAAGCAAGCCTTCTTGTTGGTATTCTGGCTACTTCTTCCTCTTCCAAAACCTCTTGCTCTGCCTCTACCAGTGCCTTTACCTCTTGCGTAATAGGCCTGAGAGCTCGACTCTTCTTCGTCTTTTGGTTTACCTTTGTCTTTCTTCTTGTTCTTCATGTACATCGCTGAACTTTGTCCTTTGTCTCCATCTCCTTTCAGGTCTTGCTCATATGTGAGCATCAAACCAAGCAACTGATTTAAATCTGGTACAAAATGATTTAAAGAAAGTTCAGTTGAGAGTACGAAAGGTTTCCACCTTTCATCTCCTCTCAAACCTGTGAGCACTTGCGCTATCAATCTGTGATCTTCGACTTCTTCATTTATGGATCCAAGACTATCTGCTAGGTCCTTCATTTTAGTAACATAGTCACTAATGCTTTGACTCGAATTCTTTTTGAATGTCGTAAATTCGGACCCTAAGCTAGCCTTCCTAGTTTTCGTAGTATTTTGGAAATGATCTTCCAATGCACTCCATATGTCCTCTGCTTTCTCCAGACCTCTAATGTGCGGTAGTAGATGGTCTGTTACGGTATTATAGATGTAGGCTCTTGCCGTTGCATCTTTCTTCTGCCACAGCTTCAAGGCTTCTAATTCTTCTTTTTACGGTTGACTATCATCTTCGAAAGTCGGCTTCTTTTCTTCTCCGGTCACATACATCATTAAGTCCTTACTCATAAGTAAGGCTTCCATGCGCATTACCCATGTAGGATAATTATCTATGTCCAGTTTGTCAATAGTAACGTGGTCTGCCATAATTTTTCAGTGAGTATGATGTTAATCTTCCAAATGGACATCATTTACATAATGAATAGTTAGATCAAATGGGAAATGTTTGTATGGATGTATGCGATTGGCATAGTATAATTGGGATCAAGCATTAATCAATAAATTAATAGATATTATGAAGTTTTCAACAATATTGGCAAGATATGTTAGAGAATGATCACAAGTCAAAGATATACCCATGGTAAATGGCCATACTTATATGTATGTATATATATATATATATGTATATATATATATATATATATATATATATATATATATATATATATATATATATATATATATATATATATGTATGTGTGTGTGTGTGCTATAAATAGCAATGAAATTCTATGATCACCATGGGTTCTACAAAAATAATAATTACAAAGAGTGAAGTCACTGACAAAAATTCAACCATACAAAAAGATCCTAGTATTTTTGTACAAGTAGATTCAACGAAATTGTATTATGATGATCATGCTACATTTGCATTCCTTGAACAATGCAAAAAAATATTTTTTGTGCCAAATAATTTTGATATAAAATTTTGGTATGTCATACAAGTGGATCCAAGAAATAAACAAATATTTGAGGATTTGGATACACCAAATTTTGTAATTGTTTAGATCCAATGTCTCCTTCAAATACCATGCATGATATGATGGGACTTGCTCCTGAACAAGCATATGAGGATACTCAAGAAGCCCGAGAAGAGGATACTATGATAGAGAATGATATAGATTTGGTACCTTTGGAGAACGATAAAAGCCTCTTGAGATTGGAATTGGATCTAGATCAAAAAATGGAGAGAGATCTATATGATGTTCTAATTACACGATATAGTGTGTGAGTTATTAATTATTTTTTATTTAACTTTAGTTATTTTGTCTTAATCACACTAATGTGTGTGTTTATTATGACATGGCTGATAATACACCTCAATATTACAATGGTATATAATTCTAGGAAATCATGTCTCAATCAACTCTTGCATAGATGTAGATGGCCTTATAGATGTTTACAACATCCACACTCCATACTCCTTCTCAAACTATTCCACTCGTAGGGCAAACCATACTTGCAGGTGTTGCATCTCCATAGTATCATAATTATCTTTGGGTTTATGCAGGTTCATGTTGTATAGTCTTGTGCATCCACATGCATTGATAAGCTTGCATAGGCATGAGAGGATTTTTTCTTTTCACTATCGATGTGTATACGGATGGATATATCAATGAAGATAATGATACTAGTTATTTGTCACTTTTAAATTAGAAATTGTTATTTTATTATGTTGTATTCTAAAAGACATATGCATTGCTATTTTGATAGTGGCCGCAATAGCAATCCATATGTTTTTCATAATACAATGTAATAAAATAGTGACCATGAGTGTCTAGTTGGTTCAAATGAATCTGAAATTGGACATTAATTGGCTAGTGTTTTGTGTAGGCCCAAATCTTGAAGTTGGATTTAAGTATAAGTTCATGTGTTCTTTAAACAAAGGAAGGTTGTGTGACCTAGTGGTTAAAGTGTTCGAGCCTCTCATGGGAGGTATTGGGTCCAAGTCATAAAAGGATCAAAGAGAGTAGAGTATATTTTACTCAAACCTAAGTTCAACCTTCTAGAAGACTTTAACTCTAGTCTATTAGGACACATGGAGCACATTTAGTTACATGGGCAATACTTGGTGGCATAAAACTCACTTCCATAAGTTGAAAGACCCTAGGAGAGAGTTATAAAGAGAGTATTTTGCTTGGGAGGAGAGTCATCTCTCATGAGTGTGGTGGTTGTAATCCTTCCATCTATTCATAGCAACCCATCTCAAGATGACTCTAGAACATCCTCTTGAGGATCACCATAATTGAAGAGATCTTGTGCTCACTTTCATAGTGCCTTATGTTATTGGTAACAACATGTTGCCTTTGTGGTTGAGGAATGTCATTATCAATGTCTCCTCTTTTTTTATCTTGACCTATATATGGGAAGGCACATGATGAGTTACTTCTTTAGTTAATGAGATAATGTGCTTACCATTGTGACCAGGTAGGTGTGATTTTTCAATAGCAAGCTTGGAAACACATGTTTTGAGCATTAAAACGCAAACAAGGATAAGAGACTTGAGGTTGGAAGATCTCTCTACCCCCTCAATCCATTTTCTAGCATAGGCTAAGTGTGATTAGTGGTTGTAATAGATTAGGGGCACAATAGGAACACTCAAGTTCTAAGAGCCTTTAAATTCTCAAGTTCAAGAAGAGGTTAATTTCAATCAAGGGACAACTTAAGGGGAAAGAATTTAATCTCATTGGACAAAGAACATCAAGTACGATAAACCTAAGTGCTCTTGAAGATGCATGTTTTAAGACAATGAAATACATCCAAAATAAGTTAAAATGAAGTGATTGATACCAAATGAATCAACAACATGGTTTTACAAGGGTAGTAAGGTTAATCATTAGGTCATATGAACCTTAGATAAGGCAAACACCTAGGGAGAGATCGACAAAGTATTAGATCGTCTGAGGCTAGTCTTAATCACACATTAAGATCGTGCACTCAACAACTTAGTGACTATCCTTATGTATTGGGCTAAAAAAACAAGTGACTCAGAGATGTCATTTAGCATGGAAAGACTCGAAGGAAGCTCAAGAACGGCCCACCTGGACACTCTTGAAGGAACCTATAAGACCCAGCTGGAATACATCCAAACCAATCAATTAGGTGCATGCATCTATGAGGATGTTCTGAGGTGATGAGTGGTCCAACTCAAAAACCATTATCAACCCTTCGAGATTGAATACCCAGTGGTTGAATTCAAAGAGGGCTCATACATTGATAAGCAAGGAGCCATGTATGTGGTCACTAGCTTACCAAAAAACACATATGAGTTTGGAAAAGTTATCCCAGAAAATGAGATTGGAGATCTAGAGCAAGGAGAACTAGGACGAGAACCAAAGATCCCTAGAGGAAAATCTTTCTTGACTAGAGTGATTACACCATAGTGGATTCCCCAAGACAACAAAAGCATAGAGTTATTCCTGAATAGAGAAACAGATGAAGCCTTTTAGAGATTCAAGCCAGATCAACTTAGTGAAGTAGGCAGAGTCACCATATACGAGTTCAAGGACCCTGAGATACCAGTAAAAGTTATTTATGTAGGTAAAACATTAGAAAGGATGTTTTTGGTAATGGAGCATGGTAGGCATGCCTACACTTGGAAGGATGAATAAGTTTTCCACCCACCTAGATTGAGGGCATCTTATGGTCAACAAGGAGCTAGATCATCTCACATCCGTGGTACCCATAAGGAAAGAATTACAGAAAGATCGGAGGTTAGATTTGAAAACCAGTCCGAAGAGAATGATCAGGATTAGAGACAAAACGAACAGATCAAGAGAGACACAGAAATCCAAGACATCAAAAGGGCATGGATGAGTTTCCCTTGCCCTTACGATCATGTAGCAGAGTTTAGACAAGTATTAACAGTTGAACAAGTCGATGACTTGTTCACTCAATATAATGCCTTTGGTATAACACTCAACAATACAGCCTAGAGATGGTTTCAACCACTACACCAAGGTCAATTTAGGAACATTGATCAGCTGCTAGAAGCCTTTATCACGAAGTTCTCCAAGAGTGGCATCTGACACAATACCTCATCCCTGATCCAAAGCTTCAAGCAAAAACCCAAGGAGATGGTTAGACTAGCAAGAAGATGATTTAGGCAATACCTGGAGAGATGTCCGATCTCATAACTACCCACACCAACCAAAGCAAGTGGCCTTGTTTTAGATGGCTTGCTAAGGGCCAAGATAAGATCATATGTGTATTTAAAAGAGTCTAGAACCATAGAGAAGTGTGTTCATATGTGCATCGATATTGAGGACAACCTAAGGGATGAACTATAACTTTCAAAGATCTATAAAGACCCAAACAATGCTACTAGCTTCACTTCTAAACCATCCACTTCAATAGCGGAGTTGGAAGAGAAAGTAGCATAGAAATTAGGAGTCTCAAGCAAACATATGCCTAGGATGATCTTGGTGAAATGATGTTACAACTACAGAGGAGACCATATGGCTAATGTTTGCCGATTATGGCTCAACCCTAAGGAAACCCCACTAGTCAATATTGTATGATAGAGAGGAGACACACTAACCACACCGTGTAGGATTGCCCTTATAAAAAGCAAGTGGTTATGCAAAATTGCCCACAACCGTATCAGCAACGGGGAAGATATCTAAATTAGTACCAACTATATCAATACTTTAGGCCTCAACAACCTTAGTAGCCACAATATCAAGCTCAGCAAAGACCTCAACCAATGTTGGGTCCACAACCTCCTCCCTTAGCCAATGTGATCCTAGTCAAGTATGCATCAATAAAAGAAAATTTGAGTAGAACCTTAGTGCGAGTGCCTCCCTTGATTTTCAAAAGTGATCCAAATGCTCATGGCTTTGATTCAGTGCATGTAGATAATCCACCAGCTTACTTCATGGATTTACCAGAGCATAACAAAACCTACCCCTAGGAAAATGCTAGTGAACTTAATTGGGAGCCAAAATATTCAATTATATAATGTAGACCAACCCTAACCCAAGGCCCCAACTTAGACAACTGAGACCCCAAGTGTTGATATATTTAGATAGTGATGTGTGTGAACACACTACGACCATCGGGGCACTTTTTCCCATCTTTAGGAGGTTTTTTTTCCCCGACTTGTATATATGCCTATTGCCCTAATGGGCTACTTATCTTTGTACATTCTCTAGTAATACATTCAGTATTGTGTGTTTGTGCTCCAAGCTTCTTCTTCTTCCATGTGATGTTCGCGTGCTTCCGCAGACATCTAACTCCAACAATTGGTATCAGAGAAGGTCATCGCTTCATCTAGGGCGTTGTCGACACTCCTCCGTTTGCAGTCTCAGATTCACACGAAATTTGGTCAGTATACTCAGGGTGTTTCAGAGATCAAAACAGCTTCGCTGTGTGTTTGTGCCAAAGGTATATACCAGTTTCTGTTCACCAGTTTAAGCATCTCGAAGTCTTCTACAAGTCTAGCAGAACTCGTCTGGGCAGTTGTGTTCAACTTTTTGAGATACAGTCAATTTTCTGCATCAAGGTATTTTAGTCACCGGCCATGGATGAAAGCAGTGATGTATTCCGTATGTTGGCTGTTGAGGATAAGTTGGATGGTACCAACTATCCATTATGGGCTTATATGATGCGACATGTATTGGTTGCAAAAGGATTGTGGAACATTGTGCAGGGTGTTGAAAGACGTCCTGTTACACCTCTGACTTCAGGTACTGGAAATACAAGTGTTGGAGCTGATGAAGATGGTGTCGAAGATGATATTCCGCAGATTCCTGTTCGTGCTGCTGTTTCTATTGCACCTACTGCAGAGCAGATTCCCTGGGATGGCAGAGATGCCGAGGCACATGCATTGATAACTTTGTCTGTCAAACGTGTCATTATTCCTCACATTCGCTCTTGTAGAACAGCTAAGGATGCTTGGGATACACTTACCCCATTGTACCAAGCTAGGGATGAGGCTCATGTTGCTTACCTCCAAAAACAGTTGGAGAGTGAGCACATGAATGAAGGTGATTCCGTGGACAGTTTCCTAACGAAGATCAAAGACTTGAAGGAACAATTGATTTCTGCTGATGAGGTTATACCAGATAGCTCACTTGTGCATACCGTTTTGAATGGTCTTCCTGATTCATATTAGAGTTTTGCGTCTACTCTTCGGTTGATGATGAAAGGCAATCCAAATGCCTTATCATTTGAGGAGTTAGTCTCTGTTTTGTTGCAGGAAGATCAGTCCAGGCAAAACAGGTCCATTATGCGAGTTGGAGATCAAGCTTTCCTGGCTAGTCAGAAGGGCAAAGGAAAATGGATCTCTTCAACTAGTAAGCATAAATCTGCTAATTTTGCATATTCGAAGAAGGAGGATAAAGATGAGAAGAAATCAGAAAAGCAGAAATTGTTTTGTAAGTACTGTAAAGGGAATGATCATATCATAAAGAACTGTCCAAAACTGGCTGCTAAAGAGGCAAAGAATAAAGAGGATGGAATGGTTGTTGCAGAGGCCTCTACACCAAAAACAGAGTCTCCAAATCTTGTGCAAGAAGAAGAATGGGTGTTTACTACTGTCTGCAGTTTTGACCCATCTTCTCATGAGTAGTGCATGTCTGCAGTAGACTCAGATGTTTGGTATTTTGACAATGGGGCGACCAAACATATTACCTCGCAGCGCAGTTTCTTCTCTTCACTCGAGCCTGCCCCTACAGGGAATACTGTTACATGGGCCAACAACTCCTCTTATCCTGTTATGGGAGTTGGTAAGATCATTTTGACTATCGCTGATGGTAGTTCTTTCACTTTGTCAGATGCTTTATTTATGCCAGGGATCAAAAAGAACTTGTTATCAGTTTCTACATTAGCCAAGATTGGCTTGGTTGTGAAATTTGTTGATGACAGGTGTACAGTTCATGATCTGTCAAATGGCGATGTGATTATTGCTTCTGGCATCTTATGTCGTGGGCTGTATAAGCTCATAGACTATGAAAGATCTGAAAATGATTTGGCATGTGCAGTAAATGATTCTCAGGCTATGTCAGATGCAAAGCTTTGGCATGCACGCTTTGGTCATCTTTGCTAGTTTGCTATGCTTGCAGAAATCTGAAATGGTGTCCTCTTTGCCCAAACTTGAGGCACCTGGAAAACATGTTTGTGAAGGCTGTATTTTGGGAAAAATGCAGCGTTCCTCCTTTCCAAAAGATGGTTCAGTTCGGGCTACACAGAAATTGCAGCTTGTACATAGTGATGTTTGTGGTCCTATGTAGACACCCTCTTTTGGAAATTACCTTTACTTTGTGACTTTTATTCATGATTTTTCCAGGCATGCATGGGTATATCCACTCAAAGCAAAGTCCGAAGTGTTCATGTGCTTTAAACACTTTTTGGTTTTGGCTCAAAATCTGTCAGCTTGTAAAATGGGCACCCTCCGTTCTGATCAAGGGGGGGAATATATGTCTTCTGAATTTAATACATTTCTGGCTGAACGTGGGATAAAACACCAGTGTATAGTGCCGTATACACCTCAACAGAATGGAGTTGCTGAACAAAAGAACAGGTCACTCATGGAGATGGCGAGGGGTCAAGAGTCAGGCTTTACCACATAGTTTCTAGCTTGAGGCTGTCATGTGTGCAGCATATGTACTGAACAGGTGTCCCACTAAAGCGCTGCAGTCTATCACTCCATATGAGGCTTGGCATGACCTTAAGCCATCTGTTGCACATATGCGTGTTTTTTGTTGTTTGGCATATGCACTAGTGCCTGACAACATCGCAAAAAATTGGATGATAAGGCAGTAAAATGTATTTTTGTTGGGTACAGTTCTGAAAGTAAAGGCTATCGTCTATGTCATCCACAGATTAAACGCATTCTGGTTAGCCGTGATGTTGTCTTTGTGGAAGATGCTATTCAGCCATTGCTTTCATGTACTAAGGAGACATCTGCTAGCTCCAAAGACATGTATGATACTTTGATGCCTCTTTTTATAGGTGGACAGTCTAGTGCTGGTCCTAATGAGGCAACTTATCAGCCTTTGCAGGTTTCATTATATGATGATGCAGATCATTCCATTTCTTATGCAGATTTACATGATGCACTTGTTGATAAGAGAGCTGATATTGAGCAGGCAAAAACTATGCCAAAATGGCTGGTGCAGACTTTGCGTGACAGCAAATTAGATGCACCTTTGTCATATCGTACCCGTTCAGGCTCTCATAGTGCCTCCTTTGCATCAAATTGCTATGCTATGGCTGTGTCTAGTCTCTGTGATGAGAATGATCCTGTTTCTTTTGATGAAGCAGAGAATTCAGAAAATTGGATGGCTACTATGCAATCTGAATATGATGCTATAATGAAGAATGGTACATGGTCTTTATGTGACTTGCCTCCTGGCAAGAAGGCCATTGGCACTAAGTGGGTATATAAGTTGAAGCGTAAACCTGATGGTGCAGTTGACAGGTATAAGGCTAGGCTTGTTGCAAAGGGTTATGCGCAGGAAAGAGGCATTGATTTTGATGAGCCTTTGCACCTACATGCCGTATGACTACTGTTCGGAGCATTGGTGCACTTGCAGCCCATCATGGTTGGAATGTACATCAGTTGGACATTAAAACAACATTTCTGAATGGTGACTTGCATGAAGAAGTGTATGTTTTTCAGCCCCGTGGCTTTGTGCAGAAAGGGCATGAAAACAAGGTGTGCAGGTTAAAGAAGGCATTATATGGTTTAAAGCAAGCACCACGTGCTTGGTATGAGAAGATACATTCCTATCTGGTTGCACATGGTTTTGAGAACAGTCCGATTGAAAGCACCTTTTATGTTAAGCATGTTAATGATGTGCTTCTGATCATTGTTGTCTATGTTGATGACATGTTGTTCACTGGTCCTATTGAGAAGCATATTGCTGATTTCAAGGCTGATTTGCATGCCTCATTTGAGATGTCTGATTTGGGGCATTTGCATCACTATTTGGGCATTCAGTTTATGCAAGTTGATGGTGGAATGGCTTTGTGTCAAACGAAATATATTGACACATTATTGCAACGTTTTGGCCTTGAAGACTGTAAGCCTATTGCCACTCCTATGGAGACAGGTTTACGATTGAGTCTTCATGATGCTGGAGATGCATTTGATGTTGTTCTCTATCAGCATGCTGTTGGATGCTTGATTTATTTATGCATTACTCGACCAGATATTTAGTTTGTTGTCTCACAGATGAGCAGGTTTATGCATTTCCCAGGAGTCATGCATTGGAAGGCGGTTAAGCGCATCTTTCGCTACTTGAGTGGTACTCAGCTACTTGGGTTGTTTTAGCCCAAGGGGGGATCACTACCGCCAGATTTGCATGCTTTTTCTGACTCAGATTGGGCTGGTTGCTATGACACTCGAGTGTCCACTAGTGGTTTTTGCTTCCTGCTTGGTAGCTCATGTATATCTTGGTTGAGCAAGAAGCAGCCTATTGTGGCCACTTCCAGTTGTGAGGCTGAGTATAGGGAAGCTTTCACAACAACCGTTGAGTGTGTGTGGCTCAGACGCCTTATGGTTGATTTGGGTGTTGGCCAGTCTTCTGCCACCACCATCTTCACTGACAGTCAGAGCGCATTGGCAGTTGCGAGGAACCCTATGTTCCATGCTCGCACTAAGCACATTGAGGTGCATTATCACTATGTCAGGGAGAGGTTCTCTACTGGGGAGATCAGCTTGGCATATGTGCCCATGTAGGAGAACATTGCAGACCTTTTCACGAAGGCTCTGCCTAGGGAGAAGTTTGAAGCTTTTTGCAAAGCTTTGGGCTTACTTCCTTTTGTGGAGTGATTTCCACATAGCTTGGCACTTCCTTATACATGAGTGCCAGCTCCTTGTTCACCGCATCACTCCCAGGGGGGATTTGTTGATATATTTAGGTAGTGATGTGTGTGAACATACTAGGACCGTTAGGGTACTTTTTTCCCTCTTTAGGAGGTTTTTTTCCCCCGGCTTGTATATATGCCTATTGCTCTAATGGGCTACTTATCTTTGTACATTCTCTAGTAATACATTCAGTATTGTGTGTTTGTGCTCCAAGCTTCTTCTTCTTCCTTGTGTTTTTCGCGTGCTTCCACAGATGTCTAACTCCAACACCAAGTACCAAGAGGACCATGCTAAAGGTGCCAAGGAGACCACTTCATTAGAGATTGTCCAATCCTTGCACTAGGGCATCCACAAGCAGTAAGCATTCAAGGATTTTGTCTTGATTTTGGTAATGAGCATCTTCTAAGGGATTGCCCTAAGAATCCAACTAATGTGTAGAAAATCACACCTATTAATGTTATTGGCTTGGTGGTAGACTCTAGCAGAAGCAACCCCAATGCAAGTAGTAACTAGAGCTCAAGAGCTACAACAAAACCAAGGCATAGGTCAAGAGAAGAGCTTAGACAATAGTGAAATGGATAGCACAACTAAAAAGAGAATGAAAGCTTGGAAAGATAGTTGTGAACGGATGAAAAGACAATGGACAAAGAAGATGAGTGAACTAGAAGAAAGTTTAAGGGAGATTAAAGCTAAGCTTATAGAGATTGCATCTCAGACGCACTCTCACACATCGCCACCACTACCATCGCAACCTAATCAGCCTCATATAACCTCATCACCACCTATATCAAGATCAGTCTTAGCAGATCCTACTCCCAAGGATTTAGATATTGTGCTTAAAGCATATCATGCCAGAATCCAAGAAGAGGCAACTCATGACTAACTTAGCCAAGGCACAATGACTAACTTAGCCAAGGCACAATTGCACTTTTATGGATTGCTAGAAAGACTAGAGAAACTAATAGTTAAATAAGGAAAGTCAAGCATATCATGGAAGAGTATTGCCAGAAGTGAAGGGATGAATCTGCCCCCCAAGAATCCCATGCTCCTACTTCTACCGATCCTACAATCCCTTCTTCCATGAATCAATATTCACAAGAATTCCTCTAAGAAATCCAAGAGGAAAAATGGGCCAAGGAGAGTGAAAATCCACCCCCATTGAGATAATTGATGATCTACATGATCAGTTTCCACAAGATATTCCCTCTATGTATGGAGAACAAGCGGATGCCTAGTCTAGTGAAGTTACACTTTGAGTCTAATTCCTTGTAAGAATTTCCTCATTTCATAGGCCCATGGGAGTCTAAGTCTATCCATATGAGAGCACCCACGGTCATGGTAAGAAATGAGACCTCAATTTTACCTAGGAATACCGACATAATGAGGAACACCAAGGTGCAGTGTCATTTCACTTTGGAGTAGCTACTCAAACTCAAACCAGAACTATGGAAACACATAGCCAATTAAGTGCCAGAAATAGCTAAGACTCATTCCTAGGTAGGATCACATAAGATAGTACCTAAGATACCCTTGGATAAAATAGGTGACATGAGTGAAGGAGAAGAAGGAAATACCTATCTCCCTAACACTTATCAGGACTACATAACGAAAGCCATTTTGGAATCGGGTGCGGGTATTTCCATTGCTACCACCTCCTTATGGAAGCATTGGGGCAAACTGGCACTAGACGAATCCGGGTGCCTAAGACCTGCTTACATGCTCAACTTGCCACATGAAATCATCTAGATTCAAAGCAGTGCTTACATGCATTCACTCAACAGGCATCGAGACTAAAACATGTCATCACAACATGAGCACATGCACCTTCACCTAGTAATACTTGGAAATGGGTACCTAAAAAGTCCCAAATCTAGATAGATCCATCTCTGAAACCCTTAAATGCAATCACTGGCAAAATCTATAAGCCCATAAGGAAAATATGGAAAGTTAAGTTTGGTATTGAACTGCCTATTGTAACATTGTAAATTAACTGTACATTTGTTAGGTGTGTGCATAGTTACTTGCATTTCCCAAGTATGCATTCAAGTCATAATTACACCTACTAACTCACAACTTCACAACACTCAAGCACACACCAATGTAACACACTAAATTCAATACATCATGTTGGTATTGCATGGGGAACAAGGTCTTAATTGCTCTTTATAACAATACGAATGTGGGTCATTTCTTCTAGCATATTCACGTGACATCGGAGACCTCTTGCATCATGGTCAAGGCAGGACCAAGTTTGCAACCGATTGATATTGATAGGTTGCCGGTATCTAAACTTCCTACAAAAAGGCCTTTGGAATTCCAACAGGTGAGCTAGATACCTTGCTGGATGCACAGAGAAAGTGAACATACATTCACATTGGTTCAATGAGATGCTAGGACCACTTGGTGATGTTGGTTACGTTTGGGAATCTACATATGAATTCAACAACGTTTGGGGCTGGTTTCAATTCTTCACACGAGAGTTTGAATAGCTTCAGAATACTCTGAAACTCTAAGGAATTTGCCAATGGGCAGACCTATAAAATTACTTCCAGGAGCAATCACCCAAACCTAATTTTTTGAGATGTTATTACCTTGTGTCTACATTACAAGATATCGCTATGAGGGATGTGCCAAGAACATTTGTAATCCCTTCGCTACGATGTAACAATGAAACAAAAAAGTTCAAACTCACCTATAACTTGTCTTGAGAAGCTCTAAACATACAAGGTGATAATACTCCTTCGGATAAGGAAGCTTCAATGCATGAGAACATGAAGAATAGCAAGATAGTGAAGTTGAAATACATGGTCGTAATGAAACCAAACCCATTAGTGCCACTTAGGCTCAACATGCAACAATTGCATTTCCAAGGTAGGACCGCTTCACCCAACCCCATAAGAAGTTTTGGTTCAGTTTGTATATAGCAAAGATTGTAGGATTAACAATGAATCTTCCCGTCTTAATTATTGACCAATTGTATGCTACTAACAATAGATGGTTTCGTAAGTCGGTGCTCAATGGTTTTTGTGCAATTATGTGCATAGTTTATAAATGTCTATCCTATCATGCACCCATAGAAAGGGCACTCACGTAGACTCAACTTCAGCTCTTTAAAGGAAGGAAAGTATCAACTCGCTAGTCAAAGAGGATGCACATAACTATCCCTTGTTTAAAGCCTAAAGGTGCACTATTGGCTCTAGAAGTATCACCACTTGGGGAACGCACAGTTCCTCCATTCACTATTCGCCTCCCTCATTATAGCACAGAAGGAACATCCAAAGGTGGTCTAGAGGTGCTTCGATGCTGCATGATTTTGAATTTCAAGCTATGGGAAGCATGGAAGATCTAGGGATGTTTCACTTTGAGCACCTATTAGACACTCAATTTTCAAACATGAAGATTTACTCAGACCCAAACACTCCCACAAGGAACCTCACAATGAAGGGGTCAAGGCCAACAAATGGGAGGAAGGCATGTACATTGGGTAGACAACCAACAAAGAACACTTTTTCAACAACTAGAACACCCTGAAGATGAAGAGGAAGAAGAAGCCAGTGGAGCTCCTACCTACACCACACAACGCCGTCGATTATGCCAAACTATGGATAGTATTCAATCTCAAAGACTACTTTTTGAAAATAGTAGCAGAATACTTATGAACCAACTCTTAGCAGAGGCAGGTGTAGATCCTAAGCTCATTGAGTCCCTCCAAATACTCACAGAGACACGTGGAGTGGTAGAGGCCATATATCATATGTTACAAAGACCACATGTGACATATGATCCATGCAAACTACATACCCAATGAAGGCTAGGAAAAAATAAACGAATTCCCATCACTACCATAGAGGTGATGGTGATGGTTCCTGAAACAACAGACATGACTAATACCGTAGTAACAACAATGCAAGGAGAAACTACCTCTCAATCAGTAGACATTGGCATATCAATTCCCTCGACATCCCTGCTCAGGACTCCTAGCACGAAAGCGACCATCATCCACGAAGAGGCATCCGAACCCTTCTTTCATACACCTCCACCATCGCCCCCTAGGATTGAAGATGTCACTCTAACACCTACTACTACTCTAAACATACACACCTTCACCTTTTGTAGCCCAACTTCTATTTTATCCCTATTCTCTTCCTTTGACAATCCACTGTATCATACCATCACCCATTCAGTAGGTTTTTCCATCGAAAAATGTTTACTGAGAAAAACTGTAACTGTTAACTAACTTTCACAGTAACATGAAATCACTTAGATTTCTTCACATACAAGAATGCGCTCAAATTCTTCCACATGAACATGTGTTTTCTATTAGAGAAGATGTGTACAAAATAGTTTGGCCTCACTTTGCTCATAGCTATGGAAAACTCTCCTACTCTGAGTAGTTATTCCTTACCATCTCCTCAGATGAATACCTAACATTTCAGGCTCTATTATTCATCTCTACATACGCAATCTCAGGCGTCTTCTATATCACTATCCTCAGTTTCTATATGCGTTATTCTATTCCGGTTCTTCTACTTAAGCACTCTCTCAACTCTCTTATATACATTTTGATCCGAGCTTCGTTGTTCTGGAAGTTTCTGTGAACTATATTACAGTCGTGAATTTGTCCCTTCACTAAGGCTTGATTTTCTGACTGTTTTTTGGTTCTACTTCTCTTTGTCTTTTTTCGTCTTTATGTCTGTCTGTATGTCAAATTTGTGAGTGATTCTTCAACAGCTCCCCCTCAATCACTAATTTGCATTCTCTGATCTTTCATACATTCTTTTTTCTTTTATACCTGCCATTTCTTTGAATCTGCTTGTCTTTACTCCATCTAAGCTCTTTGTCAGAATATGTGCAATCTGATCTTTTGTAGGAGTGAATACTATTTCAATCTCCTTCTCCATTACCTTTTCCCTCAGGAAATGATATTGAATTTCTATGTGCTTTGTTCTTGCATGAAATACTGGATTTGCTGCAAGATACAATGAACTCATATTATCTCCATGTATGATAGGTATACCTTGATCAATACCCATGCTTTTGAACAAGGTCTACATCCATATCACTTCTTTAGCTGCTTCCACAAGTCCTTTATATTCTGCTTCTGTTGATGATAAAGCCACTGTGTGTTGCTTCTTTGAACACTAGCTTACAAGCTTATCTCCCAGGTATATCATATACCCATGTGTTGACCTTCTGTCATCTTGACTTCCTGTCCAGTCTGAGTCACTGTATGCTCTCAGTCTTATATCTGACATAAAAGGATAATATAATCCTTCTTTTATAGTTCTTTTGATATATCTAAGAACTCTTTGTCCTGCAACCCAATGTTGATCCTTCGGACAATGCATAAACTGTGAGAGAACTCCTACTGCATAACTAAGATATGGTCTTGTTAGCGTAGCATAAATCAAACTTCCCACTAAAGATTGATACTTTCTCATATCTCTAAACTCTGTACCATCATATTTACTGAGTTTATGATTTACTTCAAACGGTGTTGAAGCTTCTCTGCAATTCTCCATGTTAAACTTCTTCAGTAAGTTTAGGAGATATCTTTCTTGTGAAACATATACACCATGATCTGTATATGTAACTTCCATACCAAGAAAGTATGATAACTTTCCTAGATCACTGATCTTGAACTCTTTTTCAAGCAATCTCTTTACCTCCGTGATTCGTTCATCTGAGGTACCTGTGATTATAATGTCATCTACATAAATACTAATGTAGATCATACCTTCATCTGTTCTCTTAATAAGTAGACTTGCATCAGCCTTTGAGCTTTGGTATCGAAGATCATTGAGATACTTCACAAGTCTGTAATTCCAAGCTCTTGGAGCTTGCTTCAATCCATAGAGAGCTCTTCTTAATCTGCAAACATGATCTGGTTAACTAGAACATACAAACCCTTCAGGTTGTTCCATATAGATTTCATCTGATATATATCCATTTAAAAATGCATTCTTTATATCCAGCTGACTTAGCTTCCATCCTTTTGATGCTGCTATAGCAATCAATGTCCTTATGGTTGACATCTTTGCCACCGGACTAAATGTCTCATCATAATCTATGCCATGCGTCTGAGCATAGCCTTTGACCACCAGTCTAGCTTTGTATCTGGCTATCCTTCCATCTGCAAGTTTCTTAACTTTGTAAACCCATTTATTTCCAATCACTTTCTTCCCATTTGGTTTTGGAACAAGTTCCCAAGTCTTGTTCTCTTCAAGAGCATTGAACTCCTCCTTCATTGCTTCTTCCCATTGTTTCTTACCTTTTGCTTCACTGTAATTCTGAGGTTCTTCATCTTCCTTTACTAAGTAAGCATAATTTTTCTGAGTCAAATAAGAAGCGTCATAGGAATACCTTGTCGGTTGTTTCCTAACTCTATTTTACCTTCTTAGCTCATATTCTTCATGTATCTGAATACACATCTTCATCAAATCTCGGTCCATCTTCATTTCTCATACCTGATCTGATCCTGGACGTACTTGCCTGCATATGATCTTGATCTCCATTTAACTGCATATGTGATTTACCTTTTTCAATTCTTCTCATCTCTTCTTCAAGTGTTTCAACACTATGCTCTTTATCTATATACCAGCTCTTTCCTTCATCAAATGTCACATCTCTGGAAACAATAAACTGTTTTGTTAGAGGACTCCATAATCTATAACCCATCTGCTTTTCGTCATATCCGATGAACACATATTTTTCAGCTTTTGGTTCAATCTTATGTCTAAGTTGTGATGGTACATAAGCATAAGCAACTGATCCAAACACTTTACAATGATCAAGTGTTGGTTTCTTGCCCCACCAAGCTTCATAAGGGGTCATCCCATTTAAAGTTGTACATGGTAATCTATTTACCAGATATGTTGTTGTATTTACAGCCTCAGCCCAAAGATAGTTTGGACAATTCTTCTCCTTTAGCATTGCTCTTGCAAACTCAACTAGAGTTAAGTTTCTTCTTTTTGCTACTCCATTTTGTTGCGGTGTATACCTACAAGTTATTTCTCTTTTGATACCTGCATTCCACAGATAGTCATTGAAGTCTCGAGAAAAATATTCTCCTCCTCCATCAGACCTTAGTCTTTTGAGTTTTTGTCCTATAAGTCTTTCAGCATATGCATGAAAATGTCTGAAAGCTCCAAACACTTATGAATTCTCTTTCAAAACATAAAGAGTCATCCATCTTGTTGCATCATCAATAAAAAGAACATAATACCTTGAGCCGCTGATAGATCCTTCTTTTGTCGGTCCCCATACATCTGTATGTATGAGTTCTAGCAAACCATCGTGTTTGTAACCATTTTTCTGAAATGGTAACCTGTGGGCTTTTCCCATCTGACAGGCTTCGCACTTGTGAATCATATGTTGATTCTTCATATTTGGTAATCCTCTCACGGATTGTTTCTCCACCATAGTTTTGATTTCCTGTTTCATTAAAATGTCCTAACCTCTTATGCCAGAGGTCTAACTCTGTAAATACCTCATCACCATGTGTGATCAAGGCTTGACCAACATTCCCTTGTACTTTAAGAGTAAAAAATCTACCTTCCTTTTTACCATGGACAATTTGATTATATCCATTCTCTGGATCTTCAACAAATATTCCTTCATTTGTAAACCTGACTTCAAAACCTTTTTCTACTATCTGACCCACACTGATCAGATTCTTCGGGATTGTTGGAACATACAAAACATTTGTTAGTAGGTCAGCTCCATTCTTACACTTTACTTTTCCAATTGACCTTACATTATGTTTTGTGTTATCACCTGTTTGTACTGTATGATTTGAAATACCTCCTTCAAGTTCTGATAACAATTCTATATTTCTTGACAAATGATTTGAACAACCAGAGTCAATATAGAATACCTTGAGGTTTTCATTTTCTGACACGCTTATCGAATTCATCATCAACGTCGTATGACTATCATTCTGTGTATCATTTGCATAGTTGTAGTAGGTAGTGTTGTGAGACTGATTCTGTCCCCAACTGCTTGCTCCACCTCTACCATATCCGCCTCTTTGGCTTTGTCTTCCTCTTTGATATCTTCCGCTTTTGCCTCTGCTATTGTTATTCTGATTCTGACTTGATCCTTGAGAATTATGCCAGCAATCATGAGCCAAATGATTGCTTAATCCACAGATCCAACAAGACTTCTTCTGATTACCTCTTCCTTTTGTATTACCTCTTTTTCTGACGTCACCTCTTCCTCTTGCATAATTTGCTTGAGTAGTCATCTCTTCTTCATCTTTTTCTTTTCCTTTGTCACCTTTCTTCTTGCTTTTTGTGTACATAGCAGAACTATGTCCTTTATCTCCATCTGTCTTCAAATCTTGCTCAAATGTTAGCATTAGTCCAAGCAACTGATTTAAATTTGGTACAAAATGATTTAATGAAAGTTCAGTTGAGAGTACAAAAGGTTTCCACCTTTCATCTCTTCTCAGTCCTACAAGCACTTGTGCTATCAACTTGTGATCTTGGATATCTTCATCAATAGATCCAAGACTGTCCGCCAAGTCTTTCATCTTAGTGACATAATCACTAATGCTTTGACTTTGCTTTTTCTTGAACGTTGTAAACTCTGACCATAAGCGAGCCTTTCTAGCTTTAGTAGTGTTTTGGAAATGATCTTCCAAAGCACTCCATATATCTTTTGCTTTCTCCAGACCTCTAATGTGTGGTAGTAGATGATCTGTAATGGTATTGTAGATATAAGCTCTTGCCGTTGCATCTTTCTTCTGCCACAGCTTCAAGGCTTCTAACTCTTCTTTCTTAGGTTGACTGTCGTCTTCGAAAGTCGGCTTCTTTTCTTCTCCGGTCACATATATCATTAAGACCTTACTTATAAGTAAGGCTTCCATGTGCATTACCCATGCGGGATGATTATCTCTGTCCAATTTGTCAATAGAGATATGATCTGCCATAATCTTCTTGTTTCTGTTACTTTCGGTGAGTATAATGTTAAAAGGTTTTACCTTTTACAAACCTTTACCCGTGAGAATTACTTTGGAACGTTTCTTGACACCGTTTGTTGTTGATCATCTCAGCTTTCACCTTTCTTAAGAAGAATTCTTCACTTTCTCTTGTATCTTTACTTCCGTTTACTCTTTGAGGACCTTTCTGTTCTTCAGAACCTTTTTTGCTCTGATACCAATTGTTGAGGTTATGTGATGTCGCGGCAAAAACTTGTTCACTAACAAGACTGCAGAAAATTGTCACGCCTCAACTAGAACTAAGCTAAAGTGATGTTAGAACACCTCTATAATCATCAGTAGCTCAACAACCTGAAAACTTTACTATTGTTTTAGTGAACTTGGAAAATTCACTTTATAGAAAGCTTCACATTTCTTTCAAGCTTTAATTCTGAACTGATTTACTTCCAACTTTACACTACTGTGTTTGCTTAGAGTTAGATAATCTTTTCGTCACTTAACTGTGTCAAAATTGTGTTTTGAACTCACCGAAACATCACCAGAACTTCACCGGAATGTTACCAGACTGTCATCGTAATCTTACCGGAATGTCACCGGAATCAACTGCAATTCTGTTTGTAATTACTTCAAATGGTTATAATTGAAGTAAGGAAGTAATACCTGAGCTTCCTTCACTAAACAAACTCTTCCTGAAGTTTGAGAAAAAACTTCACCAGTTCTGGATATCTTTTACGGTCAGACTTTGTACTGTGTACTGTTGGAGTTAGACGTCTGCGGAAGCACGCGAACAGCACAAGGAAGAAGAAGAAGCTTGGAGCACAACACACAAGACTGAATGTATTACTAGAGAATGTACAAAGATAAGTAGCCCATTAGGGCAATAGGCGTATATACAAGCCGGGGGAAAAAAACCTCCTAAAGAGGGAAAAAAGTGCCCCGGCGGTCCTAGAGTGTTCACACACATCACTACCTAAATATATCAACAAATCCCCCCTAGAAGTGATGCGGTGAACAAGGAGCTGGCACTCATCTATAAGGAAGTGCCGAGCTATGTGGAAATCACTCCACAAAAGGAAGTAAGCCCAAAGCTTTGCGGAAAGCTTCAAACTTCTCCCTAGGCAGAGCCTTCGTGAAAAGGTCTGCAATGTTCTCCTGCGTGGGCACATATGCCAAGCTGATCTCCCTAGCAGAGAACCTCTCCCTGACATAGTGATAATGCACCTCAATGTGCTTAGTGCAAGCATGGAACACAGGGTTCCTCGCAACTCCCAATGCGCTCTGACTGTCAGTGAAGATGGTGGTGGCAGAAGACTGGCCAACACCCAAATCAGCCATAAGGCGTCTGAGCCACACACACTCAACAATCGCTGTGAAAGCTGCCCTATACTCAGCCTCACAACTGGAAGTGGCCACAGTAGGCTGCTTCTTGCTCAACCAAGATATACATGAGCTACCAAGCATGAAGCAAAAACCACTGGTGGACACACGAGTGTCATAGCAACCAGCCCAATCTGAGTCAGAAAAAGCATGCAAATCTGGCGGTAGTGATCCCCCCTTGGGATAAAACAACCCAAGTAGCCGAGTACCACTCAAGTAGCGAAAGATGCGCTTAACCGCTTTCCAATGCGTGACTCCTGGGCAATGCATAAACCTGCTCATCTGTGAGACAGCAAACTGAATATCTGGCCGAGTAATGCATAAGTAAATCAAGCATCCAACGGCCTGCTGATAGAGAACAACATCAAATGCATCTCCAGCATCATGAAGACTCAATCGTAAACCTGTCTCCATAGGAGTGGCAATAACCTTATAGTCTTCAAGGCCAAAACGCTGCAATAATGTGTCAATATATTTCGTTTGACACAAAGCCATTCCACCATCAACTTGCATAAACTGAATGCCCAAATAGTGATGCAAATGCCCCAAATCAGACATCTCAAATGAGGCATGCAAATCAGCCTTGAAATCAGCAATATGCTTCTCAAGAGGACCAGTGAGCAGCATGTCGTCTACATAGACAACAATGATCAGAAGCACATCATTAGCACGCTTAACATATAAGGTGCTTTCAGTTGGACTGTTCTCAAAACCATGTGCAATCAGATAGGCATGTATTTTCTCATACCAAGCACGTGGTGCTTGCTTTAAACCATATAACGCCTTCTTTAACCTGCACACCTGGTTTTCATGCCCTTTCTGCACAAAGGCACGGGGCTGAAAAACATACACTTCTTCATGCCAGTCACCATTCAGAAATGTTGTTTTAATGTCCAACTGATGTACATTCCAACCATGATGGGCTGCAAGTGCACAAATGCTCCGAACAGTAGTCATACGGCATGTAGGTGCAAAGGTCTCATCAAAATCAATGCCTCTTTCCTGTGCATAACCCTTTGCAACAAGCCTAGCCTTATACCTGTCAACTGTACCATCAGGTTTACGCTTCAGCTTGTATACCCACTTAGTGCCAATGGCCTTCTTGCCAGGAGGCAAGTCACATAAAGACCATGTACCATTCTTCATTATAGCATCATATTCAGATTGCATAGCAGCCATCCAATTTTCTGAATTTTGTGCTTCATCAAAAGAAACAGGCTCATTCTCATCACAGAGACTAGATGCAGCCATAGCATAGCAATCTGATGCAAAGGAGGTACTATGAGAGCCTGAACGAGTACGATATGACAAAGGTGCATCTAATTTGCTGTCACGCAAAGTCTTCACCAGCCATTTTGGCATAGTTTTTGTCTGTTCAATATCAGTTCTCTCATCAACAAGTGCATCATGTAAATCTGCATCAGAAATGGAATGATCTGCATCATCATATGAAACCTGCAAAGGCTGAGAAGTTGCCTCATTAGGACCAGCGCTAGCCTGTCCACCTATAAAAAGAGGCATCAAAGTATCATACATGTCTTTGGAGCTAACAGATGTCTCCTTAGTACATGAAAGCAATGGCTGAATAGCATCTTCCACAAAGACAACATCACGGCTAACCAGAATGTGTTTAGTCTGTGGATGATACAGACGATAGCCTTTACTTTCAGAACTGTACCCAACAAAAATACATTTTACTGCCTTATCATCCAATTTTCTGCGATGTTGTTCAGGCACTAATGCATATGCCAAACAACCAAAAACACGCAGATGAGCAACAGATGGCTTGCGGTCATGCCAAGCCTCATATGGAGTGATGGACTGCAACGCTTTGGTGGGACACCTGTTCAGTACATATGCTGCACACATGACAGCCTCAAGCCAGAAACTATGTGGTAAAGTGTTGGCATACAAAGCAACAGAGCAACAGAGGAGTCATGCACAATACGGCAACAAGGCCAAATCATTTTTTTCCCATGGATTATTTACAACTCAAGTGATTTTAATCACTACACAAAAATTGTAAATCCCGTTTTTGGTAGAATAGACTCCATTTTGTGCAAGCCGAGGAGTCCTCGAGCTTGAGGAGTATTAGAACTAGCGACATATCAATTTTCATAATTTTTAGACTCTGTTTGAGCCCTCAAATAGACTCTAGAACCTAATTTTTAACTAGGCCGGACACTAGGTCTGGACAAGACCAAAGCTAGTTAGAAAACTATAAAAAGAGCTAGAGAGCTCATTTTTGAAGGTAGATTGTTGGTGAATTGAGCTGATGTAAGAGACTTTTTGACTAATGCAAAGAACTCCATTGTTCCTCTCCTTGTTCTTGCCTTGTGTGCGCGTGTGTGTGTATGTGTGTGCATGCTTGTGTGCTTCTCACTCACACACTTGTGCCTTCACTTGCTCATAGTCTTCATACTAGTCCTCACGTCTCCACGGATTGACAATTATGAGGTGGATCTTCTCACGTTGGTACTCACCATTGTGCTAGAGTGACACCAAATTTGGCGCCGTTGCCGGGGAGAGAGCTTCGAGGACGAGCGTGTGATGGTAAGACGTCAAGTTGAGACATTGGAGTTATAGGTAATATCCTTCTTTCTCTTAATTTTTCTTCATTTTTTCCTTACTTTCGCATCACCATCATCACCATCATCATCTCCTCCATCTCCCACCTCCATCTCCATCTCCACAAAAAATTTCAGTTTTTTGGTCATATTACACCCCCCACCTCATTTCCCTCATTTCATTGTGAGAGAGAGCGAGAGAGAGAGCTTGCATGCTATCTGTTTTTGGTGTGTTTTTGAGCTTTTGTTGCAGGAACTTGCTGTACCACCTCCTTCAGCAGTGTGCGCAGGTACGACAGACTCTGCACAGGTCCCGGGACGACGACCTCTGTCTGTCGCGACAGACAGAAAAACTTAAAATTTTGTGAATGCATGTTTGGCACGGTAACCCACACCATTAGGGCACTCTAAATCACTAGAAGTTTCTCAAAAATTTGCGTTTTTTCAGTCTATCGCGACAGACACCGTCTATCGCGACAGACACCGTCTATCGCGACAGACCAAATCACGACAGACACCGTCTATCGCGACAGACCAAATCACGACAGACGACAGACAGCGTCTATCGCGACAGACACCGTCTATCGCGACAGACAGAGACCCACGATAGACACCGTCTATCGCGACAGACACCGTCTATCGCGACAGACAGAAATCCACGATAGACACCGTCTATCGCGACAGACACCGTCTATCGCGACAGACCAAACCACGACAGACGACAGACAGCGTCTATCGCGACAGACACCGTCTATCGCGACAGACCAAACCACGACACACGACAGACAGCGTCTATCGTGACAGACACCGTCTATCGCGACAGACAGAGACCCACGATAGACCCTGTCTATCGCGACAGACACCGTCTATCGCGACAGACAGAAATCCACGATAGACACCGTCTATCGCGACAGACACCGTCTATCGCGACAGACCAAAATTCCGCGACAGACACCGTCTATCGCGACAGACAGACATTTTCGGCAAAAATTAAGGGGTAAATTTTTGGAAATTTAGGCTAAATTTTGGGCATATTTGCACTCTCAAATACTCCTACACTTACAAAGGCCTTAGAAAAATGCATTAAAACCCCTGAAAGGTTCTGTTTGTCTAGTTAACCCCCTAAACCCTGAACGGTCATAACTATTTCATACGAAATCCATTTTTTGAGCTCTAGGGCTTGTCGGAAAGCTCTTGGCATATACTACACGCCCTCAACTGTTTTTTATAAGAATAACGTGTTGATTTTCAGATAGGATATTTGGAAGTTGACACACAGAGGGGTAGAAACACCAAGGGAGCTCTAGAGGAAATTTCTAGCAACACAAAAGGGGGAACAAGGGTCATTAAAAAAGTGTCTGAAATAAATTGTCTGTCAATTGAAAGGTCAACTTGGAGCTAATCTTGGGATTGATGCAGGTCTATTGAGACGCAATTGAGAGCGTCCAAGCAAGGGTTTTGCGCAAGCTTGAGAATCAACTTCTCGAGCACTAAAGAGCAAGGTTCAGCAAGAAAGGTCGGAATACTCTCATCTCCTCTTCGTCAATTCCTAGCTTAGGCTAAGAGCGATCAGAAGTAGGAGTAAGTTAGGGCGACGATAGGCAACTATCAAGTTGAAGCCTACCTAAACTTTCAAGCTCAAGCTAAGGGCATAATCCTTGTACTGTCGAGAATTTTTAAGGGAAAAGAACTTAACGTGGAACGATCAACTATAAGTGCGAAACAACATTCAAATATTCCTGACGACGTGATATCAGACAAGACCTTAAACACGATAAAATAACTAAAAAGAACCAAGCGACTAATCTAAAGTAACCAGCAACGAGGTTGTACTATGGGCAAAGAATTGGGCTACTTAGATAGGCATATGAACCTTAGATCAGGACGACATCTAGTAAGGGAGAGACAAAGCCTTAGATCTTCAGAGGCTAGTGTTAACCACACTGCTAGGTCTTGGGCCCAGCAGTTGAGCCACCACTCGTACTACCCTAGCTCTGAGACCAGTGAGTCAGAAATGTCTCAAGGCATGGACAGACCTACGGGGAGTTCAGGTGTGCCATACTTGTACAGGGTAGAAGGCCCTTACAAAACACAATTGGAATACCTTAGGAACAACCGATTAGGTGCTAGCATCTATGAGGATGGCCTAGGAAGATCCGTGGTCCAGATTAAAAACCCTGACCAATCCATAGGACTAGAGCACCCAGCTGTCAAGTTTGAAAACGGTGCATACCTGGACAAAGAAGGAACCATATACGTAGTCACCAGTCACCCAGATAGGACAGATGAATTTGGAAATGTAATCTCAGAAGCGGACTTAGGTGACTTGGAACAAGGAAACATGGGAGTAGAACCTAGAACACCCCGAGGCAAATCTGTTCTCACTAGGATTATCACACCTGATTGGGTTCCCCAAGACAACAAGTGCATAGATGTGCTTCTCAATCGAGAAACTGACGAAGCCTTTTGGAGGTATAAACCTGATCAATCAACTGATATAAGAACAATCATGATCTATGAGTTTAAGGATCCTGATAGCCCAGGCAGAGTGACCTACTTAGATCACACTTCGGAGAGGATCTTTGTGGTGACAGAAAATGATAGGCATGCTTACACTTGGAAGGGTGAATTCATTTTCCCCCAACCAAGATCGAATGTATCCTATGGTCACCCTAGAGCTGGAACATCCCAAGCTCATGGAACTCAAAGAGACAGAAGTAGAGATAGACCAGAAGTAAGCTTTGCCACCCCAGTGGGTAGAGAAAGAACGAGGACGGAGATGAATAGAGTAGAACCTGAGATACTTAGAGCTCACAAGAACCAAAGAAACGTGGATGGATTCCCCCTGCCGAGACCTAGAGAGCACACAAGAAGTTTGAGACCGACCCAGTTAGTTAAGTCCATGAAGAATTACTTTGATGGCACAGGAGATCCCTATGATCATGTGGCGGAGTTCAAGCAAGTCTTGAGAGCTGAACAAGTGGAGGATCTATTCACGCAGTACAATGCCTTCGGTCTAACCCTTAGGAACACAGCACTTACATGGTTTCAGCCATTGGATGAGCGACAATTCAGGTGTATAGACCAACTCCTAGAGGCTTTCATTGTAGAGTTCTCTAAGAGTGGCATAAGACACAATACCTCCTCATTGATTCACAGCTTCAAGCAAACTCCCCAAGAGACTGTAAGATTGGCAGGAAGAAGATTTAGACAATATCTTGAAAGGTGCCCTGTTTCGGAGCTACCCACACCTACCAAACAAGTAGCCTTATTCCTTGATGGATTGCTGAGTACAAAATTGAGATCCTATGTGTACTTGAAGGACCCTAGGACCATAGAAGAGTGTGTACGCATGTGTATTGACATTGAGGACAACCTAGGGGAGGAGTTAGAGCTTTCCAAGATATACAAAGATTTGGATGGTGCCTCTAACATCTCTTCCACGCAATCCACATCAATCGAGGAACTTGCGGAAAAGGTAGCTCAAAAATTAGGCGTCTCGAGTAAAAAAATTCCTAGGTTTGCCCCTGTGAAAAGGTGCTATACTTGTGGTGGCGACCACATGGCGAACGTATGTCCCATTATGGCTCAACCCCAAGTTAATCCTAGTAGCCAGTACTGCACCATAGAACGGAGATACACCAATCACACCGCACAAGATTGCCCATACAACAAGCAGGCAGTTAGGCAACCCTACCCTCAGCCATACTCGCAGCAAGGAAGATACCAGAAGCCGTACCCTCCACAACCATATGGCAGGCCACAACAGCCATATCAGCAACCCTACCAAAACCAACAAAGGCCTCAGCCAGTGTTAGCTCAACAACCCCCTGCCCTAGCTAATGTGATTCCGGTAAAGTATGCTGTTGCAGAAGAAAACCTGAATAGAGCTATAGTCCCTGTAACACCCTTGCTTTCTGAAAGTGACCCGAGTGACCATAGCTTTGATTCTACACATGTTGATAGTCCCCAGGCATACTACATGCAGTCTCCTGAACATGGTGAGTCCTATTACAGTGAAGAGCCAAATGAACCTAGTTGGGAGTCAGATTATACAAACGTCATGTATGCAAACCCCAACCCTAGGCCTCAACCTAGGCAAGTAAGACCTCCATTCCCAAGAGGACCGTGCTACAGATGCCAAGGAGATCACCTCATTCGTGATTTCCCCTTACCTCCACTTACACAAAACCAGTCACTGACGATCCAAGGCTTCTGCCAAGATTGTGGAAAAGAGCATCTCTTACGAGATTGCCCAAAGAACCCCAATAATATGCCAAAAATCACGCCTATCAATGTTATTGGGTTAGTGGTAGATTCCAGCGAAAGTGTTACTTCCACTGCACCCGTACAGGTAGTCACGAGAGCTCAAGCAGTGCAGCAAAACCAAGGGGTAGGCAAGGAAAAGAGCCCAGACGCTAGCGATACTGAGAGCCAAAATAAAAAGAGAACAAGAGCTTGGAGAGATAGCCGCGAACGCATGAAAAGGCAATGGGCAAAGAAGATGAGTGAACTTGAGGAAAGTCTACGAGAAACCAAGGCTAAAATCATAGAGATCACATCTCAACCGCACTCTCACACATTCCCACCGCTACCATCCCCATCACCCTCCATCCCTCCACCCTCTAAGACACCCCACGTAACCCACCCACCACCCCAAACAGGGTCAGTATTAGCTGATCCCACTCCTGAAGACATAGACATGATGCTTAAAGCATATCAGGCCAAAATCCAAGAAGGGCCAAACGTCACGGATCATGACAAGTGCTATCCCAGAGCTGACCTAGAGATAGAAAGAACCAAGCTGTGTGCGAAAATGGTCGCATTGGCGCAGACTATGTTTGAAGCCAGTCGCCTTTTCAATTACTCGGGCTCAGCCAAGACGCAATTACACTTGGATGGATTCCTAGAGAAGTTAGAGGGAATAATTGCAAGATCTGCCAAGGAAGAAAAAAATCAAGAAAAAGATAAAGCAAGCAAAAATATGAACCATCCCCCATCGGAAGTTTATGTGGCCAATGCCACTAAACCAGACAACTTCCCCTCCTTAGAAAGAATAGAGAGGCTAATGGCACAATCAGAAAAGGAACCTACCCCTCAAAGAAAGGAAAGGGTAAGAGAACAGATAAGCAAGCCTCTTCAGGAAGCCCATGTGCCTCCTCAAGAAGCTTATCTTCCCCCCCAAAAGGCACATGAGCCTCCCTCGAAAGCTTGCGTACCTCCACAGGTTGCCTACATTCCTTCTCAGGGAGCTTATGAGCCTGTTCGGAAAAGTAATAGAATAAGTAACCCTCCCCAAGAAGCTTGTGCTCCAGCCATCTATGAGAACGAGGAGAGAGCCAACGATAGAATAAGCCCTCCTTCCCAGGTTGCTTATGCGCCTAATTCTACGGAGCCAGACACTTCTTCTTCTATGAATCGGTTTGCACCAGACTTCCTACGAGAGATTCAAGAAGACAAATGGGATAACGAAAGTGAGGTCGCCCCTCCCTTTGAACTTGTGGATGATGCACACGACCAATTCCCACAAGACATTCCATCTATTTACGGGGAACATGAGAGTACTCAATCTCACGAGAGATTGGACTTTGAATCTAATTCCATACAAGAGTTACCCCACTTCACAGGACCATGGGAAGCAAAGTCCACCTGTATGAGAGCACCTACAGTCATGGTAAGAAACGAAGATTCAGTCATACCTAGGAACACAGAGGTAGTGAAGAACACTAACGTGCAGTGCAATCTCAAGTTAGAAGAGCTACTCAGGGTTAGACCTGAATTATGGAAACATGTAGCCAAACAAGTACCAGAGATAGCAAAACCTCGTTCCCAGGTAGGATCCCATAGGACAGTGCCAGAAATTCCCTTGGATAAGATAGGAGATATGTGTGAAGGTGAAGAAGGGAACACCTATCTTCCCATCACCTACCAGGAGTACACCACCAAGGCAATTTTGGACTCAGGTGCAGGAGTTGCAATTGCCACTACTTCCCTATGGAAGCGTTGGGGCAAGCCAGCACTCAGGCCAATGAGAATGAAATTGCAGATGGCCGATGGTCACATAGAAAGACCCCTAGGATTGCTAGAAGGAATAACTCTCACCACTTGTGGTGTCGAGTTTGAGCATACATTTGCCATATGCGACTTCAGCAAAAATCATGCCTATGAGATGATTTTGGGAAGACCATTTATGCGACAGTTGCAAGTGGTACAGGATTGGGAAACCAACTCCTTGTATTTGCAACACTTGGGTGTTACGACCAAAGTCAATCTCAAGGATTATTCTCATAGAGATATCCCTCCTATCCAATGGAATCCCATCCATAGAGCCAAAGATGATACAGAATCGGTGCACTCCATAGGGTCTGGATCCTCATGGATGCATGAAGACACTCACTTATGGATGTGCAAGGTAGCAGTAGAAGAAGAGAAGAGAGAGAAAGCCAGAGAGGTAGGTGCGAAAGAAACCCATAGATCAATCCAAGACCCAGCCTATGCACCTGTAGTTTTTCCAGACGAAGAATTTGAACCTCACGGTTGGGCAGAAATTTTAGCAACAATGGACGTGGCCATCAATGAAGAACAATGGACACCTCACTGTGATGAGGATGGCTATGACATTTCAGTCTTCTCCATAGAGCCAATCATGGGAGAGGCAGTTCTAGAAGAATGCGAACCTAGCCCTGACGCATTTGGGGATGCAAGTGACTCCGATCTAGAGTCAATCATTATGGACCCACCATTTGCATCAGATGAAGAATACTTCCATGAAGTAGAATTTCAACCCCAGAGGCATGGAGAGGTTACAAATGATGTAAGATTAGCAACACATGTGACCCCGAAAGAAGAAGGAAAGAAACGAAAGAAGAGAGAAGCCCCACCAGAAGAGGAAGAATCTTTGTTTGAGGTCCCAGAAAATTTTAAGAAGTATGAGATAGATGACAGGAGAGTCATGATAAGAATGCCTAAACGAGAGGCACAATCAGGAGAGGCCTATGATAACAAAGAAACCACCAAGAAAATAGTAGTGGCCCTAGAAGAAGGAGAGGAGAGATGCACGTACATAGGCCATGACCTAACAGAGGAAGAAGAGCATGCGTTGATAGCCTTGCTAAGAGAATACAGAGATGTATTTGCTTGGAGTTACAAGGATTTGAAAGGTGTTGACCCCGATATATGCTCACACACTATCCCCATGACCTCAGATGCTAAACCCTCTAAGCAAAAGCCCTATACTTATAACGATAACTACGCTGCTAAGATCAAAGAAGAGATAGATAGATTGGTTGAAGCTGGATTTATCTATGAAATTGAGCACACTGAATGGGTATCCCCCATCGTAGTGGTGCCCAAGAAGAATGGCAAGCTGCGTGTGTGCATTAACTTGAAAAAGGTTAATGCAGCCACAATTCGAGATAACTATCCGCTTCCCATCACAGAACATCTCTTAGAAAGAGTGGCAGGCAAGGAAGTGTACAGCTTCCTTGATGGATTTTCAGGCTACAATCAAGTAGCCATAGCCCCAGAGGATCAGCATAAGACAGCCTTTGCCACAGAATGGGGCATTTTTGCTTTTAGAGTAATGCCATTTGGGCTTACCAATGCACCAGCTACCTTCCAGAGGCTGATGTGCCATGTGTTTAAGAAGTTCCTGAGGAAGAATTTAGAAGTCTACGTTGATGATCTTTGTGCTCATTCCAACATTAGACAAACCCATATCCCTGAACTCAGACAAATCTTTGACAAATGTAGAGAATATCAAGTTTGCCTGAACCTAGAAAAGTGCGTTTTTATGGTCAGGCAAGGCAAGATTCTAGGACACATAGTGTCAAAGAATGGCATATCTACCGATGAAGAAAAAGTGAGAGCCATAGCAGAGCTACCTAGGCCAAAGAATGTCAAGGAAGTACAAGCTTTCATGGGGCATTGTGGTTATTACCGACGATTTAAACACATGTATGCTGTCATTGCAAAGCCCATGTACGGGCTTCTGACTAACTTTGAGTGGACGGATGAATGTGAGAATTCCTTCCAGGAGCTTAAACGAAGATTATGTTCAGCACCAATCTTGACCACACCAGATTGGAATAAGCCATTCCATGTTCACGTGGATGCATCCAATTATGCTATTGGATGTGTACTTGCACAACCTACTGGTGAAGGTAATATGGATCTTCCAATTGCCTATGCCAGTAGACAGTTGAATGCGGCTGAACGAAATTACACCACTATGGAGAGAGAAGGTTTAGGCATGGTATATGCAGTTAAGAAATTTAGACACTATTTGCTTGCAAACAAGTTTAAATTTTTTACTGACCATCAGGCATTGTTGTACCTTGTAAACAAGCCATGCAATACAGGAAGATTAGTGAGATGGTTTCTCTTTCTAATGGAATATGATTTTGAGGTTGTGGTAAAAAAAGGTAGGACTCATTTAAGAGCAGATCATCTCTCTAGGCTCACATCGGGAGAAGCCCCACAAGGAGTATCGGATGATCTTCCTGATGCTTACTTGTTTAATTTGGAAGTTATACCGCAGTGGGCTAAGCCATTGGTGCCAGTATTGACGTACGGGCCTAACCATCCAGTGGTAAACACACGGAATAGAGAGGTTGTAAAAGCCCAAAAGTACCACATCATGGCAGGAAGCATGTACAAGCACACAGATCAAGGGATCTTGGCTTGTTGCGTAGAAGAGGATGAGTACGCTAAATGGTTGCAATTAGCACACGTAGGTGCATTAGAGCAACACCATTCAAAGCAACGAACTTTACAGACCCTAAAGAGACTCGGAGTACATTGGCCAACTATGGAAGCTGATGTCCAAAAGTTGTGCAAGGAATGCCCAATCTGTTGCACTAAACCACCTGTAGAACATGCCACTCTCTATCAAGTATCCATTGTGCCAGATTGGAGTGAACCTCTAGTATCATTCTTGAGGACAAACACATTCCCTCCAGACATGACTCTAGCTAGGAAAAGGAGTTTAGAACAAGAAGCCCAGGATTATTCACTCATTGGTGATAATCTATATAAGCGTGGTAAAGATGGTTACCTGAGGCTATGTGTCCATGAAAGTGAGTATCTTAAGATCTTAGAAACTGCTCACCAAGGTGTAGCAGGAGGACACTTTGGACTGGATCGGGTGATCAAGGCAATACTATTTGCGGGTTTCTGGTGGCCTACCCTTCACATGGATGCACATACCTATGTGAAACGGTGTGATGTCTGTCAGAGGACTCAGTATCCTATACGCAAAGATGAGATGCCACTGAAACCTATGATGGGTGGACGAGCATTCTCTAAGTGGGGAATAGACTTCGTAGGTCCTATTAATCCCCCAGCTAAAGGTTCTCATGCGGAATACATCATTGTTGCAACAGACTATCTCACCAAGTGGGTAGAGGTAAAGGCTACGACAAAGAACGATGCTCAAACAACTGCCAAATTCTTGTTTGAGAATGTATTCACGAGATACGGGCTACCTATAGAGCTTGTAAGTGATAGAGGCACTCATTTCTTGAACGAAGTGATTGAAAATCTACTCCAAGAATTCTTGGTAATACACAAGAAGTCTGCCCCTTATCACCCTCAAGCTAATGGACAAGCTGAGAGCACTAATAAGATCTTATGTAATGTACTGACGAAATTAGTGAACACTAAACGCTCTGATTGGGACAAACAGCTACACCATGCTGTTTGGGCATACCGAGTTGCCTACAAAACGGTACTCCAAGCCACCCCCTTTCAGATGGTATTCGGCCAAAACGCTGTGCTACCCTTGGATTTCTTGATTCCTACATTGAGAGTAGCACAGGAGCACGAATGGACAGGTCATGAGCTCTCCTCTAGGATCTTTGACCTTGAACGATTAGGGGAAACAAGACTGAGAGCCGCTGCAGGAATATATGCAGCTAAGAAGAGGCAGAAGGCATACTTTGATGCCCATGTGAAGGATAAAGGCTTGAAAGCAGGAGATCTAGTCTTGGTCTATACACTGAAACAACACGCGAGGAAGCTAGAAAAGAGAGGCTACGGACCTATGATCATTAATAGGATCTCCACAAGTGGAGCTGTGCAATTAGCCACATTAGAAGGTGATGTTCTCCCTAACTATATTAGCGGTTGCAGAGTCAAGTTGTATCAGGAACCCCTCACGGAGGAAATGCTCAGCCGACTCAACACTGCTAAGAAACGCAAAGAGGAAGAAAAGCGAGTTCGAGAAGAAGCTCAAGCAGAAGCTTTAGAACGCATCAGAAGGATGAAGTTACGAAGGCAAGGTAGAGATCAGCCTAGAACGAATGACTATGCAGATCAAGGATATCCGATGGCCATGTGTGAAGTCGCAGGAACAATCTCGCATAGGATAATTGATCGACGTCCTTTCATAACCCTAGATATAGGACAAGGAAAGGGTGCAAGGACCGTAAGAGCCTTGATTGACTCAGGAGCAGCCACTAGTGCTGTTAAATTGTCTTACTGTCAAGAGTTGCAGTTAACTATCAATCCTGTGGAAGCGTATCTCATAGGATTGGGAGGCGTGGAAACCCCTTGCATGGGCGAGGTGGAACTTCCCCTCTACATTCATGATGAGGCAATGACAGTTAAAGTACTAGTGTGTCAAGATGATGATCTCACTGAACCTCTTGTTCTAGGTCAAGACTGGATTTATGGCCAAGCAGTCAACCTAAACCTAAGAAGTGGACTTCTTCAGGTACGGGTCAATCATAATCGAATCTCAGTAGAATTAGATAATAGAGCACTCAAGGAATTAGGAACGGCACTGACTCCTGGTCCCTCCAGGGGCGCACATAAAGTTGATCATGCTATTCTTGTCCAAAACTATGTGTTGCAGAGGAATGATGTTCTCAAAAAAGGAGTCAGGGATGCAACGGAACTCCCTTCTTTTCCAAAGGCCAGAAGGAGGCAGCAACCAAAGGTGGATCAATGGCAAAAGAAGCAGCATACTACCTATGCCGGAAATCAAAAGTACCTGCACAACAAAATATCTCAGCAAGGAAACCAAGTGTGGGCGCGGAAAGGCGAACACCCGGCTGCACTCAAGCCAACCACACGGGCAAAGCCTCTTATTAGTAACCAACAACACGACACTAATAAGAAGTCTTTCGGAAATTCTTTTGCTAACGTGAAATCTATTTGGGTGCCCAAGAAGTCGATGAAGGCTAGCCCACAATCAAGACAAATTTGGGTGCCTAAGGCTTGCTTGCGGGCGCAAATAGCTACGCCGAAGCCACAACCTATACAGCGTAACCCATTCACTCGCACAACCGGCACCCATCCATTTTCAACACTCACGAACACACCAAGGCCCATGAGCACGAACAGAATCATTTGTAAATGGGTCCCTAAAAGGCCTCATGTTCAAGCTGATACACTTATAATGTTCTCTAGCGTCTATGAAACCAAGAGAAAAACCCATCCACTGCAATTGGCAGCTTAAGACTTGTAATAAACCCCCCGACCCCAATTTGTAAATTCACCCCCACTTACTAACTGCATTAGTCTCCTAGGAATACCCAAGCATTAACTACACACACTGTCTTCGTGCACTTACTAACCACTAACTCACCATCTACCTCATGTTAATGTTGTAACGGGGACAACAACGGATTTATTCTGTCCATTACGATGTTAACACATGATTCTATATTCTCACAGAATCAGAAGGCAAGAAGAAAAATGGCAGAACCGACAGGTTCGGGCTCACAAGTAGGGATACTTACTGCAGGAATTGATGTGGATAGTCTACCTGTGGATGTGCCACCAACTGAACGACCAGTGGAGTTGCAGCGCCTTCAGCAAATCCCGGTGCCGGATCCACCCACAGGGATCACAGAAAGAGTCCATGCCAATTCTCATTGGTTCAATGGCATGCCAGGTCCATTAGGAGAGGCCAAGTATATATGGGAGTCTAAGTGCGAGTATGACAGATCATGGGTTCGATTCCAATTTTTCTCCAAGGAGTTCGAGACTTTACAGAACACCGAGGATCTCCAGGCCATATGGCAACGAGCAGGGCTGGCAGAATACTTTGAAGCCCCACTACCAAAACCAGATCTCCTCCGATGTTACTATTTGGTCTCCACATTACAAGCTAATGAAGAAAAGGACAAACCCGGATCATTTGTTCTTCCCTCCTTGCTGGGCAACAACGAGTTGAAGAGGTTTGAACTTACTGTGGAGTTGGTAAGCGACGCTTTGAATATGCACGGCACGCATGTACCCTCTGAAAAGGATGCTCTTGTTCCCACTAACATGAAGGATAGGAAACCGTTGAAGCTTAAAGACATGGCAGCACTCACACCAAACGTGTCCATCCCTCTCCGCATGTGCATGCAACATTTCGCCTTTCCCGGCCAAGACCGCTTCACACAACCACACAAGAGAATCTGGTTCGCTCTCTACTTAGCGGAAGCAGGTGCGTTACCCATTAAGCTACCGGTATGGATTATAGATCAATTGTATGAAGCAAACAAACGGTCTTCTAGGAAATTAGTGGTGAACGGATGCTGTGCAATCACACGCATTATTTACCGGTGCCTAGCATACGATGTTCCCATTGAACGTGCCTTAACTTGGGCACAGCTACAAATGTTTAAGAAACTCAAGACGTCCACACATCAATCCAAGCACATGAGGGGTGCGATCCCTTGTGTCCAGACAAGGGAAGTTCTGACCACTCCTGAGGTATCGCCACGAAGGGAGGCCACTGTACCTCCCTTTACCATTAGGATACCCAGGTCGGGATCTGAAACTACGACACAAGCTACCCCATCGGCTCCTCCTGTTCCACCTGAATTCGAATTTGCTGCCACTGGAGATGCTGAAGGAATTGACCCCCAGGACTTCGAAGCATTCCTACAAAGTACACAATTCTCTGATGTGGAGTTTTATTCAGAGGCAGAGGAACAAGGCACATCCTCACGAAGAAGAAGAAAGTCTACAGACGATCGACATGTACATTGGAGTGACGCTCAGCAAGGTCAACAACAAGGACACCTAGAAGAAGAAGGAGCGTATGAAGAGGAGACCACTGAAGCCCCAGCCTATACAGCAGAACTCCGAAGGCTGTATCAGATTATGGAAAGAGTGCGATCGCAACAACTACTCACCGAACAAAGTAGCAGAGTACTCATGACTCAGTTGTTGGAAGAAGCAGGAGTTGACTCAGAGTATAGGGAAGGTCTCTTATTGATGGCAGAAACATATGGGGTAGTGGAAGCAGTGCGCACTGCCATTCAGAGGTCTCCAGTTCAATATGATCCACGAAGGTTCCAGACACGACCACGCTCAGGTAAGAATATCCAAATTCCCATTACAACTGCAGAAGAGCCAACTATTACATCTGAACCTATCAGGACAACCTCCCAAGCAACCGAAACGGCTAGCCAAAAGCACCGAGTCACCCATGAGGAGTCCACAGAGCCACAACCAACCACACCCCCACCCTCGCCCCCTAGAGCAGAAACAGTGGAAATCACCTCGACCACTCAACCCACCGAACCAACCTTCATCTTCCGTACTCCCATCTCTAGTTCCACCCTATTCTCTACCACTGATAATCCAATCTTTGAAGCCACCCCCATCACTACACAATCCACCGAACCGCTCCTAGAGCCTGCCCTAGGGCAACCATCCCCCATGCCCTCAGCCATAGGTCATCCTGACCCTAGATCCACATTCATGGGTTTCCCTGCTACCACGCAACCCTTCGCACCCTCCTCCAATTTACGACCTCAACCCCCGACCTCTCTCTCCCCATTTCTACAATCCCTCCATGACCTCCTTGCTAGAACTTTTCAACCAGGGTCTCAACCATTTCCTTTCTTTTCAGCTCCCCACCCCACTTCGCATCTATTCACCACTTCCACACACACACCACCTACCATCCCAATGTATATGGCAGAGCCCACACTCGCACGCACGCCTGAAGGTATGGACATTTCACCACCCACGGCACCTCCCCCCACGATTCCACCTCCTCCCATTCCCCCTCCACCAATTTCACTCACACACACGACTTCAATAGACACATCATCCACTCTTCCCCATCCCCAATTCCCTTCCCATGCATCTCCCACTGTAAACACCACCCACTCATCTATAGGAAGTGCATTGGACACCATGCTTGCTTGCATATCAAACTTAAGGACAAATTACATTCAGCTCGAGCAACAGAATGAACGCCTGCACGAGCACTCAGAAACACTACAGCACCGCCTCGTGGCACTAGAAGAGGAAAATGCTCGCCTCCACACACAGTTCCAAACTCTCCAAGAAGCTCATGGCATATTGGAGGTACAGTTACAGAACACAAATAAGGAAGCGATACAGGTGGTAGAAGGTCACCTACGGACACAGCTGGAACGCAACTCAAAGCTTCAGCGAAATATGGCTCTACTCAAACGCCATCTTGCGGCCGCTCAGGAAGAGAATCGACGTCTGCAAGTACAAAATCAAGAGAACCTGGAGGCAGCTATTGAGAGCACACTAGGGGCACCCATCAGCCCATCCAAGTTTCAAGCAGTGACCCCCGATAATATCAAGATCATATTGGAAGACTATGCCATGCTGCTTGAAGCACATGATAAGCTATCGGAGGAACTGGGACAATTGAAGCAGAAACACCAAAAAGGACCAACAGCAGCCTCTCCAACCACCCCCTCCGCGGCTTCACTTCTCACAGACGCAGAGGCCATAAAAGATCTCCGGAAACAAGTCACTGAATTGCAAACACGTCTACTACAATATGAGAGACCGCCTTCCCCTCCAGAGGCTCCCACGGACGAAGAAGTTGTGCAAATTCTTGTGGAACAAACGTTTGATGAAGAATACGATCCACAACCATTCCCAAGAGGCCAACAAACAGAAGCTCAGGACACATTCGAGGCACCACGACCCCCATGGCTACGTCAAGTGGAGGAAATCGGGAGTTCGCACGAAGAGCGCACAGTAGTGCAAAATCAGGCCATGAGGGTCATAGAGGAAACTGTGCTACAATCGGCTTACTTCAAAAACCTGTCATCGAGACGCCTGATCCTCTCATCTGAACTCCAATACAGGCCGTATTATATTATCTTGGCTGATTATAATGCAGAAATACAAAGAGTCACGGGTCAGATTCCTACCTTTGCGACCCAATTTCAACCCGAAGACCTTCCTCCAGAGGCGCAAAAAGGCAAAATTCGTCAACCCACTTGGCGGCAGAAACTTCTAGAGACATATCCAGAAATGCTACGCACATGGAACAACGCGCCTTTACACCTTCTATACAATCCATGCTACGGCCCAGTCCCACGCCGCAGGTCTTGGAAGGCATTCAATATCAAGGTACAGAACAACGCGCAATGCAAAGAATGGCTGAACTACCCGTACATTGCGCCACCACAGGGACCACCGTCGGTAGCATATATGATGGGAACCATTCGCCACTGGATGCCGCGCTTGAAGCCCATGCAAGATGTAGCAGCGCAAATGATGCTTAAAATCTTAGATATGATGCAGGTAGTCCTGAAAACTTTTAGAAATGCAGCCGCACCACAGGTACGTCTTCCGGGGTTCAGCAATGGAAATTATGACTTGGTGTATGACATGAGCACCACCCCCAGTATTCGTGTGGCTTACGCCTGGCATGCGCGCATCAAATACCTCCCTGCCTGTTACAAACAGACTTTTGAAGAAATATTCAGATCAGGTTTCTGGGAGTATCACTCGGAGATTTTCGCACCGAAGCCAACACATCTGCTCCAACTTTTTGCTTGTGAACAAGCAATGTACTCTGAGTACTACACCACCCCGCAACCAGAGGCCCCTGGTGCAATAAATTGGGAGGCATTGGAAGCTGATCTAGCAAGAGGCTTAAGGATAGGAGAACATGAACTGGCCACCAATGTCATCCAATACTATATCGACCACCCAAAAGAACAAAGGTCTGTCAGGGGCGACAGACGCTAGGAAGGGGGGCGTGTTGGCATACAAAGCAACAGAGCAACAGAGGAGTCATGCACAATACGACAACAAGGCCAAATCATTTTTTTCCCATGGATTATTTACAACTCAAGTGATTTTAATCACTACACAAACATTGTAAATCCCGTTTTTGGTAGAATAGACTCCATTTTGTGCAAGCCGAGGAGTCCTCGAGCTTGAGGAGTATTAGAACTAGCGACATATCAATTTTCATAATTTTTAGACTCGGTTTGAGCCCTCAAATAGACTCTAGAACCTAATTTTTAACTAGGCCGGACACTAGGTCTGGACAAGACCAAAGCTAGTTAGAAAACTATAAAAAGAGCTAGAGAGCTCATTTTTGAAGGTAGATTGTTGGTGAATTGAGCTGATGTAAGAGACTTTTTGACTAATGCAAAGAACTCCATTGTTCCTCTCCTTGTTCTTGCCTTGTGTGCGCGTGTGTGTGTATGTGTGTGCATGCTTGTGTGCTTCTCACTCACACACTTGTGCCTTCACTTGCTCATAGTCTTCATACTAGTCCTCACGTCTCCACGGATTGACAATTATGAGGTGGATCTTCTCACGTTGGTACTCACCATTGTGCTAGAGTGACATAAAGCCTGACTTTTGACCATGCACCTCGCCATCTCCATGAGTGACCTGTTCTTTCGTTCAGCAACTCCATTCTGTTGAGGTGTATACGGCACTGTACACTGGTGTTTTATCCCACGTTCAGCCAGAAATGCATTAAAATCTGAAGACATATATTCCCCCCCTCGATCAGAACGGAGGGTGCCCATTTTACATGCTGACAGATTTTCAGCCAAAACCAAAAACTGTTTGAAGCACATGAACACTTCGGACTTTGCTTTGAGTGGATATACCCATGCATGCCTGGAAAAATCATCAATGAAAGTCATGAAGTAAAGGTAATTTCCAAAAGAGGGTGTCTGCATAGGACCACAGACATCACTATGTACAAGGTGCAATTTCTGCATAGCCCGAATTGAACCATCTTTTGGAAAGGAAGAACGCTGCATTTTGCCCAAAATACAGCCTTCACAAACATGTTTTCCAGGTGCCTCAAGTTTGGGCAAGGAGGACACCATTTCAGATTTCTGCAGGCGTAACAAACTAGCAAAATTCAGATGACCAAAGCGTGCATGCCAAAGCTTTGCATCTGACATAGCCTGAGAATCATGAACTGCACATGCCGAATCATTCACAGATCTTTCATAGTCTATGAGCTTATACAGCCCACGACATAAAATGCCAGAAGCAATAATCACATCGCCATTTGAGAGATCATGGACTGTACACCTGTCATCAACGAATTTCACAACCAAGCCAATCTTGGCTAATGCAGAAACTGATAACAGGTTCTTTTTGATCCCTGGCACAAATAAAGCATCTGACAAAGTGAAAGAACTACCATCAGCAGTAGTCAGAATGATCTTACCAACTCCCATAACAGGATAAGAGGAGTTATTGGCGCATGTGACAGTATTCCCTGTAGGGGCAGGCTCGAGTGAAGAGAAGAAACTGCGCTACGAGGTAATATGTTTGGTCGCCCCACTGTCAAAGTACCAAACATCTGAGTCTACTGCAGACATGCACTGATCATGAGAAGATGGGTCAAAACTGCAGACAGTAGTAAACGCCCATTCTTCTTCCTGCACAAGATTTGCAGACTCTGTTTTTGGTGTAGAGGCCTCTGCAACAACCATTCCAGCCTCTTTCTTCTTTGCCTCTTTAGCAGCCAGTTTTGGACAATTCTTTATAATATGATCATTTCCTTTACAGTACTTGCAGAACAATTTCTGCTTTTCTGATTTCTTCTCATCTTTATCTTGGTTCTTCGATTGTGCAGCATTTGCAGATTTCTGCTTACTAGTAGAAGAGCTCCATTTTCCTTTGCCCTTCTGACTAGCCAAGAAAGCTTGATCTGCAACACGCATAATGGACCTGTTCTGCCTGGACTGATCTTCCTGCAACAGAACAGAGAATAATTCCTCAAATGACAAGGCATTCGGATTGCCTTTCATCATCAATCGAAGAGTAGAGGAAAAACTCTTATATGAATCAGGAAGGCCATTCAGAACGGTCTGCACAAGTGAGGTATCTGGTATAACCTCATCAGCAGAAATCAATTGTTCCTTCAGGTCTTTGATCTTTGTAAGAAAACTGTCCATCGAATCACCTTCATTCATGTGCTCACTCTCCAACTGTTTTCGGAGGTAAGCAACACGAGCCTCATTCCTAGCCTGGTACAAAGTGGTAAGTGTATCCCAAGCATCCTTTGCTGTTCTGCAAGAGTGAATATGAGGAATAATGGCACGTTTGACAGACAAAGCTATCAATGCATGTGCCTGGGCATCTCTGCCATCCCAACGAATCTGCTCTGCAGTAGGTGCAACAGAAACAGCAGCACGAACAGGAATCTGTGGAATATCATCTTTGACACCATCTTCATCAGCTTAACACCTGTATTTGCAGTACCTGTCGTTACAGGTGTAACAGGACGTCTTTCAACACCCTGCACAATGTTCCACAATCCTTTTGCAACCAGTACATGTCGCATCATATAAGCCCATAATGGGTAGTTGGTACCATCCAACTTATCCTCAACAGCCAACATACGGAATACATCACTGCTTTCAGCCATGGCCGGTGACTAAAATACCTTGATGCAGAAAATTGACTGTATCTCAAAAAGTTGAACAGAACTGCCCAGACGAGTTCTGCTAGACCTGTAGCAGACTTCGAGACGCTTAAACTGGCGAACAGAAACTGGTATATACCTTTGGCACAAAAGGACGAAATAGCCTACACAAGCACTGCGATAGTGCGTTCGAAGGCCGAAACGAGCTCAGATCGCGATTTCGGCACCACAGAGCAAAGCGGTTTTGATCTCGGAAACACCTTGAGTATGCTCAACAAATTTTGTGCAAATCTGAGACTGCAAACGGAGGAGTGTCGACGGCGCCCTAGAAGAAGCAACGACCTGCTCTGATACCAATTGTTGGAGTTAGACGTCTGCGGAAGCACGCGAACAGCACAAGGAAGAAGAAGAAGCTTGGAGCACAACACACAAGATTGAATGTATTACTAGAGAATGTACAAAGATAAGTAGCCCATTAGGGCAATAGGCGTATATACAAGCCGGGGGAAAAAAACCTCCTAAAGAGGGAAAAAAGTGCCCCGGCGGTCCTAGAGTGTTCACACACATCACTACCTAAATATATCAACATGTACATGTCCCGTTTCATATAACTCTTTTTATCAGTTTTTAGTTGAGACTCCTAGCTTCAAGATAAGCTATCTCTCATGAAAAACTTTACACTGTGCTGCAATATTTAACTCTCAGAAGTACCGAAAAATGTTTACTGAGAAAAACTGTAACTATTAACTAACTTTCACAGTAACATGAAATCACTTAGATTTCTTCACATACAAGAATGCGCTCAAATTCTTCCACATGAACATGTGTTTTCTATTAGAGAAGATGTGTACAAAATAGCTTGGCCTCACTTTGCTCATAGCTATGGAAAACTCTCCTACTCTGAGTAGTTATTCCTTACCATCTCTCTCATATGAATACCTGACAGTTCAGGTTCTATTATTCATCTCTACATACGCAATCTCTGGTGTCTTCTATATCACTATCCTCAGTTTCTATATGCGCTATTCTATTCCGGTTCTTCTACTTAAGCACTCTCTCAACTCTCTTATATACATTTTGATCCGAGCTTCGTTGTTCTGGAAGTTTCTGTGAACTATATTACAGTCGTGAATTTGTCCCTTCACTAAGGCTTGATTTTCTGACTGTTTTTTGTTTCTGCTTCTCTTTGTCTTTTTTCGTCTTTATGTCTGTCTGTATGTCAAATTTGTGAGTGATTCTTCAACAATAATGGAAGCCTTACAAATGTGAAGTGCAACATAAAATCATAAGGGTAGGCATTGATCATATACTTACATAACATTCATAATCTTCCATCATTGCAAAGGAAAAAAACATTCTATTAGGCCGCTAGAGATTTTTCTATAAATATTCGGTGCCATTGAATATTGTAAGTCGATCTATGTAATTTAGTGAACAATCTTGACCGAAAACGAAGGATTGCATTATGTGACTCTTCGACTATGAATGAAAGGGGGTGTTCTTCGGCCTGGGGGGGAGAGACAGAGATCATACTATGTCAAAAGGTCTATGCAAGTAGTGTTGTGGACACTTGTTCAGAGTATACACTGTGCCACCTATTCTATTATTGGTTCTATTCTATTTAGTATTAACTTATGCATTGAAGATAGTTATAATCCATTGTTTAAGCACCTATACAATTTTAGAAGTTTGTGTAAGTAAAATCGTGTCACATAGTAGTCTGGTTATTGCTCTGGTGATTGATTCTATATCATGTCACCTGATGTTATATTCGTTATTGGAAGTCCTGTGAAGAACTATGCAGTGTAGTGTCCAACGTACGTATTCTATGAAATTTTGAATCGTAGTATTGTAGAATTTGTGGATTGTAACATTATCCGCTATAGTAAATGATTAGTTAGACCTTCTAACTAAAGTGAAGTTAGATAAACTAAGAGATTTAGAGTAATCTAAATCATCCCACACAAGAAACCTTCGTTGAATTACTCCTATCCTTAACTAGATTGAAGAGAGGTTAACACAGTCGATCCCGCTTGGGGAGTGGTTTTTGCAATGAACATGCCAGTAATGAGGTCTAGTGAATCATATCCAAAGTACAAGAGTGATAAACACCCTACACAAGTGGATAGTACGCTAGGAACATCGAGTAGCAAGACTGAAGGTACAACGATACTAGACGAGAAATTTGCAACATGTACTAGGGAGTTAAGCAAGAAAACTTTCGAGTGGAAGCATTTTTTGGTTTCAGGTATACAGGGAATATCGGAAAGTCCTTCGATATCTTCCAGTGAAATTTTGGGGTCTGTTGGGAGTCTGGTCATATTGGACACAATGACTGATTGAGAAAAGAAGCAATCAGTGTAGACAAAATTATGGCAAGAGACAGTCATGGATATCTCAAAAATTATAGACGAGCCACTTCCAAAACCTGCCAACACTAGTAAAGGATGGAGGATGCCAATTGAAAGGAGAATTGCTACAACTTTTCCAAGATTTTGGAGAAAAAAAAGTTCTTTTGTCTAGTGAACCTAAATCCATTCATCAATTGAATTCAAACCTTCTAGGGAAAGGAGTACAAACCGCCAGACAAGAGTCAACCACAAGTTCAAATTTTGAGGAAGTAGTAGATGAAGTCAAAGAATTTAGTCCCAGACCTATGGCAGATTTCCAATTACTCTAGAGGAGACAAAACCTGACTGGAATGACATATGCCAAATTTGGTGGGTTCCTTGGTGATGACCCAAATGTGCATGTCCGCGCTTTTGAGATCAACTACAATGTATTGGATAACCTAGAAGATAACACATACAAGGCCCAAGTATTTTAGTGAACTCTAGTAAATGAAAGTGGTTGATATAATTTAACCTAAATCATTTTCAACAATATGATGCACTTCTTTACAAAAGTTTCGATCAAAGAGGAGCCCAACACAAATATTTGATTTTTATAGAATAACAAGCAGAAGCAGAATCAGGGAGTACAAGAATATGTGACCATATTTCAAAATCATTTAAGGCAATTTCCTACAAACAATGCAGATCTACCTACATATGTCATTAATAGTGGATTATAAATGTATTAAATCCACACTTATGCCAAATTATGATTATCAGATGAGAGGAATGACCTTGGATGCTATTATAGAAATGGCCTTACAATTGGAACACAAAATCATAGGTTTTGTTAAAGATCTAGATTGGATGCGAACGAGAAAGAATAAATCAGAGGAAGCTTTGAAATAGGTTTTTTGCATCAAATGCAAGAATCCTGGCCATGTTGCTACTGATTGTACTTTGAACTAGCTATATTGTGCTATATTTGAAAATACTAGTCACTCTACATATACTTGCCCATATATTGCCAAAACTCAAAATAAGTTGGCAATGAATGAAGTCATACAAGAACCAGGAGAGCCCTCTGCCAATTATGTTCCACCCAATCTCTATGGCACAACATAGCTGATGTATTTTCATTTTCGATCACAAAGACAAGGAAATTATAATTCATCACGATGGAGTCCAAGATGTGCAAATGCTAATAATCGAGGATTACACATGTGTTGTCACTTTTGCAGAGAATTGGGTCACATTAGATGACACTACAAAGATGCTGACAAGTGTTGTGTTGCTAGACCCACACAAAGTCCAGAAGCTGTTAAAGACCCTGGTCTAGAAAATGCAACAAAATTTTAAAGAAGCCAAAGAATCATTCACTGCTGATGTGCATACACTGTCTGATGCTGAACAATAAGACACATATTAGTTTTTTGGGTTCAGGTCCTTCGTGCATGCTAGTGTTAGGCTGTCAGGGACATCTTTCTGTAAATAGTTGGTGCAATAGAATATTGTATTTTAGTCTATGTAATTTGGCAAATAGTCCTGACCGAAAAGGCATGACTGCATTATGTAACTCTTCGACTATGAATGCAAGGGGTGTTCTTCGGCCGGGGGGGGCAACAAGATTGGACTATGTCGAAAGGTCTATGCCACTAGTGGTGTGGGCACTTGTTCTAAGTATACACTGTGCCATCTATTTTGTTTATTCTGTTCAATACTAACTTGTGCATTGAAGATAGCGATAATCCAATGTTTAAGCACCTACGCAATTTCAGAAGTTTGTGTAAGTAAAATCGTGTCATAGATTAGTCTAGTTATTGCTCCGATAATTGAGTCTGTATCACGTCGTCGAGTGTTATATTCAGTATTGGAAGTCCAATGAAGAACTGTGCAACGCAGTGTTCGATGTATTCTCTGAAATTCTAAATTGTAGTACTCTAGAATTTGTGGACTGTAACATTATCCGATATAGTAATTGATTAGCCAGACCTTAGAACTAAAGTGAGGATCAAAAAACTAAGAGATTTAAAATAATCTAAATCATCCCACCTAGGAATCCTTCATTGATCTACTCCTATCTTTAATCGAACTAGAGAGAAGAGAGGTTAACAATTCCTACTCTTACGTCATTGCAAAGGAAAGGAGACCATTCATGTATATCGATAACCATTGAAGGCTTGGTTATGAGTGTTTTATGAGACTTTTACCCATAGCCCCTTTTCTTTAAACCCTTCGTTGAGGATGGTGGATCTCTCTTTGTGTAATATTCTTGTCTTATAAACAGTTCATTTGCATTATTCGTTTTCCTCTATTAAAGTTGGCCCCAAAGAAGTTTCTATTGAAAAGTTTCTATTGAAAAGTTCCAAAAGACTTTGAACTTTCGAAGTTTGGAGTCGTTCAATCCGAGCACATTTCGCCTTGACACATCAACCAATGCAGCTTCGCTAAGCGTTGGCGGGAAACACTTCTAAAAGTTTCCACGCGCGACTCTACCAGTGGAGTGGGACAGGAGAGTTGTGTGCGAGCAGTAGCCAACATGGACTCTAAGCGCAAAGCGGGAAATCCGTCCACTACTCTTCCGCCGTCTAAGCGCGTGCAAGGGAACCTTCAAAGTTCTGCATTTCCATCGCAACCTACAGATGAAGAAGAAGACTATGATGAAGATGTTTTCATGGAGGAGCTTCTCCTCCGCGATGAGGAACTTAGGGATTCTGGAATCGAAGGACTATCGGCGCGACTTTCTAGATGGAGACGTCCACAACCCCAATTTGATTTCAAGCTACAGAACATCGGTAACTATATTTTGTGCGGCTGTGTGATTTCTTTTTATCAAATTTCTAATAATATGGAAGATCTTTTCATTCACACACACACACACACACAGAGAGAGAGAGAGAGAGAGAGAGAGAGAGAGAGAGAGAGAGAGAGAGAGAGAGAGAGAGAGAGAGAGAGAGAGAGAGAGAGAGAGAGAGAGAGAGAGAGAGAGAGAGAGAGAGAGAGAGAGAGAGAGAGAGAGAGAGAGAGAGAGAGAGAGAGAGAGAGAGAGAGAGAGAGAGAGAGAGAGAGAGAGAGAGAGAGAGAGAGAGAGAGAGAGAGAGAGAGAGAGAGAGAGAGAGAGAGAGAGAGAGAGAGAGAGAGGTGATGCATCTGATATAATGTCTGAATAACTGTGAGAAAAGAAAATCAACAGGAAGCGGAAGAAAAATGACAGTCTAGACTTACAGAGAGCTATGAGGGGAGTTTATCCTGACCCCTCATGATTAAGGGGTAATATATCAAATGATGCAATGACGCTAGTTTCGGAACTTGGGAGTCCTCCCAATGATATAATAAAAGTACTAGTACAATGTGGGGGTGGGGGTGTACAAGGTTCAGGGAACCCTCCAGCACCGGGCCTTGACGAGTCTCCATAATGTCTTCTATGGTTAGCAGATAAAGAGTGGCACCTACGGCCACATCATAGGTGTTTGACTCAACCATAAATGGCATAGCTAGATTCACAATCTATAACATCAGTGCAAGTCTCAGGCCTCCATAGTGTTTGAGAATCATTGATTGATCTCCTCAATCCACTCAATATGATGACTAGCACTACTCATATGATATGGATACCCTTCAATAAATAGAGTTGACAAATTGTATGGGAATATGGTAAACCAACACAATTTGTAATTTATCATGGTTAGTGCATATCCCATCAATTGTGATGACATGAGCAAGATAAACCAACTCAATAAAGAAACTCGTACTTATTTTGTTTTGCATGCTTATTTTGTTTCGCATACAATCTCTCTTGTCTTGGGATGAACAAGATGAAATGTAGATATTGTGGATGATCCTCCAATGTCCTACTCTAAATGAGGATATTGACAAGGAACACTACCAACCACTTTCCTAGATATGGATGCAATAAATCGTTCATCACTTATTAGAAAGTGGAAAACATGTTGGAAGTGGAGTGGGCCTCAAAACAATAACCTCATGTGTATAGGATCTTTCAACAGATGAATACACACCTTAAGACTAAAGAATAGATGAGAGAGATAGAGAGAGAATAGACAATATGTCAAAGTGTAATTGTAAGCTGAATGCTTACCTACACTATCTTAATTTTGAATGTCGAATTGCAAAATGTGTATATGATTACAAAACTGAATGAATGCTGAATGTAGATACAAAATCTAAATCAAAGCAGAATTTCAGGATCTAGATACAAGAGTTTGTTCATAAAGTAAAGTGCCTAAGAGGTATGAAGAGTGTGTGAATGTTAGTTTGGAGTGAAATAGAAACATTTTAGAACTGTTTGTACATCAATGTCTAAATTGAATAACATGAAAGATTCCTCCTTGTGTAGCAACAAAGAAAGAAGAAATGAATATAGACTTGCTACTCACAAAATCAGCAAAATCTCCTCCAAAGCTTCACTAGAAGTTAGGACACCTCCAAAAGTTAGTAACCTCCAAGCTGAGGTTGAGATTGTCCTCAAGTGATGATGAAGTGGCCCCAAAGTGATCCTTAAATAGTTTTCTAAGTTGATCCACGGAAAATTGAATAAAGCAAAAAAGCTATTAACAAATTTGGTGAAAAGCACTTATTTTAGTGAAATTGAATTATCGTTGCAAGTTTTTGATTTTTACGGCATAAAACTGAAGAGATCTCTGTAATAGGCCTTCAACTAAACTTAAGGATGTGCTTTCTTGAATGTAGAGGCTGAGAGGAACAAAATTATGTAAAACGCCACTTTTAACAAAAATTAGGGTTAGGGTTTTCTTGCATTTTTGGACCTCTAATGACTGAATGTTATATGACAGAGGTTGCAGAGAGCTACGTGGTTGTGTGCTTGGTTGCTCCAAACACCAAGGGAGTGGGCTTTTGCATGAGGTGAGAGAAAGTAGAGAGAGAAACTTGTGCAGAAATTTGGAGAAGAAGATGAAGAAGCTCAAGTTGAAGAAGTCCCAATCAAGTTATGAGAGATTTGGGACCAAGTCTTATTGGTAAGTGACTTTTAGGTCATTTGGGCATGTTCACACATGACCAATGATCAAAAGTCATAAAAACAATGTAAATGCCTATAAATCCCTAGGTTGGGGTCATAGTTAAAAAAAACGCGTTTTTTATGAAAAATAAAAAACGTTTTATACTCTAGAACGTTCTAAACGTACTAATACGTTTTTTTGACAGGTAAAAACGTTTTTTATCATGTGAGGGTTATTTTTTAGTGTTTTTTTTCCTGTCTTCAATATGTGAGCAATGTTTTATTCTGTGCACTCCCTTTAGCACCCTTGCTTGCTTCCCTTCAGCATTCCTTTGAGCATCTTTGGTTCACCATTGACCTTTTAGTATTCACTTTTAAGTCTTCAAAGTTCAACCCTTATAGAAGTTAGGATTATGCTTCACACACATAAAAAGAGAGATAAAAAGCCATCAGCTTCGCTTAACTATCCATTAGCTTTCATCATGCACAGAGTTCATGATATCATCATAACTATGTGAAAATAACCCTACCTCTTGGCAATGCAATTATTGCATGGGTGTTTATGGCAGTTCAGCATACTACATGCAGCATGAAAGCTCATCTCCTTGGGTTTGGAGATAAAGGCATTGAGAAATGCCCTTGCATACCTCAAAAAACCGTGAAAGAGTTGATTGCTCATATTCAATTAAGTCAAATAGCTAATATGCATATGCATCCATCATTTGAGAGCACTGTAACCATGATCCATGTGGGCAAATATACATGTCGACACTCGCGGATCATGGCAAATACTATCTTCAATAAGGTAGTAGATCAAGTTTCTTTATGTGTTTTTAGCACTAGATATGTAAAAGAATGTTAGATATGCATTATTCATGGGTTATTTTAAAAATAAAAATAAAGATGTTGCGAAGAAATATAATACTCGTTTTTTATTTCCATTTTTTTAGTACTCTACGTACTAAATGTTTTAAAACCCGTTTTTAAAACTCACTTTGTACTATGGTTGGGGTCCAAAAAATATAACAAAAATATGTCTGGAAAGCTCTTGATGAGAGCTTTGACATGGAAGGGTCAAAATCCACAGAAGCAGAGTCCTTGGGGCCTTTATCTCCAACACCCTCCCACTTAAAGGACAAAGGAGTCTCCTTTAAGTTAAGTAGCTCCCACCATCTGTATACATAGCTGATGTTGTGCCTTGGGTAGACACTTCGTGAGAGCATCTACAGGATTCTGTGAAGTATTGACCTTAATCAAAGTGATGAGGCCATCCTCTAACACCTCTTTGATGAAGTGATATCTCACATCAATATGCTTTATGCGAGCATGAAACATGGCATTCTTTGCCAAACATATGGCACTCTAGCTATCGCATCCAAGAACAGGTGCCTTTTCAGGCATCCCAAACTCAGTGCACAAGCGGGCTAACCAAATGGCTTCTTTGGAAGCCTCTGCGGTTGAAATATATTTAGCCTTTGTAGTAGATAGGACATATGAGGGGATCGATTGCAAACATGAACTTCAATTTTCAATGCCTCTCCCCAAAATCCATGGGGGAGATTAGTTTTGTATAGTATGCATCTCACCCTCTCACATAAAGTCCTATTATATCTTTTAGCCACACCGTTGGAAGAGGGGCTGTATGGGACTATTAGCTCCCTCATAATACCAAGATTTTCACAAAATCTATTGAATTCAGCACTTGTAAACTCACCTCTATTATTTTTACGGAATTTCAGCTTTCTACGTGTTTGGGTGGTCACAAATGTATGAAATTTCTTACATGTAGCAAAGGCTTCATCTTTAAATTTTAACAAATATACCCAAAGCTTCCTAGAGTAGTCATCAACAAAAGAAACAAAGTAAAGAGCACCCCCCATAGATTTTGTTTGCATGCTACAAACATCGGAATGAACAAGATCAAGCACATTAGACTTACGAGAGACACCAGAGTAGTAGGAATTCTTTACTTGCTTACCATATTGACATTCATTACAAAAATCAAGTTTTGAGCTTTTAGCATCAAACTTGTACAAATTACATAATTTATCAAGGCCTTTTTGGCTCATGTGGCCAAGCCTTTTATGCCATAATTCCATATGTGAATGGATTTCAGCCAAAGCAACAAATTTGTCCAGCAAGGCTTTACCATGCAAGCAATAAAAAGTCCCTTTCTTTGTACCTTTAACTATCAGCCTAGAGCCTTTGATAAGCTTCCATGACCCCTTCTCAAAAAGGGTACTATATCCATGCATATCCATTTGCCCAACAAACAATAAGCTTTTCTTGATGCTTGGTACATACCTTACATCATGCAAAACCAGCTCATTAGTACCATCTAGAGTGAGATCCATTGTGTCAATACCTTCAATAGAACAAGCATGGTTATTTCCAAGATATATTTGCTCAGGGTCGCTTGCATGTAGGTAGTAAAACACTCCTCAATAACTTCGGCATGATCTACTGCCATAGTAGCACAAAGTATATCTTTTGCATCTGATAGCTCCTCAATGACGACACTAGAGGCCACATTGGCCTTCTCTTTGTCCTTGTCCTTTGAGTTGTCATGTGCTTCATTCTTGGTGTCCCTTTTCTTCTTGTCACTTGCGTTCTTCTTTCTTTCTAGTTCAGCTTTGTAGTATCTGCAATCAAGCTTTTTGTGACTTTTCCTACCACATTGGTAACAAGTCACTTAAGCCTTGCCTTTGCTTTTTGCTTCTATTCCTATGTACATTTCCACTTTTCTTTTTTGTTCTTCCTCTAGCCACATTGGTTGAACCACTTCCCTCTCCACTAGCTTTCCTCTTGATTTTCTCATTCAAAATAGAATCCCTTACACCATCAAAGGTAAGATTGGAGCTATTCAAAAGTGAAACAACCAATGTTTCCCATGAATCAAGGAAGGTCATCAACAAGATGATGGCCTAAAGTTTATCATCAAATGCAGGTAATCCGGAGTCTTGCAATTGGTGCTCAACTGCACTTTTTGACTCATCAAGTTGCATTCACACTAGCTTACGTATAAGATGCATTTGATTTATAGGTGTGGTATTTTCATAATGGCTTTCAGCTTCTCCCATACCTCAACAATAGTTGTAAGGCCTTTCAAATCCACTAAGATTTCATTTTATACAACCATCTTCATGTAATTGATTGGCCTTCTTGTTTAGGTTCATCCATTTTGCATCTGTCATATCTTCAAGCCTTATGTCCTCAAGAGCCCCTTCACAATCTTTAAGAAAGAGGATGCCCAACATTCTCTCTTTCCAAAAATGAAAACGGCTATCTTCAAATCTCTTGATTTCAAACAAGCTTTTGACATTAGAGGAGGTAGAAGCCATGTTCACACATTGAAAGCTTCAAAATTTCACCAAAAAAGGTAAAATTCGCCTGTTGTTTTGGGAGCAATCAATTGTCAAGACTATAGTTGAGAAATTATGCCCAAAAATTGTTCAAAACTTGCAAAAAGCAATTTTTGAATTTTTTTGCAGAAAATTTCAGAAAATTCCAGCAAGCTGTAGTTGTATATAAAACAAATTTGTTGTTTTTCAACCACAAGAGGCATACATAGATGCAAATCTAAGTCAATGGGTGCTTGTTTTCACAAAAGCTCCAATTTTTGGAGCAAGATGATTTATAAAATCAAAGAAACGATCTGCTGTAATAAATTTCGAGCAAGTATGCACTTCCTCAATCTTTCTACATGTTCTCCCACTTGAAATGAGAAAGAATTTTTGCAACAAAGGTCTTGGAGATGAAAAAATAAGCAATATGGATGTTGAAAATGACCTGTGGGGATACAAGAAGAACAATAGAAGAGATTCTTCGCAATGAAACTCTTTAAAAAACCCAAAATTTGCTCAAGCTTTGGCGTGGGATGAAGTAATTCTCCAAAAATAACACTTTTATCACGAAAAAATAAGGCTTTTTGCGATAAAATTCTCCCAAATGTAAGAAAAAACCTTAAAACTTAACATAGGCTGAAATAGAAAAGCACTTTGAGCAACTTTCTCACGATGGAAAAGCTCAAAGCTCTCATACCAGTTGAAAGAGGCCACAGAGAGCTACGTGGTGGTGTGCTTGATCCCTCGAAACACTAAGGGAGTGGACTTTTGCATGAGAAGAGAGAAAGCAGAGAGAGAGAGAGACCCACTTAGAAATTTGAAGAAGAAGATGGAGAAGCTCGAGTTGAAGAAGTCTCAATCAAGTTATGAGAGATTTGAGACCAAGTCTTATTGATAAATGACTTTTAGGTCATTTGGGCATGTTCACACATGGCCAATGACCAAAAGTCATAAAAATAATATAAATGCCTATAACTCTCCAATTTGGGGTCCAAAAAATATAACAAAAATATGTATGGAAAGTTCTCAAAGAGAGCTTTCATATGGAAGGGTCAAAATATACAAAATGTGAGTCCTTTGGGCCTTTATCCCCAACATTATATACCAAATGAAAGCTCTCCTCAAGTACTATATGATGAGCTAATAATAATTTTTGAGCTTCTATGATTGAAATTAGCTAAGTACCAATCAAGGTGGCACAAATATTAGCTGTAAATATAGTCTTCACAAATCAACCTTGCACAAATATAATTCATGATTTAGCTTGGGTACCCAACAAGGTTTTTTACTTTCTATGGTTTTTCTTCTCTTTTCAGCTATTTGTAAGGCTTCAACAACACCTGAATCGTTCCATTCCATAACTTTATCATAAAGAGCCATATCAATTATCTCTTAAATTTTTGAGCTTCAAAATATGTGATTGAATGGACTCACCAACTTTCATCTTTAGATGATCTTCCTTAGCAAAATTTCTACTTTGATAGAGATTCTCTAACTCCAACCAAGCCTGACGAGAGGTTTTGCAAGACATGATTTGAGGTATAATATGCCTCTTAACTTCCAAAACAATGAATGAAAGTGCTTGTGCATCCCTTGAATCCCATCTGGATCGCTCTTATGTAGGTAGTAATCTAGGAGTACCACGGACTCCGAATGATGGCAGAGTTTCTCCTTCTTCTATATTAATCTCTTGTTGAGCATAAATTGGAATTGCAAGTCTTTTGGAAAATGAAGCAACATCTTCTCCTAATTGTGTTGGCCTTGGATAAATGCCATTGACAATATTCCACAAGTCTTTGGATACTAACAAATTCATCATCATGAAACTCCTAATTGGATAGTTAGACATTTCTTCAAGCTTTTCTTCATTCTCAAGTCTATAATCACTCATCTTGTTAAGCGTGTATGTAAACTATGCTCTAATACCAAATGTTAGAAGTGGGGTGGCCCTCAAAACTATAACCACATGTTTATAGGATCTTCCAATAGATGAACCTTAGCATACACACCTTAAGATTAAAAAATAGATGAGTGAGAGATAGAGAGAGAATAGACAATTTGTCAAAGTGTAGCAGTAAGCTGAATGCTTATCTACACTATCTTAATATTGAATGTCAAATTACAAAATGTGTATATGATAAGAAAACTCAATGTATGCTGAATGTAGATACAAAAGCTGAATCTAGGCGGAATTTTGGGATCTAGATACAAGAGTTTGTTCATAAAGTGCCTAAGAGATATGAAGAGTGTGTGTATGTGAGTTTGAAGTGAATAGAAACAATTTAGAACTGTTTGTACAACAAACCCTAAATTGAATAACAAGAAAGATTCATCCTTGTGTAGCAACAATGGAAGAAAAACTGAATTTAGACTTGCTACTCACAAGATCAACAAGAGTTGAATGGTTGGCTTCAAAATGTCCTCCAAAGCTTCACTAGAATATAGGAGACTCCTCCTCCAGAAGTTATTAACCTCCAAGCTGAGGTTGATCCTTGAGATTGTCCTTGATGATGAAGTGATCCTAAAGTGGTCGTTAAATAGTTTTCCAAGCTAATCCACGAAAAATTGAATAAAGCAAAAAAGCTATCGCCAAATTTGGTGGAAAGCACTAATTTTAGCGAAATTGAATTATGATTGCAATTTTTTGCTTTCTGGGGTATAAACTGCAGTGATCTTTGAAATAGGCCTTCAGCTAAACCTAAGGATGTGCTTTCTTGAATGTAGAGATTGAGAGGAACAAAATTATGTGGAAAACCACTTTTAGTAGAAATTAGGGTTAGGGTTTTCCTGCATTGTTGGACCTCGGATGACTGAATGTTATATACCAAATGAAAGCTCTCCTGAAGTACTATCTAATGAGCTAATACTAATTTTTGAGCTTTTGTGATCGAAATTTGGCTAAGTACCAAAAAATTAGGGTTGCTTGAAATAAGAGTTTTATGCTATTTTGACATTGTTTCCAACAATCCACCTTCAATGTCATAATAGCATAAAATACGAAAATCTGCATAACTTCTTAAGTTTGTAAATGTAGTCTTCACCAATCAACCAGGCACAAATATAATTCATGATTTAGCTTGGGTACCCAATAAAGTTTTTTACTTTCCATGGCTTTTCTTCTCTTTTCAACTATCTGTAAGGCTTCAACAACACCTGAATCATTCCATTGCATAACTTTATCACAAAGAGCTTTGCCAATCATATCTCTGAAGTTTTTGAGCTTCAAAATATGTGATCGAACGGACTCACCAACTTTCATTTTTAGATGATCTTTCTTAGCAAAATTTCTACTTTGATAGAGATTCTCTAACTCCAATCATGCCCGACGAGAGGTTTTGCAAGATATGATTTGAGGTATAATATGCCTCTTGACTCTCCAAACAATGAATGAAAGTGCTTGTGCATCCCTTGAATCCCATCTGGATCGCTCTTATGTAGGTAGTAATCTAGTCGTGCCAGAGACTCTGAATGATGGCAGAGTTTCTGCTTCTTCTATATTAATCTCTTGTTTAGCATAAATTGGAATTGCAAGTCTTTTGGAAAATGAAGCAACATCTTCTCCTAATTGTCTTGGCCTTGGATAAATGCCATTGACAATATTCCACAAGTCTTTGGATACTAACAAATTCATTATCATAAAACTCCAAATTGGATAGTTAGACATTTCTTCAAGCTTTTCTTCATTCTCAAGTCTATAATCACTCATCTTGTTAAGCGTGTATGTAAACTATGCTCTAATACCAAATGTTAGAAGTGGGGTGGCCCTCAAAACTATAACCACATGTTTATAGGATCTTCCAACAGATGAACCTTAGCATACACACCTTAAGATTAAAAAATAGATGAGTGAGAGCTAGAGAGAGAATAGACAATCTGTCAAAGTGTAACAATAAGCTGAATGCTTATCTACACTATCTTAATATTGAATGTCAAATTACAAAATGTGTATATGATAAGAAAACTCAATGTATGCTGAATGTAGATACAAAATCTGAATCTAGGCGGAATTTTGGGATCTAGATACAAGAGTTTGTTCATAAAGTGCCTAAGAGATATGAAGAGTGTGTGTATGTGAGTTTGAAGTGAATAGAAACAATTTAGAACTGTTTGTACAACAAACCCTAAATTGAATAACAGGAAAGATTCATCCTTGTGTAGCAATAATGGAAGAAAAACTGAATTTAGACTTGCTACTCACAAGATCAACAAGAGTTGAATGGTTGGCTTCAAAGTGTCCTCCAAAGCTGCACTAGAATATAGGAGACTCCTCCTCCAGAAGTTATTAACCTCCAAGCTGAGGTTGATCCTTGAGATGTCCTCTAATGATGATGAAGTGATCCTAAAGTGGTCTTTAAATAGTTTTCCAAGCTAATCCATGAAAAATTGAATAAAGCAAAAAAGCTATCGCCAAATTTGGTGGAAAGCACTAATTTTAGCGAAATTGAATTATGATCGCAATTTTTTGCTTTCTAGGGTATAAACTGCAGTGATCTTTGAAATAGGCCTTCAGCTAAACCAAAGGATGTGCTTTCTTGAATGTAGAGATTGAGAGGAACAAAATTATGTGGAAAACCACTTTTAGTAGAAATTAGGGTTAGGGTTTTCTTGCATTGTTGGACCTCGGATGACTGAATGTTATATACCAAATGAAAGCTCTCTTGAAGTACTATCTAATGAGCTAATACTAATTTTTGAGCTTTTGTGATCGAAATTTGGCTAAGTACCAAAAAATTAGGGTTACTTGAAATAAGAGTTTTATGCTATTTTGACATTGTTTCCAACAATCCCCCTTCAATGTCATAATAACATAAAATACGAAAATCTGCATAACTTCTTAAGTCTGTAAATGTAGTCTTCACCAATCAACCAGGCACAAATATAATTCATGATTTAGCTTGGGTACCCAATAAGGTTTTTTACTTTCCATGGCTTTTCTTCTCTTTTCAAATATCTGTAAGGCTTCAACAACACCTGAATCATTCCATTGCATAACTTTATCACAAAGAGCTTTGCCAATCATATCTCTTAAGTTTTTGAGCTTCAAAATATGTGACCGAACGGACTCACCTAACTTTCATTTTTAGATGATCTTTCTTAGCAAAATTTCTACTTTGATAGAGATTCTCTAACTCAAGTCATGCCTGACGAGAGGTTCTGCAAGATATGATTTGAGGTATAATATGCCTCTTGACTCTCCAAACAATGAATGAAAGTGCTTGTGCATCCCTTGAATCCCATCTGGAATGCTCCTCTGTAGGTAGTAATTTGGTAGTGCCAGAGACTCCGAATGATGGCAGAGTTTCTGCTTCTTCTATACTAACTTCTTGTTGAGCATAAATTGGAATCGCAGGTCTTTTGGAAAACGAAGCAACATCTTCTCCTAATTATCTTGGCCTTGGATAAATGCCATTGACAATATTCCACAAGTCTTTAGATACTAACAAATTCATCATCATAAAACTCCAAATTGGATAGTTAGACGTTCCTTCAAGCTTGTCTTCATTCTCAAGTCTATAATCACTCATCTTGTTAAGCGTGTATGTAAACTATGCTCTAATACCAAATGTTAGAAGTGGGGTGGCCCTCAAAACTATAACCACATGTTCATAGGATCTTCCAACAGATGAACCTTAGCATACACACCTTAAGATTAAAAAATAGATGAGTGAGAGATAGAGAGAGAATAGACAATTTGTCAAAGTGTAACAGTGAGCTGAATGCTTATCTACACTATCTTAATATTGAATGTCAAATTACAAAATGTGTACATGATTAGAAAACTCAATGTATGCTGAATGTAGATACAAAATCTGAATCTAGGCGGAATTTTGGGATCTAGATACAAGAGTTTGTTCATAAAGTGCCTAAGAGATATGAAGAGTGTGTGTATGTGAGTTTGAAGTGAATAGAAACAATTTAGAACTGTTTGTACAACAAACCCTAAATTGAATAACAGGAAAGATTCATCCTTGTGTAGCAACAATGGAAGAAAAACTGAATTAAGACTTGCTACTCACAAGATCAATAAGAGTTGAATGGTTGGCTTCAAAATGTCCTCCAAAGCTGCACTAGAATATAGGAGACTCCTCCTCCAGAAGTTATTAACCTCCAAGCTGAGGTTGATCCTTGAGATTGTCCTCTAATGATGATGAAGTGATCCTAAAGTGGTCTTTAAATAGTTTTCCAAGCTAATCCACGAAAAATTGAGTAAAGCAAAAAAGCTATCGCCAAATTTGGTGGAAAGCACTAATTTTAGCGAAATTGAATTATGATTGCAATTTTTTGCTTTCTAGGGTATAAACTGCAGTGATCTCTGAAATAGGCCTTCAGCTAAACATAAGGATGTGCTTTCTTGGATGTAGAGATTGAGAGGAACAAAATTATGTGGAAAACCACTTTTAGTAGAAATTAGGGTTAGGGTTTTCTTGCATTGTTGGACCTCGGATGACTGAATGTTATATACCAACTGAAAGCTCTCCTGAAGTACTATCTAATGAGCTAATACTAATTTTTGAGCTTTTGTGATCGAAATTTGGCTAAGTACCAAAAAATTAGGGTTACTTGAAATAAGAGTTTTATGCTATTCTGACATTGTTTCCAACAATCCCCCTTCAATGTCGTAATAGCATAAAATACAAAAATTTGCATAACTTCTTAAGTCTGTAAATATAGTCTTCACCAAACAACCGGGCACAAAATATAATTCATGATTTAGCTTGGGTACCCAATAAGGTTTTTTACTTTCCATGGCTTTTCTTCTCTTTTCAACTATCTGTAAGGCTTCAACAACACCTGAATCATTCCATTGCATAACTTTATCACAAAGAGCTTTGCCAATCATATCTCTTAAGTTTTTGAGCTTCAAAATATGTGACCGAACGGACTCACCAACTTTCATTTTTAGATCTTTCTTAGCAAAATTTCTACTTTGATAGAGATTCTCTTACTCCAGTCATGCCTGACGAGAGGTTCCGCAAGATATGATTTGAGGTATAATATGCCTCTTGACTCTCCAAACAATGAATGAAAGTGCTTGTGCATCCCTTGAATCCCATCTGGAATGCTCCTCTGTAGGTAGTAATTTGGTAGTGCCAGAGACTCCGAATGATGGCAGAGTTTTTGCTTCTTCTATACTAACTTCTTGTTGAGCATAAATTGGAATCGCAGGTCTCTTGGAAAACGAAGCAACATCTTCTCCTAACTATCTTGGCCTTGGATAAGTGCCATTGACAATATTCCACAAATCTTTAGATACTAACAAATTCATCATCATAAAACTCCAAATTGGATAGTTAGACGTTCCTTCAAGCTTGTCTTCATTCTCAAGTCTATAATCACTCATCTTGTTAAGGGTGTATGTCAAATATGCTCTCATACCAAATGTTGGAAGTGGGGTGGGCCTCAAAACTATAACCACATGTTTTTAGGATCTTCCCATAGATGAACCTTAGCATACACACCTTAAGATTCAAAAATAGATGAGTGAGAGATAGAGAGAGAATAGACAATTTGTCAAAGTGTTACAGTAAGCTGAATACTTACCTACACTATCTTAATATTGAATGTCAAATTACAAAATGTGTATATGATTACAAAACTGAATGTATGTTGAATGTAGATACAAAATCTGATTTTAGGCAGAATTTCGGGATCTAGATACAAGAATTTGTTCATAAAGTGCCTAAGAGGTATGAAGAGTGTGTGTATGTGAGTTTGGAGTGAATCGAATCAGTTTAGAACTGTTTGTACAGCAAACCCTAAACTGAATAACAGGAAAGATTCATTCTTGTGTAGAAGCAAAGGAAGAAAATTGAATATAGACTTGCTATCCACAAAATCAGCAAGAGCTTAATGGTTGGCTCCAAAATCTCCTCCAAAGCTTCACCAGAAGTTAGGATGCACGTCGTTCAGAAGTTAGTAACCTTGAGAGTCCAAGCTAAGGTTGATCCTTGAGATTGTCCTCAAGTGATGATGAAGTGACCCCAAAGTGGTCCTTAAGTAGTTTTTCAAGTTGATCCATGAAAATCTGAATAAAGCAATAAAGCTATCGCCAAACTTGGTGAAAAGCACTCATTTTAGCGAAACTGAATTATGATCACAGTTTTTTGCTTTTTAGGGTATAAATTGTAGCGATCTCTGAAATAGGCCTTCAACTAAACTTAAGGATGTGCTTTCTTGAATATAGAGGCTGAGGGGAACAAAATTATGTAAAAAACCACTTTTAGTAGAATTTAGTTTTAGGGTTTTCTTGCAGTTCTTGACCTCTGATGATTGAATGTTATATACCAAACGAAAGCTCTCCTCAAGTACTATCTGATGAGCTAATAATAATTTTTGACCTTTTGTGATTGCAATTTGGTTAAGTACATACGAAATGAAAGCTCTCCTCAAGTACTATCTGATGAACTAATAATAATTTTTGACCTTTTGTGATTGAAATTTGGCTTAGTGCCAAAAATTGGGGTTGTTGGAAATTAGAGTTTTATGTTATTCTGACATTGTTTCCAACAAAACATGTTGGTCATGCCGAAAGGCAAAACCAAGAATCAGTAATGTATATATCGTGGATGGAATGGTCGTCGAGACGTCATTGGGATATATTTATATTTGATGATATTTGGGAAGAAGATCAATTTTGGTGAAATAACAAGCATATGAGAGTCAATTTATGATGCCATCTTCCTCGGTAGTGGATACTTATTCTTGATGATCACTTTATTGAGGCCTGTGTAGCCAACAGAGAACACATCCCTTCATCCTTTTTCTTTCTAAGAACATGAGTGCCCTATGAAGACTTGCTTGGCTCGATAAATCTCTGCATAAAATAGGCTCGGAAGTGGTTAGTTATTTTGTCATATTCTTGGGTGGACGAGAGATGAGAGTACTAATAGGCAAAAGCTCGATCTCCTGATCTAACCATGGAAGATTCGGTTCACGAATCGTTTGCATAAGGTTTGTGTTTAGGCACGTAAGGTTCGGTTCGTCATCGATTTGTAAGGTTCGTCCCAATTCTGATTGAATTGGTTCATTGGAAATTTTCTTGAACTTTGTGCCCTATCTCATAGAGAGTTTTTTGTGAGAGCCTTTGAGGCATACCCCCCTCCCCCCACCTCCTTACATTTCAATTCCTTCCTCCTTGCATTTCAGGCCCCTTCTTCCTCGCGTTTCACATATCAGTCTCCTCACATTTCAGCCCCCGTCCTCTTGCATATTTGAGAGCATACCAACCCCCTCCCCTAGGATTGTGTGAGCATTACATGCTCTAAACTCATCCAAATTTATTTGTGAGAGAACTCAGCATATCAGCCCTTGATCATGTTTATACTGGATAAATCAGTCTTCTTGGAGGATACATAGCCCTCGATCACATGAAACCTACCTCCAAGAAAAAAACTAGTTTTGTGCGAAACATAATTCACAAATAGCTTGTTTTACTTGTGAAAGAACCAAGACATGCCTAAAATAACATGAAGGTGCTCTAGGCTCTTCATACGGAAGGTTGAGACTTCATGGTACTACTTGATATGAAGATCCATCCGTGTTTCGACCTCATCCCATCTCTTGCTCTATTGATTCTCTTCATACTGAAGTGCATATGGATGGCCTATTGTAAAAGTGTCGAGTCTAAGGTCTTGTAGCACACGATAGAGCTTGAGTCGTGTGTAGGATGTCAAATAGCACAACAATGGTTTTGCCATTGATCTTTCTTTGAATGTAGAGAATATGTGTGGGCCAAATACAACCATCAGCTTGACAACTCGGACATCTATGTGCAAAAATGTGAAATATCTGTGAATGGAGAGCATGTACTTGAAATGATGACATCCATTATTGTGTAAGTCACGCGGAGATTCGAGGAAGATAGTTGGCTCCTCTTTTGTGTACGGACTTGGCCCCCTATGGAGATGGTCGATTTGATGACCATTGTAACAACCCCCCTTCTTGTATGCATCTAAGGTTCTCTTGGCCATCTTCCATTTGAAGAGTCCCTTATAAGCCTATCATCTTGTCAATGTGTTCAAAACGTGCACGAAATGTTGGACGTGATGTAGGCCCAATAATAATTCACAAGATCTTTCCAACAGTTAAAACGTTGATCACATACACACCTTGAGCCAAATAAGATAGATGAATGATTGCAAAAATAGACAAGAAATCATAACTATATAATGTGTGTAATATACAAATGTTGGATAAAGGACTGAATATAAAATGGTTCTAGGTACAAAAATAAGAGAAATGTGCCCAGGAGTTGAATGAAAGGTAGGGCAAAATTCTGCAACCTTTACAGAATTTAGAGCTTCTTCTCTAAAATAAACAGCCATGGTAACTTCTCCTCTTGAAGTAGTAGGTAAAAGACCTGATACAGCAGCAAAAATTGAAGAATAACAGTAAATAACATCCACTTACAATATTCAGCTGGTACACACACTCTTATGTGTGTAAAGAAGAAAAGGAAATTACCAGAAATCAGCAAGATGACCAGCTAGGAGCAGGACCTCCACCTATGAACTCTTGAAGTACGTGTTATGTGATACACGAGTGCCCTTCAATGGGTCCTTATATAGGCTAGGGCCCCAAAAAGAAAAATCTCATGTAAAACCACCCCCAAAAGTTAAATCATAAAAAAATTTTCTTTTGCTTTTGGTTGATATAACTACGAATTTAATTTGCGGGGGTTTTAGCCCTCCATTTCTGATAAATTTATATGTTTGGAAAGGGCATAAAGATATCTACAGGAGGATGCATTTAGATTGCGAAAAGCACAACATCAAAGAATTAGGGCTTCATTTTTGATAGGGTTTTAGGTCTCAGATGGTCATGTGTTATATACCTATATATAGCTCTTGAAGAGTACTATAAGAATATGCAATAGTAATATTTGGCCATTTTCATCATTTCTGAAAATTAAGGTTTGCTGAAAATTAGGGTTCCACCCCTCAACAGGACATTTTTTTTCCAACACGAAAGATTGTCTGAAACTCATCCCATGTGTAGTGGGTTGTGGCTCGAGTCCCACTCACTACGAATATGCACACCCTTTCAACATGAGCTTGAGGTGCCCGATGTGTTGGGCATCCGCTAATCCATACATGTTCAAAAAGTCAATTTACTTCGATAGCCAATCACCAATTGCACCCTCAGATTCCTTCTTGTCCCCTTGGAAATGTTCATGTAAAAGTTGAGACAGTAGGGTGTTCATGATGACCTTTGAAGTCGGGACATGGGTGGTTATCAAAATTGAAACCTCTCTCCTCACCTCTAGCACCTCATGAAGGGAAGCAACTCGCGAGGTCTCTGTTGGCAATGGTGGGCTGAGACTTCTTGGAGATATTTCCAGTTCATGGTAGGAGTAAGAGTTTCTATATCTTCCATAAGTTGGACTTGGCCGGTTGAAACTGATTGCGGTAATGTATTGGGCTCTAGGAACACTTTTTATTTTCTACAGAACACCCAAATTAGTAATTGAAGCCATAATGGAAGAATGTGTGAGCAAATTTTGGGGAGATTTTTTTGCGTCAAAATTCCCAGTTCATGTGGCCCTAGGGGGGCCATGTGGATGATGAGTTTGCTGATTTTCAGCCAGCTGAAAATCCAGTCCTCCTATAGTTTGGCGTGACTTTCAAGAAACTGCACTGCCCATTGAGGGGGGCACATGGATGGTGCTGGATGCAAGCGGCTGCTCCAAGGCTCTAGGTGACCTAAGCTGCCCCAACGGCTGGCCAGCCATCTTATGGCTAGCCTTGGCCACCTCAAGGGCAGGCTTGGCTGTCCTTAAGGGTGGCCTTAAATCAGGGGGTAAATGTCTGCAGTTCTCAAGTAGCATCTTTGTAGATTGGACCCAACTCAAAAGTTTGGGTAGGTGATGCTATCATGCAGAACATATATGGCCAGGCAGACTGCAAAACGATCTAGATTGCAAAACCCTCAACAAGGTCTAGTATAGCCACATAACAGCCCCAATTCTTCTACTGCCTTAGAGAAGCTGAATAAGGTACATTGATAGAAATCTAGTAGCATGCACAATATCAGCAATTTTACCATTAAAGTTTGTCTTTTTATCAGGAGATTCAAGGCACAATTGTGGTTGATGCATGTTTATGAAGTTTCCAATTCTTTGTCTTTTTCATTCAATTTGAGAAAATTCCTGTGTTCAAGTTTCTTTTGATGAGCAGAGCATACTCATATACATTGTGCCTACTCGTGTTTACTGATATACATGACATGTACTTATATCTGTATCATGTATCATGTGCTTTTTCATATAAACGTTTTGTTCATGTAGTATATGATTTTTCATTCTTCATTTGAGTTCCATTATATAAACTTAAGTTTTTTCACTTTATTTTATTATTATTTTTTAATAGTGTTCCAGCAACTTGACATTGATTATATTATTGGAGAAAGTAACAAACAGCTTACACCGCAAAGATCAGGCCCAGTGGCAATATTGAGGATGTTTGGTGTTACAACGGAAGGTAATAGCACGATTTAGAATATTCATTGCTGTTTATTTCCATTTCAAACGTCATCTTTACAGTGTGAAAGATAATGGCAGGTCACAGTGTTTGCTGCAATGTTCATGGCTTTCAGCCTTATTTCTACATAAGCTGCCCTGATGGTATGGGCCCGGATGATATACCAAAATTCAAGCATATTCTTGAGGTTGTCAAAGCCCTGTGCTTTTCTTTCATTATCTTTTCTTGTAGTTCTGCAATATATATTTTTATCTACAGTCCCTTCTCAATGGAACTAGGCATGTTGAAATTCTAAGTAAAAGCTCCACATTATTTAGAGCTGGATCCTCGTCTTTACAGGCTAAGATGAGGGAGAGCAACCGGAACAGCAAATCACCAATATTTATCACTAATGTTGAGTTAATGCACAAGAGGAGTCTTATGTACTATCAGCAACAGAAGTCAAGGTTATTCCTCAAGATAACAGTAGCTCTTCCTACAATGGTGGCAGCATGCCGAGGTTGGCCTCTGAAATATACCTGTCTTGTCTCAGTTTCTATTCTTACAAAAGAGAGTATTTATCCCTTTAGACGCTTTTTACTGTTTGTTTCTTGTATTTTTATGTGTAATTCTGCATGTCTATCAATCCATTCTTTTTTAAATCAGATACCTCTGGAGCTTATGCATGTATATATTCTTGTAGATGTTCTAAGGATTTTTTCTGTCTGGAAGGGTTAAACATTGTAATCTTTTTCAGGATAGCTGGCTTACAGTCAATTGGTATCAATGGTGCAACTATTAGAATGTTAAGAGTACTCATTGGATGCTTCAGTCACTGTATTTGTTGGCTAATCATGAGTGTCAGTCCTCAGAAAAGTTATTAATAGTGTACATGGTAGAAGAATTTCTATTTGACATGGTGTAGAGATTATGAACATTTTTACTGTTTTTAACCTTCAATTTCAAATGCTAGAACTGTGCTTGTGTTCGATTGAATTATTATATACTTTGTTCACATTTGATTTTTAAATATTTGCATCTGGAATCATGGATTCAACAATTGCCAGAGATATGCTCCCATTTGACACTTTGTGTATCAGTTGTTGATAGTTTCTGATTGTTTTGTGGTTGTTATTAGCTGTTGAATACATTATGTTGTCTTTATATTTGCTAGTGCATATACACAATGCTTGCTTGATCCTTTTGGTTCCTTAGAGCTTCGCACAGCATGTGTACATTTAATTGAATTTGTGATTCCCGAACCATATTGCTCTAAGGTAAGTTGAGGCTGCCAGTGATTAACACTGGTGCTATCATTATAGTTGTTTATCACTCATGTGAGTAGAAATACCAGGTGTAAATGATAAAAGTACCATCAGTTCTTTTGTTCGTGGAATTTTGAATTGGTCCCTTCAATAAAGATTTAGTTTACTCTAAAATAAAGTAAGATGTATGTATGTTGCATGCATGCTGTATAGAGTTGTCAGTTTATTGCCATCTCTCAACTTGTTCTCATGCATCTTATCATTTTTCAATCCGAGAAACATTAATGAAATTGAGTTTCTGGCCAGGTATTCTGGAGCGTGGTATTCTGATTGAAGGTCTGGGCCAAAAGTCGTTTCTGACTTATGAAAGCAATGTTCTATTTGCATTGCGGTTCATGATCGACTGTGATATTGTTGGTGGGAATTGGATTGAAATAATAGCTGGATCCTACTTTGATACTGGAAGAAAGCTAACTTATTGTCAGTTGGAGATAGATGTCTTGTATCCTTTGCATGATGCACCACAAGTGAAACTTATTTTTTGGGCAATGAAACTATCACCAATCTATTGTTTAACAATGTATGTTTGTAAATTGTGATTCTTGTTGTCTAATTAATTTTGAAATCTTGTTGTATGTTCCATTTTAAAGTGAACTATAGCCATAAAACTCCTTTTCGTCTATAGACCATCTACATATCCACATTATCCGTCACTGAAAATTCTAGACATCTGTCTAAAATATCTGTCTGAAATATCTGTCTGGTTTTTGAGCTGACTGTTTATATTTAGGGTTGCTTGTTTGAAAGGTCAAAGTTTATCAACCCTTAATTCACAATATTTCAGATATGATAAGCTTATCAGTCACTCACCTAGTGGCCAGTATTCAAAGATGGCCCCATTTCGGATTCTAAGCTTTGACATTGAGTGTGCGGGCAGGAAAGGCCATTTTCCTGAGCCAGAGCATGATCCAGTAATTCAGGTAATTAGAAGTGTGAAATTCACTGATGATAAATGAGCTTGGGCCGAATCCAGTTATTCAGGCAACTAGAAGTATGAGATTCTCCAATGATATCAAAAAATCGTATTTTTGATTTGTTATGACTGAACTTTATGCATGAAATGAGAGTGAGGCTGCAGGACAAGTTTTCAGAATGGCAGAGCAGAGCTAGAATTTTGACTCTCTTTTTTGTGAATTCAGATAGCCAATTTGCTCACCATACAAGGTGAAGACAAGCCCAAAGTTAGGAATGTCTTGACTCTGAAGTCGTGTTCGCCCATTGTAGGTGTCGATGTAATGTCATTTGATACTGAGAGAGAGGTTCTACTTGCGTGGAGGGTATGGATGTTATTTTTGGTAGAATTATGTTTTAAATTGATATTCTTATCAAATAAGCATCATTTGACTTTTTCCTAAGTCTGTACAGGATCTGGTTCGAGAGCTGGATCCTGATATTATTATTGGCTACAATATTTGCAAGTTTGATCTACCATACCTTATTGAGGTATTTGCCCGTTTAAGTAGTTGGCTTCTTCATCAGTTAACATTTCCTGATAGGCTGATTCTAATTCGTGTGCATTATGATTTCCCCAGAGGGCAGAGGCCTTGAAGATCGTGGAGTTTCCAATACTTGGTAGGATCCGAAACAGTTGTGTTCGTGTCAAGGATACATCATTTTCTTCAAGGTACTTCATCTGTTGGCAAGTAACTGATGTTTATGTCTAATGATGATAGAATCACCTAAAATCTCATATGAATCATCATAATGACAAGACCAAGTAACATATTTTTTCAGGCAGTATGGTACTAGGGAGAGCAAAGAAATTTTAATTGAAGGTCGTGTGCAGTTTGATCTATTGCAGGTAGCCCTTAAATGCCTTATAAAGACAATAATCCTCCTTTGGTTTGGATTTATGTGGATATCATAAGTGTGTGCTTTTTTCCTCAGGCAATGCAGCGGGATTACAAACTTAGCTCTTACTCTTTGAATTCAGTGTCAGCTCACTTTCTTGGAGAGCAGGTACATTTGCCTTAGATTCGATGTTGTCTGTGACCTGCATAGTGGCCTGAAAAGCTATTTTATGGATAATCCCTTTTTTCTTTAATCTGTGGAGCAGAAGGAGGATGTGCATCACTCGATCATTGCTGATCTTCAAAATGGAAATGCTGAAACACGACGAAGGTTGGCAGTGTACTGTCTAAAGGTGAGTAATTGCAGTGGGTACTGACATCAGTGGATGATTGTAATTTGTATCTATGTTGTAAGGTGTTTACATTGACTCCATTGAATCAGTGTTTGTGTCATGGTTAGGAAGGCCATGATTATCCGTAGTAGCTGCGAAGGTAGGATTCTGGTTTTCTCCATCAGAAAGTGAGTTCTTGCTTTAGACAATATTGACCTGCCTACTGTTCATTGTATGGTGCATTTGATATTGTAAAACAGTAGAGAGACCTATGGTGTGCGCATTATCCTAAGTAACAGATTAAGTGGTTTGTAGATTAATTGCTAATATTTAGGTTGGTAACATACGAATTGCATATTTGTGTTCAGTGGAAGTTCCACAGTGTATGGGAATTTTTGAAAGGCATGATTTCCATCTATACTCTTTGCAGAATGTTCTTTGATGCTCTCTTTGTCCTCCAGGAGTCTTGGCATGATGTTGCAATTTGTTATGCAACTCAGTGGCTCCCCAGGAAACAGAAGGATGCATGAACCAAACCTAATGATAGGAAATGTTGGGTGTGTAATTTTGTGAAACTAGAAATCTAAAAGGTTACAAGATAGTATATTTATAAGATTACATACTCTTATGTGTGTTGCATTGAGACCCTGTCCTCCAAACTGCATGTTCCTTCACCCTCATCTCCTGCATTGTTCATGGTGCTCACACATATGTTTTTCTCCTGCTGCATCCTTGCGCTGGCAGTTATCTCTGTTTGTTCCAGCTTCTGGCACTCTTTTTCCAGCAGGTGCATATGAGCTGAGTTCAAGAAAGCATCACCAAGCGACTTGGTATTCTTTCTTAGGCTTGCCATATTGACCTGACAGGCTGGCATCTTGAGGCAGTTGGCTTGAATGTTCTGGTTGTTGGCAAGGCAGATGTGGTTTGTGCACTTCGAGGTTTCCAAGCTCGATTTGGTCTTTTTTGAGTTTAATTTGTATTTTTTGCTTTTTGTTTAGATCATATTAATATCGTGC
>CM035434.1:152962152-152964652 GCA_020310875.1 Ceratopteris richardii
TTCGAGCTTCGTTATAATGGCATTAAAAATATTTACTCAGGTTGTCTCTTCATTGTTAGAAAAGACATTCAATTCACAGTCTTATTTGAGGATCCTCAGGGCAGATTTATTGCATTGCATTTGCAATTGCATGGTGTATCATATGTTTGCATTAATGTTTATGCTCCAAACTCTCCTATGGAGAGGATAAGAACTTGGAAACTTCTCTTGCAATTTATTCACCAAAGTAAGCACTCCAAAATGTGGATTGATGCTCGTATCTTATTGTGTGGAGATTTTAACATGGTGGATGCACAATCTGATTGTACAACATCATCATCTCTATTTTCGGTTCGGGAAAAGATAATCTGGCAGGAACTTTTAGATGAGTTAAATTGTAAGGATTTGTGGAGTCTCATTGGAGGGCATGCAATTCGCTATACGTTTCACTCAAGATCGCATAAGTCTACAATGAGTAGGCTAGATAGGTGTTATTACTCCCATGTACATACTTTAAATTCGGCATCCAAAATGTGGATTGACGCTACGATGCTTCTCTCTGATCATAATCCGCTCTTGATTAATCTTCAGGATTTGCATTGGGAGTCGTGTACCCCGAGTAATTTTCATAAGATCCCTTTGAGGTTGAATCTTGCTTTGCTTCACACTTCATTATTTAAGTCTAAAGTTCACACCCTCATTCAGCAGGTTCTCTCCTTGGAAATCTCCGCGTGTATGAAGTTGGAGTCTTTTGTGGACGGTATGCAAGAAGTGATTAGAGAATGTGGTAAGTGCTTTACTGCCGCTCTAGTTAAAGGTAAAATTGAGGCAGAACAGATGATCCTCTGTATGTCTGCAAAGGTTGACTCTGGGAAGTTACTCTCTGAAGCAGAGTATATGAGATTATGTGATGCTTACAGATGTTTACAGATAATTGAAAATAATGCTATTCAATCTTCTAAAGTTAGAGCAAGATACAATGCAGTAAATGATCTTCATGCAAACCCTAAATGTTTCTTTGATTTACTTCGTACTAAGCGTCTTAAAGATACAATTACCACGTTAGAGACAGATGGTTTGACTCTCCATGATGGAAACTCTATTGCTAAGTTCTGCTCGATGCACTTTAAGAAGTTATTTGCGGCCTCCTTTGCAGAAGATGATGCGTGGTTTTCTTCTCTTCGGGACTCTCTTGAATTTACTCCGCAGATGATTGATTCTCATATGGCGGTTGCTTGTGAAAAGGGAATAACTGAAGAAGAGGTTTTCTTAACCCTTCAGTCTCTCAAAAATGGGAAAGCTCCAAGAATAGATGGTATTACAAAAGAGTTTGTGGCTGCCTTTTGGCCCTCTCTTAAAACACTGGTGTTGGATGTTTGTAATGAAATTTGGAGAGATCAAAGAATGCCTTATACATTCAAGCTAGGAAAGATTAAACTTATTCCCAAAGTGCAGGTACCCAAACGGATGGAGGATTGGAGGCCGATTTCTATGATGAGCATTATTTACAAAATATTTGCCAAGATCTTTGCTTTGAGACTTAAGCCGATTATGCATAAGATTACGCATCCCTCGCAAGCGGGGTTTGTATATGGTAGATCAATTTATGACAACATTTTTCCTACTCAAACTCTGATGGAACATGCCATTTCTTCTAATCAGCAAATAGTCGATATGCAAATTGATTTTGAGAAAGCTTTCGATCGTATCCGATAGGATTTCATTGCTGTTGTGCTAAAAAAGCTTTGGTTTGGAGTCAAGTTCAGTCGGTTGATTTATGTTTTAGCTCAAGATAGTGCATCTCAAATAGAGATAAATGGAAGACTTTCTGATCCTTTTTCTATTGAAAGATCAGTGCGCTAGGGATGTCCGTTAAGCCCACTCTTCTATGCTTTGGCCTCGTCACCAATGTTTTATTTGTTGGAGGCTAAGATAAATTCTCACTATATTCATGGTATCTCAGTTTTTGGGCTTGAGCAAATTGCAGTCGGATTTGCAGACGACACTTTCATCTTTGCAAAGGCAGAGCAAGAAAATATTCGAAATATTATTACTTCCCTCACCTCTTTTTCCAATGCATCGGCATTGCATATTAATATGAAAAAGTCAGCGCTCATAGATATTTCTGCACAGAATTTCCACTCTTTATATTGGGAAGGACCTAAAATTCAAGAAGGTAATGTATTTCGTTATCTTGGGTACCCTATTGGGGTCAATGTTTCTACCAAAAACAAAATTGAATGGGTATTGAACAGAGTCAGATGTAAAATGGGTTTATGGCATGCTCCACAATGGCCGATACATGCCAGGATCATAATTGTTCAAGCTTTCTTACAGCCTTATGTTATGTATTACCTATTGTTGCTTGACTGGAGGAAGTCTCATCTCCATGCTTTTGAATGCTTGTTGAAGAATTTTTCTACCAAAAACAAAATTGAATGGGTATTGAACAGAGTCAGATGTAAAATGGGTTTATGGCATGCTCCACAATGGCCGATACATGCCAGGATCAGAATTGTTC
>CM035434.1:153592152-153636328 GCA_020310875.1 Ceratopteris richardii
ATTCCGGATATGCCCATCCCTGCCTTGACTGAATTCTTTTATGACATTTCCCTGAATGGTCAGCATGTCAGATGCTGGTTGCAAGATTCGAAAGCGGATGGACTTTGTGCGACCTCTACATCCCTTTATTGCTATTGCAGCCTCACCAAACTTGACAGTTTCTACCACATTGTAGCGTCATGTACTTCAGTCACATAATCTCAAAAGGAGATCTTGGCACATTTCTCTGTCGTTGTCCATGGCTTATCAGAGTTCAGCCAGATTTTGTTCATCAAAAGTTTCCTCTGTAACAGACTGCTGAAGATATCGTTGACTACATGAAGCTCGAGAGAGGAGTAGCACACTCTTCCCAACTCTGCTCGAATCGTTTTTTCCACAATGTCCATACATGGCAGCTCGAGGAATATCTAAAGAGAGGAAGAATGACTCGATCTCGAGGGCAGGTATCACAGAGTACAATTTTCGACCCCACAAGCTTCAGCACAGATAGTGAGTGATTGTTCAGTTCGACTAGTCACAAGGATTGATCATTCCATCTTGATGCTTATTAGGAGTCTTAAGAGGTTTTGCTACAAATTGATCCCACAAGTGACTTGCACTTCTTGCCATACCTGATTTCCATAGCCTGAGATGCAAATTATGCTTTGAACAATATCGGTTCATGGAGGATTCAGCCGCTCAAGTGAGAGGGAGCTCGAGGAGCAGGGAGTGGAGAAGCGGGTGGAGCCTGAGGACCTCCACTCGTGACCGTACCCACCAAACAGACTAGTAGTCCTGCAGCCATGGTTTCTTCTTTCCTTCGTAGTTCAAGAGTTTCCCTAATATGGAAAATAGCAATCACCGTTTATTCGTGTCATAGGTGTCCCCAGCACCAACAAAACTCCTTGGCTTTCTTCAATAAACAACTCATGTCTGAGTGTCCAAGATTCACCCTGGGATTGAATAGCATTCAGCACATGTTTCTCGAGTATTTGCTTCATCCTTTCGAGCAGCCATAGCCAAATCGATGGTTTCTAAGAAGAATGCAATGGGAGCTCGACATGAGCTCTATCCTAAGATTCAGGGCTTTGGCGTAGAGTCGAATGGAGGGCATGACACAGGAGCTCGCAATACACATAGTGATTCAATCACAACATGACACCATTTTCTGCCCTCACAGAGAATTAAATAATCCGCTCTTCAGTCTGATGGTGCGCACCCTCCGTCCTCTAACCAAAATCGTGCATCTGCCCATTAGAGGAAGGTCAAGGGAAGCAAAGCCTGGGCTCACCATTCTCTCGGAGCTTGCTCGTCCCCTAGTGCCCCTTAGTAGATCAGGAGCTGAGCCCCATGATGGGCGATTACACCTCCATAAAAGCTCTACACCATAGAGAGAAGTGAAGGGGGAGCACAATTTCCTTCGTGGTTGTAGAAACCTGCACCAAAACAGTATGCCGCTTCTTTGTGTTACAGGTGGACATTTACTCTGTGGCAATAGAAGACCGCGACTCTAGAAGCTTTGCCCTCCTCACTGTACCCCCCGACTGTTCTGAGCAAAAAATCACACGAGGAAAAATAGCAGATGCTTGTCCAGACCACACAAAAAATTCAACGAACCCTTTCTTGTCCCCATTTCCTGCACGTACACTGCCCAAAGACAAGCCTCCCTCCTATTGTTCGTCTCTGTATGTGGATCCCCAAAAACGAAGGAGAGCTACCCCCCCTTGTACTGAGAAGCTCTCTTGTTCGCCACACCCGCTCACGGAAGTAGCGGGGGCCACCCGACAAACACATCTCCTCCTTCTATTTCCACTCAATGAGTAAAACAAAAACGAGAGAGAAATGTCAGGCGGCTGTTATGAAACTAAGGCCACCAAAAAAATTATTTTCCTGCGCTTGGACTAACAGAGCATTTATGTGATGCATGTGTGCTCAGCTAACCGCAGATGGCCATCCAACCACTAATTCATCTATTGTTAATTCACCCACAACAGATCGGAACTGAATTTGTCCCTTCCAGCCAAGATGGTATCCACATAAGTTCACACATGGTTACTTGATGTGGATAAGAATCTAAGAGATCAACAACTGTTAGGCCATTTTTATAGATACGGCATTTGTCATTGCATTCATATCACATCATTTTTCTACGTGCATTTTTATGACTCACAAGAAACCACATTTAGCAGCCAAATGTAAAGTCCGAAATTGACCACCATCTGTTGTGCATACCCAAAATTCAATATCTACCCCCAGTCTCTACAAGGATCTCTGATTTCCACAGAGTGCAGCATGGCACAGAAGTGAACGGCCGACTTGCAAAGAGTTGGCTGAAATATGTTCAAGGAGCATACGCAATATTGTTCCTGTAGCTTCCCATTACTCCACAGCGCACCATATTGCAGTTTGGGGTTATGCCATTCCAACATCCACTCTCAGTGGGCCTCAACTCCCTCCTCGATGTCATCCACGCTTTTCACCATCGAAGTACTCGGCTCACTCTTTCTCTTGAACCATCTTCTCTTCTTCTCTACCTTAAGCTTTGTAGCCTTTTGCCCTTTTTGCGTTTGCCACAATCCTGTGATGAGCTTCATGCACATACCATGAATCAGATAAGCAAGCACATAGTTTAAGTACAGACAAGTACATTATATTGTTGGGTTGTGTGCTCTCTAGCTCCATCTGTTCATACAGCTTGAGAATCTACTGAGCATATTCAGCACTTGCTTGTGTAAAAGCTCCAACCATTGATGTCCATGTAACAACATCCTCGTGTGGAAGCCTGTCAAACACTTCTTTTGCTCGGGATAACCAACCACCTTGTGCATACATGTCAACCAAGATGTTACCAAAAGATGATTCCTTTTGCAAGAGCCCCAATCTCTCTATCTCACAGTGTGTATTCAGGCCCTTGTCAGGTGCCCCATGCTGCTGAAGGCTTTCAGGGCACAAATAAAAGTGACCAGATTTGGAACCACGTTCGCATCTCTTATACAGATCAATAGCATAGTGCAGCTGCCCAAAATTCAAGTAACCTTTAATGAGGGCATCCCATGCCACCACATCTTTTTTTTTTCACAGCACCCTCCTCCAAGCCCCATTTATTGAAGTCAACTGCTATCGACCAACATCTTTTTGTTGCAAAATACCTGCAATCGTACATACACTCTGCAAAATGGAAGCCTATTAGTGCATAAAGAGACTCATCTTCTTAGGTTAACATACTCCCCTTCACTTGTCTGCGAAGTCGTCCTCGACGAGCCAAATATGTTCCTACAGTCAAATCATCCAACATGTGCTCATCACTCAATCAAATACAAATCTTTACCTTACATGACTATACTCTTCTTCCTCAATGTAGCACCTGAAATCATACTCATACAATCATTTGTTAGTACCAAAATCCAATCATTTCACTTACCATCTTTGTCCATCTTGATGTATCTTCATCGCCATGTCCACCTATCTGCAAACTCATCAAACATATTAGATCACTTGATCCTAAAATGACAATATCTACAACCAAAATGAAAAGACAATCATATCAATCATCCACATCACACATATATACTCAACACACACATCAAGATTCCACATCACACATGCATTCTCATCACACACACAACCTACGTACATACAAGCAGAAGCCAAGCCACATTCCCTCTCTCGTCATTCCTCTCCATTCACATGCAATGTGAACACAAGTAAAAACCACATTCAATTCTTCTTCTTGGTATCCTTTTGGGCCTCAGTATCGCTTTCCTGCTACTTTTTCATACACACATCATACATTCATGCAAGATCCGCATCCGTTATTCCTTTCCGCTACTCTTTTTGTTTATATGTTTTCTTGCCTAATTTCTTTTCCACTTCCACTCAGACCCTCTTGCCCATTTTCCATTCCCCTTTGACCTAGGGTTTTCACTACCCGCTTTTCATTCCATCGACTCTTTGTTTTTTTTTTTTTTTTTTTTTTTCCTTTCAACTAAATTCCATGCTAGGTCACCACCACACTTCTCTGAAAATGATGGACATGTGGCAAAGACCACTCAAGCCTAACACAAGCTCACTCTGATAAGATCGCTCATCTTCAATGCGATTCTGAACTTCACAAGTCGTTGCACCACCTAAGAGCCAAGTTGAACACTTCTCTAAGGTTTACAGACGAACAATGCAACTAGCACGATTGGATTCCTCAAGTCCAAGATTTCCACAGACACATTGCAACCAAAATCCTAGCCGAGCTTAAGCTTCGATTTGACATGCCTCATCAGGAGTCCACACATAACCCGAATCCCCACAAACACAGACACATATTCCCATCCGAGCATCATGCTCTTTCACCTCTCTTATGTCCCCCCTCGAGCGAGGAATTCTTCTCATTCATTTTTTCCACATTTTTTTCTCTCTTTTTTCATCATTTTTTTTTTTCACATATTTACTCACACTTGCCGGCCTACGCTGAAGCTGGATGCGACTCGTGGACTCGACCACCCGATCGAGTTTGTTCCACCCATCTACCAACCCAACGCAGCGCGCGACACACCGACGGCTAGCCCTATGCGAAACCGACGTCGGTTCGTGGCTTTGACCACCCGGCCAAAGTGGGTCCACCCACCTATCGGCACACATAAGCGCATAGCCACACGCACACAAACATATATTTTTTCTTTTTTTTTTTTTTTCATTCCCGCATCTCGAGAATTAGGAGACAAAAGAAAGGATCTTTTCCCAACCCAGCCAATCACAACACACATACATATATCCCCCCATGGACATCCCAATGAGACATATCTCCTCTCTGCTGCCACTCAAGCCAAAATCAAGCCACTAATGCCATGGTCAACCCGTCCTTGCAAAACCCGCACATACTAACCACCTTGTCGACCTGAAACCTCAAAAAGTGTCACTTTAGTTCTTAAGTGTACAACAGACTTGGTCCATCCGTCCTCACATCTCTCTCGCAATCCGCAAAGCAAACCCTAATCAGACTCAAGCCGTCCTCACTGGCATCCATCATATCATCTTTTTCTTTTTCATCTCCATCCTCTGCCTCGCAGAGATTCCACATGATTCGACAGCTTGCTGATATTGTCCTCTAGCCAGGCGATACGGTCTGGAAGGCCACCATTCATTACTACACCTCTTAATGCCTCGAGCTTCAAAGCTAAATCCCTTATCCCTTCTTCTTTTCGATCATCACTGCCTTGGAGTCGAAAAATCTCATCATCCACTTGATGGAACCGAACCCACATTTTCTTCTTCTCCTCTTCTAAATGGCTCATCTTTCTTTCTATTTCCAAAGGAACCTCCTCGCTCCTCCCGACTTGGCCAGACAACTTTTCAACCTCTTCTCGAATCGACCTCTCCTCCCAGATTCTACTCATATTTTCTACTTCCAGATCATCCACTTTTTTCGACAACTCCTTCGCCTTTTCTAACTCCACGCCTATCGCCTCTAACTTGTCCAACATCACTTTTAGCTCTTCCTCTATTCTACCTACTTTCGGATCCTCTACTCGTTCTCGGGTCTCATCGTCTTTCCGATTCATCCACCTACCGAGCTTGCTACTCAGCCTTGCATTCTCTTTCTCTACACGTCTCATTTTCTCATCCCTCTCTGCTTGGGCACTTTTCATTCTTTCTAACTCCAGGTGGAACTCCTCACATGCCTTACCCGCTTGGTCACTGTATCGACGGATTATGCTTTGTACCTTCTCAATTTCATGCTCCATTCGTTCGACTCTCCTCATCAGGTCATCCTCGTCTCTTGAGAGCTCTTCTTCGATCGCAACTCCAAAGCAGTCGGCTACCATCAAACCGGATCTCAAGTCCCAGACCACGTTTTCACTCTCAGGCATCACACGATCTTTCCTCCAGCTTTTGTTTACTCTTTTCCTTTCCTTGTCTTCGTTTTTCAACACGCGTACTTGCTTTTCCCAAGTTCCTAGGACCTCGGCCATTTTCACTTGATTTTCCTCTAATTTCTCTATTTTGATCCTCTCATTATCTCGCTCCACATGAAACCAATTGACTTGACATTCCAAGCTCTTCACAAGTTCTACCAAGTCTCGATCATGAGATCCAATGTCCTTGCTTTCACTTGCTCTCGCAGTGTCCATCGACGAAGTAACTCCACCCTTGTCAACTTCCACATACAAGGAGGATAAACACCTATCAGCTTGATTCGTTGCAACCTTTATGTCAGTCATCTCTTTTGAGCCACACACGTGCTTGCATAGTCTCTTTTTCCCACAGTCCGCACATGTGGGGACAAAATCCAACGGGGAGCATACACGAGGGCAATATTTGGCTATATGCCCAATCTGCTCGCAACACCAGCATCTCACATGATTTGATATCGGGCCAAATCGCCACCCTCGGTTCACATGATGTCTCATGGTCGGATGAGAATCTATCCATCTCCTATTTTGTCCAAAATTCGGTTGCCTCATGTTGGCATTCTCCAAACCACATGCTGGCTTTTGTTGGGCCATTTCTTTAATGAAGATCAAAGCAGATTTGGGATCGACTTGGCTGTGCCACACGATTGGGGCACCAAGCGAACTCGTAGCACTCTCTATGAGATGTGCTAAGCCAATTCCCGGCAAACGCACCAAAATGATAGGTTCTAACGCCCAAGGAGAAAGTGATTATACGAGACTTTATTTTGCTTAACCCCTCGCAATCGGTCTCCTTGGATTACTTAGAGCCCGCAATTATCTCACAATGGATTCTTCCTATATCTATGCACTAGCTCATATGTTCCCGGCAAACGCACCAAAATGTTTGATTCTTTAACCCCAAGGGAAATTGCCTATGCACAATGACCTTTTGCTCGAACTTCTGATGCTAAGTATTCTTTGGTCGGCCTTAGTCCAACAAATTCATCCCAATATACTTGTGAAGGAGACGGAAACGACCTACGCACCTAAATGTCCAACTCTCGGGGTTACTCCTTGAGGTCTCTCTCTCTCTCTACTCACTCCCAAGCTACTCCCAAGAACACCCACTCTTATTATGCACAAATGCCCACACGCGCTCACTTTTCTTTTTTTTTCCTCGAGATTTCTCACTTACGAACACTCAATTTCACAGGCTCATGCATTTTCCTCTTCCCCTCTCTTACCCTCGCGCGTACTCTTACACACACCTATTTGCTCTTCTTCTCATTCACCCACACACCTGGGCGGTCACGAGAAAATACACACTATCCACATGCGTCTATTTCATGTCCCATGCATTTCTTAGAGATCTCTCCTCTTGATTGGGATGGTATCCATAGGTTCCCGAATGGATCTCACGTAAATGCATTGTAGTTCTATGTGACCACGAGTACTGAGGGCAAGAAAACTATTCGTCGAGCTAGCTTGCCATCGAGTTTAAGTAGAATTTCACTTCAGGTTTCTTCACGAAGATGAAGTCAAAGGTTTGACTTAATTTTGGATTAGAGTGAACTTCCTTCTCGATTTTGCACACGTTTTCATGCTCAATTCATTCCATCCATTCTTTGGAAATGCATTCCCGTCCTTCTCCTCATCTATGTCCCACATGAACAATCAAACACACTGTCGTCTTACTGACACACCTATGTGCCATTCACATGTGCTTCCCTTTATAGCCCCCACTTCTTTCTCCTTCTCGAGCATACCTCTACACTCTCTTTTCCTTTCTTGCATCTACATGAGCAACACTAGAATGTGCAATATCCACACTAATTCATCAAATAGTCCACAAACAACTAGCTATCACATGAAAGAAGACAGTGCAATTCAAAAGATTGCTCTCAACTATGAGCTGCATCATCAACATCCCAGCACGAATAGGACACATCTGCAATATAATATCAGCAACAAAGATGAAAAAAAACCGTCATAGAAGTCGGAAATATTTTCAATAACCTGTGCATTCACGGAGAAAGAAACCATAATAGTGTAAGGAATGATGCTACTTTAGATGGATGCATAGATGCCTACACCAGACATGCGACTCCTGTTATTCAATTTGAAACGCTTCCAGATTCTGTGTTTCCACTTGATCAAAGCACTTCAGTAAGTGATTCAGCACTCATCTTCCTGGAATCTATGCCACTCATCAGAAGGAAGATGGAAGAGATTCTGGAAAGCCTGCAACGAAAGGGTCATCCAGTAACAGGCATCATTTCGGACAGCTTTGTCCCATGGACACAAGATGTTGCCAACAAGTTCGGCCTCCCAAGGATCGAGTTTTGGTCGTCTTCAGCCAGAGTATACTCTATGGGATACCACATACCGCAACTAATCAGTGAAGGATACTTGCTTGTGCCACCAGGTAAATCTCCATTAATTACTCATTACATACAAGTGCCATAATTCGCATGCAGTAGTATCCGGAACATGTATTTCCTTGTTGCAAGCTCAGGTAGTTCATTCGCACTATGAGTGATGAGTATTTATCTGCTTTTGCGCATCAGATAGTCCATGATTTCTTTCCACACAATGCACATGAACTAGGAAAAGTAACGTATTTGTACCTTGGTTTACTTCTTTGGAAGCATTGGATAGCTCTTATATTGTAGGCGCCCGCCTGTATACTTTGAAAACATCACACATACAAATTTCAACCACCTTCATATACTCCAATATGTTGGTGTGCGGATTCAGCATAACAGTTTCACTTGCTGTTCTCTATCACTAGGTAAGGAGCACGACTTCGGCATCGACATTATTCCAGGCCTTGCGCCGTTCCGACTGGTAGACTTCTTCTACACCCATCCAATCTCCTCTCCTGTCTTCGATCTCCTTCTGGTGACGAGCAAGGAGCCCCTCCCGGTTGCTGGACAACACAAATGGAGAGAGAGAGAGTGCGACCCTTTTTGCTGCCGCCCAAAGATAAAGGCATCCCCTCTTTTTGGAGAAAAATAGGCCAGACACTCTTTGTAGCCAAAAAAACAAAAGAAATTTCCTCCCTTCTAGACATATGCTTGTTCGTGCCAAAACGCAGCAGCCCCCTTCGTGCCTTTGCTGCCACCCAATTTGTGTGTAAAAACAAAAGAAGTTTCTACTTCCTCCACATCTCTGAATTTTTTCCAACGATGAGTCGAAGATCAATTTCCGGAAATCGGTCAAGCGATTGTATTTGATGTTTGATAAGAAAGCATCCCCCCCTGAAACAAAGCCGTTTCTAATTTCCTTTGCACATCAATATTCCCTATGTTCTTAGGAGGCTCCTCCATGCTCAATCCCTGCGAAGCAGCTTCTCAGAACCCTTGATGATAAAATATCCTCCAACTTCAAAAGCACAATGGCCCTTTTCAAGTGAAACCTTTTCTCCACATCCCTGCAACCAATATCTCCACATGCTTCTCATCAATCATCAAATTCATTCTTCAAGTACCTGAAATCAAACGTATTTCCTGCCAAATAGAACCACATTAGTGCATTAAAACCAACCATTTTTTGAGCTAACATATACATATATATATATATATATATATATATATATATATATATATATATATATATATATATATATATATATATATATATATATATATATATATATATATATATATATATATATATATATATATATATATAGAGTGTGTATGTGTGTGTGTTAAGCTCTATTTGTACTTGCAAATTTTCTTAACCTTTACCATTTAAACGGTTCAATTCCCAATCCAAATCCATGATTTAACTCTCGCCTTTGAGCTTTAAAGGAAGGACTTTTTCCTTTTTCGTAGCGAATGTTGTATCCCTCATTACCCTGAACTCCATGAGATTGTATCTTCGCACAGTACCGTCCGGTAATATTTGAGCCCGTATGTTGATAATTGACTAGTGATCCGCTTACCATTCCTACCCCACAGGCCCAGTTCTTAATACATCATTTTATAACAACCTGCACAGCGTAGGGTTTGTTATATAAACATAGATACTCCACCGCATGGGCCAGGGTTTGCAATGCTTTTGTTTGGAAGTTAGAACTTTATAAGTACTGACCTTAAACTTTACAAACATTGGTCTCTGAATTTCTTCTTCAATTTACCTATACATCTCTTGCTTGGATATTTTTATATTTATTATTATGGCTGACTTTGAACTCTGTTCGTTGATATTTATCTGCCAGTAGTAGTTATTATGTTCTGGTCTTGAAAAGATTTTATTATTCTAGCAAATATACATATCATATTATAATCAGCTGATTATTCTTTTATGTGGAGTGGGATGTAGAAAGACTTGACATGCTTACGATTTGGGTTACTGAACTCGGACATCTTATCTTTTAAGAATTCTGATTTGATTTCATCAATGTATATCCAGATCTCTTATTTGATTTTGAGGTTATCTCGGCTGTTAATGGATTGATGATTTTTTGTTGCCGTTGGTCTTTTTGACTTGACATCGTCTTTAAAAGATGATTGAAATTTGGAAGCTTCGACGAGTCTTCAAAAGAACATTTCCCTTACGTTTTTACTTGATTCCTATTATCTAAGGTGTGTCTGCCACATGGATCGACTCTGTTTGAATCAAATAATCAATGTGAAACCCAATCCTTCTTGTTATGCTTCCTTCCAGTAAGTAGTGAGCACGTCAACACCATTTCTGATGATGCCATGACTGGAGAGAACTTCTCTTTTGTTGTCTTTATCTTTTATCATCAAGTTTGATAGTTTTCAAAATCTTCATTTGCATCCTGAAGGGTTATTCGCACACTTCAACCAACCTTCCTTCATATGCATGCATTCTTTTCTGTTTTCTCAAGGGTATGTGAGGCACCGATTCTTATTCAATGTTTGGACGGCTGAACAGAATTTGTAGTTTGTTGTCTTTATCTTTGATCATTAAGTTTGATAGTTTTCAAAATCTTCATTTGCATCCTGAAGGGTGATTGGCACACTTGAACCTTCTTTCATATGCATGCATTCTTTTCTGTTTTTTCAAAGGTATGTGAGGCACCAATTCTTCTTCAATGTTTCGACATCTGAACAGAATTTGTTCACAAAAAGGGATCTCAATGTCATCAACTTTAGATTAAAGAACCAGGACACCTAAATTATGAAATGATCGTGTGTGTGTCCAGTGTATACACATCCCCTCTTTTGAACATTCTTCTCTAATTATCTTGTTATATCAGTGGGTATAATGGATTTTTCACGTTTCCATTGTGGCATCATCTGTTCCATGAGCCTTAAAATGAAACCATGTGTATTTTCCCCATATGCCAAGATATCACTAAAAACAAAACTTGTACGCAAGGGCTACCAAAAGGAGAAGGCCGTTGAAAATTGCATGTATAAACTCCTTCCTCTCAGAATGTATAAACTCCTTCCTCTCAGAAAAACCCAGTTTTCTAAACTTGCAAATATCATGTATATTACTCGTCTCCAAAAGAATTAAGGTCTTTATTCCTCACACACAGTGATTGGCACATCTTCAAAGAGGCTTCCCCTCTTCTTAAAAGAGTTCCATCTATATGTATGCTGTTTCATTTCGCTAGTCAGGACCAGGGGCTTACCAGCTCTCTCAACTTAAGGACAAGCACTCTTTTACACTAAATTCATCATGAGGGATTTATCTGTGCTCATCAGAATAAAGCTGACTGTACCAACCCATATTCCATACCTTGATAGGGACATGTTAGTTACGAAGAAATCTTTATCAAGTCCTTAGGTACTGAAAGACTCACATTGCCCTCGTGGAATAGCCTAAATTATGACTTGTCGAATCTGGTTGAACCTCTGACCTTGTAGCTGGACTGCTTACCAATTAAATTGCCCAAAAACCTGATGAATGTCTTGACAGAAATGCCATACCTGACACAGGTGTAGCCTTGCATCCATCTCCATAGAGTCTGTGTGATCATCAACCAAGTCAGTCCAAATGATTGTTCCTATTTGGTATCTTCATCTTGCGCTTGTGTTGATTTTGATGCAACATAGCTTGCTGTTCATGCCATAAGTTCTTATGGGCTTCTTTTGAGTGTCTAACAGCCATCTATAGTTTGAAAATTCAAAAAAACAATTTGGAACCCATCCTAAAAGTTGGCAGCTAAAATTTGCCAAGGATTTTGTACTAGCATCCTATAAAACCATTACATATTACAAGATTGAGATCATAGTACGAGTATTTATAAGCTTTTTTGGGATTTCTTCCGAGAGTAATCCTCTCAGTCCAAATAGTTGCGCATTCCTGGACTCTGAAATTTAGCAACATCTGCATCTTCATCTGGTAAAGAACTCCAATCAGCCGCTCATCATGATGTAATTAATAAAAGTAATGGAAAAACAACTGACAACAGGCAATCAAGTACAGAGACAGACACAACTCTTGCTACCAGTATTAATACATGGGATTCCAAAATAAATATTGCAGCGTACCATAGTGAGCCTAACAAGGGGGGCAGGAAGCCCGAATCATCTATTACATCCTTTACCAAAGTATATCCGGGGCACAAGAACTAGCTGAATATTTTTATTGTTCTTCTAACCAACCATACACTGTGCAGTGACCAAACCTTTTGGCCATCCACACTGAAGTCGTTCAGAAGAATATCCACATTGTTATACAAAGAGAATGATTGCAGTTATGGCTTTCTGTATGCTAGGCCACATAAAATCTTCTTTTAATGGTGGAAGAAGAGAACCATTTTCTCTGAACGTCTAGATAAGGTGAGCTATGGAAGTGATGTCTTCTTATGCATGTATCTTATCTAGCACATGATCTGATAGCATGAGCAGCAGAAGATTGCAGAATCAGTGAAAAAATTGGGGATTCTGCAGAGACTTCGTTCTCATGCTTGGTGTACAATTATCATTATGATAACATTTGTTCATAATGGCCATGGATGCAATATTAATCAATAAATCAATAAAAGTCTCTGGCATCTCAAATAAATTAGTACTTAAAAGCCAACTGGTGCATAATCTTTGCCTGCATTTCCATGACCAGAGCCTTTACCTGTATCCTTATGATACAGTGATACATAATGACCATGTCTTTTATACATTAATAAGTTCATATGAGTCACAGCAGATCATAATGGACTTTGTCATGAAAACTAATGAAACCCTTATACAATATTGGATAATTCCCAAGTGAGCTGGGTTATGCTGAATCATGAAGCATGAAGTTAACCATGTGCAAAAATCCTGTTCAAAATAGCTGCCAACCTCACACCACCTTGTGCCAAGCGCATTTCCACAATGGGCAGCCTTGACAAGAAGTAATCGTCTGCAAATGAGCAATCTGTATGTTAGCCAAGATTCATCTAGATGTGGTCTGTAGGTATAACTGCAAATAGACAGGGGGCAAGAGCATCATAGTCAAAAACCAGCAGGATCTGATTCAGAAACCAAACTACCTGCTAGATATGTTCCAGGGGTTGCATTCCTGTAGGCCCATTTGCATGCATCCTTGATGCTCTCTGCTGCATAACTGGGAACAAGGAGTAAGAAAGCATAATCAATTCTGGAGCTAGGAATTTCAGACACAGTAGCTACAAAATCAAAACACTATGAAGGACATTTCATGCGTTAGCTTGAGATAAAGATGATCCAACTAAAACAGCAGGATTAGACCTTTCTTTCATCCCTTCCTGGACAAATATCAAAGAAAATCACGTTAATTCTTAGTTCTTGTACCAAGCAAAAGAGAGAGGATGAAAGAAAGTCATATTGAGTAAGGGTCTTCTTAGAGATCTCCTTGACGCTTTTGGGATGAGTTAGCTACACATTTGAACAAGTGGCAATTGGTCACCCATGCTCGCCCTAGCCAACCACTTATTTGGTTTCGATATTCGCCTTGTCTACGTGTCAAGCAATGACATGGACAAGCAAGAATCTTAGTACCGATGGATGACTCATGCCATGTGTAGCTGCCCTCACTGGGTGGCTACTTTGGGGGATGGGCTCTCCTTGGAGAACTATATTCTGTAACATGCCTATGCAAAAGAGACACTTTCCACAAATGGAAAATCCTTAAAGGTTTGTAAACAACATGTAGTACAGGCAGTACTAAAAAGGGGTTTTAAAAGGAATAGAACAGCTCAAAATAACTTATAGAGATGACACAATGAGGTAGGAGAAATACTCAGCTCATGACAGATCCTTAATCCACGATAGACTCCACAGATCCTAAGTACACATAGTTGAGGTGGACAATAAGGAAATAATATGAAGCAAGTAGCCTAAGACCAGCTAATCACTGTCACCTGCCTACCCCTGAGGTCACCTGCTTAATCACCTTCACTGACAGAGCTCCTCTTCTACTAGCAACACAAGCTGCTCAAGCACCAGCTGGTTACTCAGACTCCAAGAATATTATGACTGCCGACACACAACTAGACAACCACACACTTAGACAACCGTATTGCTTCAGCTAATAAGTCACACAAGAAACAATCCAGCACACTACAACAATTATACCAACAATCTGCATGAAAACAACATGAAACATTGCAGAGAATAGTCTCAACACTTGCCAAAGACTAAAACAATACTTTGTAAGACTTGCCCCAAAGTCTAGCCCAAGACTCCAATACACTGAGGTACGTAACCCAAATATAGAATTACAACAGGGATTACAACAGATAGAAGCTCCTCTCCTACACACAAACATAATAGGAATAATGTCCCAAAGGAGTGTCAAACATCTGCTTATATAGCCGCAGGTAACCCATATGAGTGGTTCTGCATGTGCAGAGATAGTCTTTAGGGGAGGAAAGAAGTGCCGCTTCACATAGGCTGCACTCCACGAATGGCCTGGTCAGGGGGGGGGGGGGGGGGGGCTACCAGCAGAAGGCAGTTGCCTAGGTGGGCCACCACCCCCCTAACATGGCAACCACCTTTGCACACATTCCCCATCGGTTAGCTTTTCACAACCCCTTTGATGACCTCCCGCTTTATGCATGAGTGGCGGCCAAACTCCATCCTTGATGTACTTGCATACCTTTTGGGCGATCAATTCTTAGACTTGAGATGACCAAATATGCTCATTGACATAGACTCGGGGTGACCAACATGGAGGGGTGACCAAACTTCTTGTACCAAGGGTAGCAAGGAGACCACACATGAGGTGTCAAGGGCGACCAATATTTGCATTGTAGGGATGTGGAGAGGCAACCAACGATTGGCATGAACATGTGTCTTCAAGACGACCAAAAAATAGTGTCTTTCTTGCTTAGGCGACCAAATTCTTCACTAGGTTAGAATTTTACCAACCATGACTCACATGTATGTTGCCACGGTGAGCCACCCCTAGGGTGGCCATGCCCAAAGGTGACCAACCCCAAGGGTGGTCATGCCCAACTGCGATCAAGCGCAAGGGAGACCAGCCCCAAGGGTGGTCATGCCCAAGGGCAACAACTTGTATCCTGGAGGGTGACCAACTTGTTTTCCTCCATGCCTCTGCCTAGGTTGGGACACTAGTACCCTCATGCTTGATGTTTGAGGGCAACCATCTCCTTGTGCTACACTAAGGCGACTATGTGAGGTGACTTCAACTATTTGATGTTTGAGGGACACCATCTCCTTGTGCTACACGTAACACTAAGGCGACCACGTGAAGTGTCTTGAGTAGGGAGACCATGAAATCCTTTAGTGTGAGTGAGGAGGAGGGAGACCCTAACCATGACCAAAGGCAACCATCTTTGGGAGCAGAGGTACCAACACTTAGTGACATAGACTTGAGGCAACCGACCCTTCTTGGTGTTTTGTAACAAGTGAGAGAGGGAGACGAAAAAGAGATGGTGACCAGATCTTCCATTCAAAAGGAAGGGTGAACAACTAATTCTCCTTATAGTGTACATGAAGACTTGCCTAGGCACATGTGCTCTACTAGCATCCTTAAAGGAGAAAAGGCATATACATCAACTCACCGCATACACATACATACTGGCCTACACTCTCCCAGTCTCCTTATCTCCATCTCCATCTCTTGAGCAGAGGCTCATGTGAAGGGACCATCAAGTTGTAGATGGTGAAGTGAAGTGTGTGAGTGCAGGGAATGCAAAATGCACTACCCATGGAGCACGTTAAGCACACGGCACATTAAAGTACATTACAGGAATACACACTTATTACCGAAGAATCTTCTTCAGTATCATCACTGCAAACTATACTTCGGAGTTAAGAGTCACAACAAAACTATACTTAGGGGTTAAGAGTCACAACAGCATGCATCAGAATAGAACACAAGACTGCAATATGGCATAACAAAGAAGAGCATATCACTAGTCAACAACCAAATGTAACACAATCCGTATAAACCAATAGAACTGAATCTCCAAGTATTCTCACATAAGCAACATAAGCAAACAACATTAGCAGATCTCTACGAGCTCTAAGCCCGCACTCACTCTCTCCAAGTCTCTCTCAGCTATAGTCTATTGTAGTGTGTAGTGTGCACTATATGCTATATCCTCTTCTCTTGAGGCTTCTCCTTTTTATAGGAGAGAGGTGAGGAACAGGCTACAACAGGAGAGTCTATTACATAAGAGTAATGGAAAGTTAATGCACTAGGCGGTTTCAATTGTAAGCATGGCCGCTAGTACCAGACTTTGTCTTGTAATGATGAGTGGCCGGGGCCGACTTGGCCACCTTGTCGTCTTGCAAACTTTGTCAGGTTTGCTTGTTGTCTTGCAAACTTTGTCCCTTGATGAATCTGGGCATGCCAACGCCCTTCTCCAGAACTTGGGCGTCTTGGTGCCCGACTCCACCATCTTGATGTCTTGGCACCCAACTCTAGCATCTGGACATCTTGGCGCCTAACTCCAGCATCTAGACGTCTTGGCGTCCAACTCCAGCACCTGGACGTCTCGGTGCCCAACTCTAGTATCTGGACGTCTCGGCACCCAACTCCAGCATTAGGGCATCTTGGCGCCCAGCTCCAGCATCTGGACGTCTCGGCGCCCAACTCCATCATCTGGACGTCTCGGCACCCATCTCCAGCATTTGGACGTCTAAGCGCCAAACTCAAGCATCTAGACGTCTCGGCGCTCAACTCCCAACTCAAGCATCTAGACGTCTTGGCGCCAAACTATAGCATCTAGACGTCTTGGCGCCAAACTTTGGAACTTGGGCTTCTTGGCTCCCAGTTTTGGTATTTGGTTCCTTGGTGCCATCCTTTTCTTTGTTCTTCAAAAAAATTTATTCTACACAAGTCAAGTGGTGGTCAGGCTACCCAAGGGTGAGTGTTGAGGAAGGTGTAGTAGAGGCCTATTGTGGAAGGCTCCCACCTTGTGATTCTTGCAGCTCCAAGTTATCATCATACCTGCATTCCCCTACCATTATATTATCACCCTAATAGGTTGTCAAGATAGCCTTAGCTTGGCTTTTCTTCTCTATGCTTGCTTTTCCCTTGAACTGCATTCTCTGTCTCATTGGGGTATTATATCTTTGAAAGGGAAGTTATGACACATTACATTCATCTTGTAAGCTACATTTGTAAGGGAAGTTGTATTGCATTCTCTATCTCATTGGGTTATTATATCTTTGAAAGGGAAGTCACATTACATTCATCTTTGCAAGCTATATTTGTAAAGGACGTTTTGACACATTGTTCGTAAGGAAGTTTCTACTTGAGTTGAACTTCGTTATGTACTTTTGCACTCGAGTGGATTGTCCTCTGAGTGAACCTAGTATGTACTTGAAGGCATAATTGTCATATTGCTCAATCCCATTCTCCCTACCAATCAACCCTTAGTGTCCGATTTTACCTATAATTTTTGGCACTCCCAGTGGGACCCTTTGTTGTTGACTTAGGGAGACCTCAATAAGCTCACAACTAAGGAGCCGAAAGGAGGGAATGGTCGCTCCATGACCAGAACCTGGTCTCACCTGAGCTCACGAAGTCCAATCCGAACTCCCCACAAACACTAGCATAGGAGGAGAAAAATATACTACTCACATCTAGAGAACAATCCACTCACAAATCTCATCGCCAACCATGGCTTAAGGGAACCTAGCTTCGCTATTATCACGGATCAACGTCAACTTTCTTACATTTAGGGAAGCGGAAATTGAATACTTGGATGACCACCTATGGAGATTCCTAGCATTATGCAAAAGTAGAGGCCTAAAGGGAAGCACAAATGCATTTTTGGCTCTATTCCTTGCAACCTTGGATGGACTAGCCAACAAGTGGTTAAGGCAATTTGAGGATGAACACTTCTCACATGGGATGCTTTGAAAGGAAGTTTTCTCTGCGGCCTTTAGACCAAGGAATTCCGCATAACATGTCTTGGACAAGCCCAAAAATCTAGGACTGAAACTCGATCAGTCCTTTCTCAAATTGTTCACACAGACAAGGGCATTGGTAGCCAAGGTACATGAGGCCCCCCATGAGTTTTTAGTAAAGAAATGGATGAGAAAAGAACTAAGCGTAAGCTCAGGGATCTGTTATCACCTAATGCCTCCTTGTATGAGTTCATAACTTTCTCCACACGCATAGAGCAGGCCCAAGTCCACTTCGGAGAATCCCCCTCTTCGGCTTGAGTATTGGATGATCCAATGGCATAGATTAACAAGGAGCTTAAAGACTTAAATTGCAACAAAAGAGAGCTACCATTACAAAGGGTGACATGGTAACACAACTTTGACAAGAGATATAAGAGCCTCAAAACAAAGAGTTGAGGGCCACTCTCTAGTGCACTCAGTGCAATCATCAGAGACACACACATGTAGAATGCCCCAACAAGGTAACCTCAGAGTTCTATGGGAAAATGGGGAACAAGGCCAAAGAGTACTACACCTCAAGGGATTCCCAACACCTCAACCGCTGACATTTTGGGAGCAAGCTTCACCTATTCTACAACCTTTGATTCTTGAGCACTCCTCGCATGCCCCACTTTTCTATTCTACTCATGCTTCAAGAATAGGAAACAGCTCTAATGATGAAGCTCCTCAAGCACACAACACACCAAGCAGACCTATCATGTGTTTCTAATGTGGAGACTACGGCCACTTCAAAGTAAGTGCCCTCTATCAGAGAATGCACCACCTTGCACCAACTATCAAGATAGCCATGATCACTATATCAAAGATTGTTCAAGGCATCATCAAGCCAAACTGATAGCTCCTTTCACATTTCCATAGATCCAATTGCCTTTGAATGTAATTCCATACCCTCACCATCCACCCACATGGTACAACTGCAAGAACTACCTCAAGGAGTCCGAACAAGGGCCCAACGGGCTCAAGAGAAGGAGTCTGCAACATTCAAGAATCAGGAATAAGTGGAGGAGTATGCAACATTTAAGAATCAGGAACAAGTATACACTAGATGAGGCAGTAAGGAAAATGTACCAAAAAGGCCCAAGGATACTATCAATGCATGGTAAGGGCAATGGCAATGACCATGGAGGAAGTATAGATGACACCTGTCGGGTTGCCCAACAGGAACTCAAGGATGATGTAGATCAATTTCTTGATCTATTGCTCAATGTGGTGTGTCCTCACCAGAGATAGATTCAGGCGATTCACGCACGCCATGACATGGAGATACGGAGACGTAAGCAACGCACCCCCGCTATTGATATGGACGTTCATAGCATTTTGAGGATCTCCATGATGCCTTACCGATGCATTATATCCTACTCCCACTCCAGGCATTTAGAGGGTTGTGATACCATCGAGCCTCCCCTCCCTATGCATATCATATTTGTATCACACCCATTGAGCATATAGAGTGCATACCCATAGCACCCCACACCCTTGATGCCAGTTATTATCCACTCCTTTTATACCCGTTTTTTGTACTCACACTTTATTTTCCTTTTGGGATCACAGTGGATTGGATCATACTGATGTATATGTTTTGTCTCATAGGCCGATTTTGGCCTCTAATAGACGTTAAAAAGTCTTTCTTTCTTTCTTTCTCGCGGCAGCCATCAAGATGGCCCTGACTCCACCTCCACCTATGTATCACATCTTACACCCGACCATTAGCACAAGATGGAGCTAGTTAGTCGTTTTAGATGGATTCTCATGCTCGTTGTACTATCCTTTTGCATATAGACTATCATAGATATCGCACTCCATATCCCCCCCCCCCCCAAAAAAAAAACTTTCATGGGTATCTCCACATGCATACCACGGAGATATGTTTCAGCTTTATCAGTTTATTTTTCAGCACTTTTATCTTCTCTTATAGACAGAAGATACACCCATGTACATCGATTTGTCTCATAGGCTGAATTCGGCCTCCTAATAGACGTAAAAACACTTTCTCTCTCTCTCTCTCTGTCTCTCTCTCTCTCTCTCTCTCTGAGAGCTTGTTTCTTCTTTGATGGAGTGTTCTTATATAGTAAGGCAAGACTCATACGAGTTGAAGGGCAGCAAAAGGGACAAAATTAGTTTCTTCTCTTTGTAGGCTCACTGACAATTTTGGCACTCTCGAAACTTCCCTCTCTATCCACTTTTCCTCTATCGTCACTATCGTCCTCAGGAACTTAGTCTCTTTTTTCCAAAAAAAAGTAGACTAAATTTATTTTAAGAGAAGTAGAACATTTTTTTTTTTAAAGACTACTTTACAAAAAATGGGCAATTTTTGAAATAAGTAGACTATATTTATAAAAAAATTTGAGATAAGTAGACTAAATTTACAAAAATGGTCAACTTTTGAAATAAGTCAACTAAATTTGTTAAAAAGGAAAACTTTTGAAATAAGTCAACTAAGTTTATAAAAATTGTCAACTTTTGAAATAGGTGAAATAGGTAGACTTGGAAAAATGAGTAATTTGGAAAGTAGGTGAAAAGTAGGCAACTAAGCATAGACGACTTAAAAATAGGCAACTAGAGAAATCGGTCGACTTAGAAACTAGCAGCTTGTGAAATTAGAAAACTTAGGAAACTTGGAGTTTGGTGGTTCCTTTCTCCTTGATGAACAGGATTCTCTTAGTTTTCTCCATCTAAGTCCTTTTGCTTCTTTCGATCTTGCTCCAAATCAAGGTAACTTTTTCTTGTCCTATGCCTCTGGATCTCAAAAAAAGCAAAAACATAAAATTATTTCAGGGGCTTATTAGAGTACCCCTCTACAGGTTGCCTACCACTTAGAGGTTCTCCATCCTCGGAGAGGACAAATTCAATGTATTCCTTGTTTTTCTTACTGCTGTTGAACTTGCACTGAAGTATATCGAAGCTCCTGGAATTCTTGTCTTGCTTTGAATTTGAAATTAGCTCTCTACTTCAGCTTTGCTATAATGGCTTGATAAACTTTGGAGTCCAAGAATCCTTGGTCAATCTGTTCTAGTCTAAGTTTGAGTTCGGCAAGTGGATTTGTTCAACAAGTTGACTAATTCTCAAATTGTTGTAGTAAGGTGGCAAGCGGCACGGAGATTGGAGCTTCATTCGAAGACTTGCTTCAATTCAATCGACTTGCTTCAATTCATATGACCTCTTCTCAATTCAGCCGACTTGCTTCAATTCATATGACCTCTTCTCAATTCAGTTTACTTGCTTCAATCAGTCGACTTTTCTGAAATTAGCATGGAAAAATGTAGTCACTTGTTTTTTTTAAGAGAATTTAGTCAACTTCTTCAGCCCATATAGTCGACTTTTATGAGCACATAGTCGATTTTTTCTGAACAATAAATTTTCAGCAGTTAGTCGACTTATTTCCTCTCAGCACACAGTCAACTTTTAAAGAGTAAATTAGTCGACTTCTTCCAGCAATTAGTGACTTTTTTTTTTATCAGCACATAGTCGACTTCCTTCCAGCAGCACATAGTCGGCCTTTTTTTTTACTGGGCAAAATAGTCAATGCTTTGTCTTCTACTTCAGTCCATTGAAAGGGTACCATTTTGCTAACAAGCCTAGAGAGGGGCTTAGTTATCTCAGCACATTTTTATGAATTTTCAGTGATAGCTGGTATGTCCTAAGAAACTCTAAATTTCTTTGGCATTAATTGGTTTGGGAATATGTAATATTGCTCAAATTTTATCAGGATCGGAAGCCATACCTTTTGCTGAGACTATGTGACCTAGAAGTGTCTTTTCGATCACCAAAAAGTGACATTTATTTGGGTTGAACTTTACTTTGGCTTCTCTGCAAGCACTAAAAACTTGTTCCAATTGACAAAGATGGTGAGTGAATTCCACCGGAGTAGAACATCAAGTGCTTGAAAAGGTGGAGAAGTCGTCCATAAAGATTCTCAAGAACTATGGCAACAATGATTGAACGATTGAGTAGACCACTCAATTGAAAGCAGAAGGAGCATTGCATTATCCAAAAACCATTTTTGTATCTACATACGTACCCCAAGATGTTATAAATGCAGTTTTTGCTCGGCCCTTCGGATGGATGAACACTTGGTTATACCTGTTGAATCCATACATGAAACTGTATAAGACATGTCCAGCCACATCATCCAAAACTTGTTCTGAAAATGGAGTTGGAAACCCATCTCAAATCGTAACCTTGTTGAGAGCCCTAAAATTGACACAAACACGACTCTTGCTGGATTGCTTCTTTTGGACTATTACCATCGATGATAACCATTCTGAATGATCCATTGAGACAATGATCCTTGCTTCCTCTAGCTTTTCTATTTCATTTTTTACCACTTCTGCATACTGTGGATTAAGATGATAAATCCTTCCTCTTACCGGTTTAGCACCATTAATCAAAGGAATAGAATGCTCTCCAAGATGGATAGGAATTCCTTCTAAGTCATAGTAACTCCATCAAACACATCTTTGATATTTTGCATGAAAGTGGTTACCTGATGTAGCAATGATGGGTGATTCCAAAGCCATGTTAGTAGCAAAATTGGTTGTGAATGTTCTTCATTACGAAGGTTGACTTGCCTTATAGGTTAAGATACCATGGTTGATTCTTCATTTTGGTCCTCGAAAATGCATTGCAGATAGATCGGAGATTCATCTACGTTGACCTTTGATTCTTTTACTTTCGTCCATAACGGCGAAAGCCCTCTTGTCCACTCTATGTCAGATGGTATAGGTAAGTTGTTTACCGCTGTGCTTTTCTCTTTTCCTTTCCCAAGTTTGGCTAAATCTTTCGAAGCTCCTTTCTTTCCACTCTTGAAGTCCATGATTGGTTCTCCAAGCCCAATAGTTTCGATCTGTTCGCAATCCTCTTTACAAATAGATACACCATATCATGTATAGGATGAATGTGTAGCTTCCATCCATTCCAAAAGATCCTCATCATCGTTTATTTCGATTTCATTAGATGTTTCCACAACAGAAATGTGTTGTTCTTTAGGAATAGTGAAAGAGTGAGCATTACCTCCCTCAGATCCTCTTTGATCTAAATGTACTTGCTTTTGTACTTTCCCTAGTAGGTTAACTAGAATGGTATCATTTACCCAATCATGCATGGCTTGGTTGTGCCTTAGCCATGGCTTCCCTATGAGAAGAGGAAAACCTCTGTTGACCTTCGATAGATTTAGCACCACCAAATCCAAAGAGAAGGTAAGGCCATCCATCTCTACAGGTACCTTTTCTAGAATACCAAGAGGTTTAACTCGACTTTGGTCAGCCAAGGTTATTGTGAACTTTGCTTCACCTGAAAGTTGAAGTCCTAGTATTTTGAGGGTAAAATCTAGCATGAGATTTATGCTTGAACCTCCATCTATGATTACTCCATTTATAGCCCTCCCATATATAGTAATTCATAGACATGGACTCCTAAAGACAATTAGAGGGTTTGTTGATACCTTTGTGAAGTTATCAATAATTGAAGCTTTCATGAGATCCGTTAAAGTGTGCCCACCACTTATTGCAAGCATTGTTGGAGGAGACAATGTTTATATGATCCCTGTGACGTCACTTCTAAATCTTTCATCCAATCTTAATAGATCATACAATGATACCTGCTTGAAGGTGTTCTTTAGTATCTCCTTAGTTTTGATGATGGATGGTGTAGGTAAAGGTAGAGGAGGTTCATTAGTCGAATGTAGTTCCTTCATTGTCTCTTCAAAAGTCTTGTCTATTCCCTGCAAGACTTCAGAATTTTTCATACTTGAGTCTTTTTCTTGCAAGATCCTTACGTCTGCTTTCTTTATCGGAGCTCTAGACTACACTCCTGGTTCTTGATCCATTTCTTGCAATGAAACCAATTTAGCTTCTAGTCATGGGCTGAAAGATGGGTTAGCATTGGGTTCTTGATTTTCTTCTTCTCTTTGTTGCAAAAGAGGTTTAAACTATGGAGCATGGTTGTGCAAGGGAACAACTCCATGAAGTTGACTAGGATCACTTACTAGAGTGGCTTGAATTCGGCTATTCTAGGGAATTGGGTCTACTTCAAAAAATCGTCCATTTTTTAGTGGACATTTTCTAAACTTCATTAAGTGGACCATTCTTAAAAAATTGGGCAACTTCAAGTTGACCATTTTTTTTAAATTGGTCGACTTTATAAACATTGCCATTTTTTAAAAATTGGTTAGCTTTTTTATTAACTTGTCCACTTTTCCATTCGACTTCATTCACTTGACCATTTTTAAAAAATGGGTCAACTATATTAACTTCAACATTTTTAAAAAATTGTTCAACATGATTAGCTTGAGTCATTTATATGACCATTTTTAAAAAATGGGTCAACTATATTAACTTCAACATTTTTAAAAAATTGTTCAACCAAATTGACCAGGAACATTACAGATACTCGGGTCATTTATATAAGATAAGCTAGCATTACAGATACTCGGGTCATTTATATGAGATAAGCTAGCATAGTCTGGAGAGTGTATTGGAGAAGATTGTACAATACCTGGATTGCTCTCTTCTCTGATTGGTTGCTACTTCCCCTTATTGACAAAGATAACATTGACTTGGTAGGATAGAGCTCAACCATTGGTAGAAGCCTTCTGCTTTGGATAATCCTTTGAGCAATGATCCATTGTATCCATGCAATGCCTGCAAGGTGGAGACCCTTTTAGGAGGGAGCATTTTCCTTGAAAGTGCCTGTATTTGCCACATTTGTAGCACATTAGAGGACGTGCTAGTCTTTCTAAACGGAGGTTTCTTTTCATTAGAAGAGTTTACCTGAGTGGTAAGTATACATGCTTTCCACTTGAAATCTTGGATTAGGTAATAGGAGCTGATTTACAGGTACACGAAAAGATGCCCAGTTCACTTGCATACTTGAGAAATAGCGATCCCTTGCTTCATGACTTGGTTTTCCACAAAATTGACATACAAACTTCTCAGCACAATCTTGAGAAGAATGTCCTGATTTTTTGCATATTGTGCACCGAATAGATGTTTTTACCTCCTTTTGTGTTCTAAGCTCCTCCAATTTTTGTCGAAGTTGAACTAGAGTTTCATCCATTCTTTGCCAAGCAGCCTTTTCCTCTTGCAAGGCTTTTTCTAACTTCAAGGCTTCTAACTCTCTTCTTAATTGTGTGAGAGGATCATATGTGAATTCATGTGTACCTTCCTGTTCCTTTGAATTGGTGTCTCGCTTCAATCCTTGAGGCTGAAGCTTCAAATTCTTCCAATGATGCATCAGCTTGAAGCAACTCTCTAAGCTTTTGATGAGAAGTCATTGATAAAGCTTTCTCTACCCATTTCTTAACTAGAAAATCCCTAGGATTGTCAAAAAGATGAGAAACCAAATACTTCACCCTCGTCATCAACTTAGAGAATGCCTTGTAGTTTAAGATTTTCCAATTGATCAAGAGTACATTTCGTGGAGTTACATGGGGAAAACGACATGTGACGATGGCCATAAGAGCTTCCCAAGTGGTGAAGTGTCGTTCATCGTATTGATTGCACTATCGATCCCCGGGCCCTTCAAGAGTGGCTTGAAATAGGGCAAGGAAAGCATCTTCTCGCTCATGTAGAACCCTACTTTTACATAGGGCCACGAACCTTCTGACATGATCATCCGCATCTGCGTCCTCATGGGGAGCTTCCTTGAAGAAAGGAAATTTGATGTTGACTCAAGAGAGATGGTTAGAAAAATCATCCTCCGTCAGCGCGGGTTGTGGTCTTTGGTTGTCAGCCATGTCCATTGGAGGAGACGTTGAGGTCAAATCCAATACGCCTTGTGATGATGATACTTCGGGGAGTTGAAATGGATGTGGTGGAGCTCTAGGAGGGATGTAATGTAACCTCTTCCGTTGATAGCTCTTTATGGGAGTTTTTATAGGACTAAGAGATCTTTCCTTATTGTTGGAGCGAGTATGAGTCATAGACTATTGCTGTAACACTCATGAACTTCGTTCTTCTAAGGGCTGAACTTCTAAAAAGTTCAAATTGCAAACAAAGTCCCACTGGGCATGCCAAAATGAGCACCTATAGATCAATTTCTTGATTTGTTGTTCAATGTGGTGTGTCCTCTTAAGTGCAATATGCACTATGAGTTGCAATTTGAAAACTCAACATAGAAGAATAGCACATACAGTGACACACAATGATCCTAGAGGAAGATGTTGAAGTTATGAGTATACAGAGCGCGATGATGATAGTAGAAACTTTGGGCAATGTGCCAGGGACATAAGAATACACATTCACTCCATTTGTTTGACCTCAATTCTACAAGTATACATTCTCAAAACTCTAACCTTCCAAACTAGCTACTCTGCTTGCCAACTGTCACTAACAGTGCCAAGCTAGCTCATCCCTATTCTACTTAGTGAAGTACTATTGGTAGACTAAGAGCTCTACACACACATAGTGAAGGCAATGCTTTCGCTATGCAATCTCTCCTCTAGTCTCTCTCTCTCTCAGCTTATTTCTTCTTTGATGGAGAGGTCTTCTTATATAGTTTTTCTGTACTGGTAGGAGCTTAAGGGTAGCAAAAGGGATAAAATTAGTTTCTTCTCTGTGCAACCTGACTCACAATTCTGGCACACTGGAAAATTTCTCTTTGTCCACTTTTCCTCCATCGTCACTATCTTCCAAATTTTGGCATTTGGCTGGCCTCTCCACCATTCGGCGCCATCCACCGTCCATGAGTCTGTGTGCAAGCGGCTGAAAATTTAATCCATGGCAAGTCCTCAGGAATGTAGTCTCTTTTTTCCCAAAAAGGTAGACTAAATTTAAGTATAAGAAAAGTAGACCATTTTTTTTTTAAATAGACTACTTTACAAAAAATGGGAAATTTTTTTTGCACTAAGTAGACTAAATTTATAAAAATGGTCAACTTTTGAGATAAGTCGTCTAAATTTATTAAAATGGTCAACTTTTGAAATAAGTCGAGTAAATTTCTAAAAAAGAACAACTTTTGAAATCAATCCACTAAGTTTATAAAAATGCTCAACTTTTGAAATACGTGAAATAGGTAGACTTGGAAAAATAGGTACTTTGGAAAATAGGTGAAAAGTAGGCAACTAAGCAATTGGGAAAATAGACGACTGAAAGATAGGCAACTCGAGAAATTGGTCAACTTAGAAACTAGGAAACTTAGGCAATTAGACAACTTAGGAAATTGGGAGTTTTCTGGTTCCTTTCTCCTTGATGAATTGGATCCTCTTAGTTTTCTCCATCTTATTCCTCTTGCTTCTTTCGATCTTGCTCGAAATCATCGATGATACAACTAGGCCACCAATGGCTCCTACCCAAACTTCTCCTCTGAGTGGAAGAAGTGTTAAGGAACATCTATAGAAAAGTAAGTCTTTGTGACACTTTACTCCTCGATGCTCAATTTAGAGGAGACATGTTAAAATTGGTAGATTCCTTGAGCCTCCTAACCTTCATTAGTCATGGGCAAGGTACTTGTTTTATGGCACAAGCTCCACTCACAGAATATCATAGTCCTCATATGATTGTTCGCATTTTGGGGTGCAAGTTCTCAGGAGTTATCATCGATGGAGGGTTTGGAATAAGCATCATGCCAAAGGCTACAATGTTGCAAATAGGACTCAAACCTTTTAAAAAAGCTTTATAGTAATCATGGAAGATCAAAGTAAGGTAAGGCCTGTGAGAAAGGTAGAAAAAGTAGCACTAGATGTGCAGTGGTGCAAGTTCACATTAGATTTTGCAGTACGTCAACTCCACATACATCAGGAAGCTTTCCCTAGCTCATTGGATGGCCCTCGCTTTGCCATGCGAAGGTTATCCATTATTGGGAGCGAGATTCGATGTAGGTACAAGAAGACCACACTATGAAGGAGGTGCACATGGAAGTTGGACTCGACCTTACAACACCAAGAGCAACTAATTCCATAACGAAAGTGGAACATGACTTCCCATGGCTAAGTGGTGTGGATCATGAGGCGGAGCTACTCAAATGGATGGGAGTGGTATCTCCATCTTGCTACACTATCTTTTATACTATGAATGAAGCACAACAAGAAATAGAAACAATCAGGTATAGCGGGGTACTCTGATATGCCCCTTAAATAATGTATTTTATGTTTTCACTTTTTCAAGATGCAAAGGCAGAGTACTGTGTAGACGGTACTATACCTCAGATGTTCAAAGCACCAAATATCCAAAGGAATGGGCACGGGAACGGGGATTTATGAATGCACAATCCACTCATAAACATGTGTTTGCATTCCTTATTATAAACTTCACCGCAAAGACTTTCATAACATCATCATTGCGTACTACTCAGAAACTTTGTACACGGACAATCTTAAGAGATAAAGGAATTCGACAATAGAAAGTACTCATTTGATTAATAGGATTGCTTACACATCATTCTGAATAAATAGTGCAATTACTACTCGGTCGTACATAGCATCATCTAACATACTTTCCGGAATACGCTGCTCCGTATCAACTTCTTCTGAACTCCGCTCCTCATTGCAACGTAGCATATCGTAATGGACTACTCCGTTCTTCTTCGTATTCTTCACACATTTCCATGCTTCAGAATTTACAAAATACACCGGAAATTCCAGATTTCGGAAACTATTGAGATCTCCGTAAAAATCCCTTTCCCATTACAAAATATGATTACAAGGAAATATGGCCGTCCACACCGGCCGCTAAGAGTACACAAAAAGTTACCTCGATTTCCACCAAGATCGGAAGCAAAGGAGCAAGAGAACTAAGATGGAGAAAAGAGAATCCTAAAGCAAGAGAACTAAATGGAGAAAGAGGATCCATTTCATCAGTTCATCAATTCATCAATTCATCAAGCATAGAGGAATTAGCAAACTCCCAATTTCCTAAGTTGCCTAATTTCCCATTTCCTAAGTTGGCCAATTTCTCCAAGAAGTTGTCTAGATTTCCAATTTGTCTATTTTTTTAGTCTCCTATTTTTCCAGCTCCTTAGTTACCCAAGTTGACCATTTTTTAGTCGACTCATTTCAAAAATTTCCTTTTTTTACAAATGTAGTCTACTTACTTCAAAAGTTGCCCATTTTATGAATTTAGTCTACTTACTCCAAAAGTTGTCCATTTTTATGAATTTAGTAGACTTACTCCAAAAGTTGCCCATTTTTATGCATTTAGTCTACTTACTTCAAAGTTTCCCATTTTTGTAAAGTAATCTATTTTTTAAGAAAAGGGTCTACTTGCTGATTTATTCTACCAAAAAAAGCAATTAAATTTGCCACGACTTGTATTTTCAACCATATGCACGCGGACTCACCGACAGACTAAATTTTCAACCATTATGCACGCGGACTTACCGACGAACTAAATTTTCAACCATTATGCACGCAGACTCACCGACGGACTAAATTTTCAACCATTATGCATGCGGACTCACCAACTCTGGTGGACAATGCGAAATGAATGAGGGCCCACCAAATACCAAAATTTGGAAGATAGTGACAACGGAGGAAAAATGCAGCAAGAGGGAAGTTTCTAGACCAAGAGCGAAGTTTTCAAAGTGCCCAAATTGTCAATGAGCCTGCAAAGGGAAGAAAATAATTTTGTCCCTTTTGCTACCCTTGAGCTCCTCCTAGTCCAGAAAAACTATATAAGAAGACCTCTCCATCAAGGGAGGGATATAGACTGACACAGAAGACACAGACACAAAACCTCTACATGATGTGTAGAGGGAGGAGTCCCCTCCAGCTTCTCCAAGGGGTGGATGGAAAATTCAAGCATGGAATTGGGATATGTATGGAGGAGTGGGTCAGACACTTGACTACAAAAGGTGGAGTTGAGCAAGGGTAGCTTCCATTGCTTGCCTTACAAGTTCTCAAGTTACTAGGCTAAAAAGATGTCTTCTTTTTCTTGTAGCACAATGAGTTGGGACTCTCCCCCTCATTTGTCCATCTCTTTATGTTATGCTATTATGTCTTGTCCATGTAATTAATCATCAGATTATCTTGTATTTGAAGAAGTGTCCTATTCTTGTCTATGTAATGTTGCTTTTATTTCAAGTCATTGTTTGTTCTTTGTTAGAATGGTTTCTACAAATAAGTTGGTAGCATCTCATGGTGATGTTTTTAGGTGCACAATTTTTTGTGTGTGGCTAAGAGAGCATAGGGTATACGTCCCTAAGGTGAACCCCCTTGAGTAGAAGGTGCCCTCAGAGATTTAGCATTCGCTTTTTCCTCTTCAAAATGAAGCCTATGGGTCTCTCTTCTTCATCAAGGTTGTGAGAACCCATAATAGACCTTAGAAGAGGGAAGAATTCTCCACTCCATGAGGAATGGAGGGAACTTTTGAAGGACCACTCGGATCAACTACCCTTGGAAGAGATACCTCTTGGTTGGGTGCAAGAGAAGACGAGCACTACTGAAGTACATGTGGTGCTTGCTTCAAACCATATAATGCCCTTTTCAACCTGCATACTTTGTTATCATGCCCTTTCTACATATAACCACGGCTGAAACAAATACACTTCTTCATGTAAGTCACCATTCAAAAATCTAGTTTTAATGCCAAATTGATGTACATTCCAACCATGATGAGCTCCGAGTGCAACAAATGCTACGAATAGTGGTCATTCGGCATGTTTGAGCAAAGGTTTCATCAAAATCAATGCCTCTCTCTTGAGCATTACCTTTTGCAACAAGCCTAGCCTTGTACCTATCAACTGTTCCATCAAGCTTACGCTTCACTTTGTATATCCATTTAGTGGAAGTGGCCTTTTTGCCTCGAGGCAAATCACATAAAGACCAAGTACCATTCTTCAGAATAGCATAATATTTTGATTGCGTAACAACCATCCAATTTTCTGAATTTTGTGCTTCATCAAAAGAAATAGGATCATTCTCATCACAAAGACTAGAGGAAGTTATTGCATAGCAATCTGATGCAAAACAAGCACTATGAGAGCCTGAACGAGTACAGTATGATAGAGGTGCATCTAATTTGCTATCTCGCAAAGTCTCCATCAACCATTTGGGCATAGTTTTTGCCTCCTCTATATCGGCCCTCTCATTAACAAGTGCATCATATAATTCTGCCTCAAAAATGCAATGATATGCATCATCGTGTGAAACCTATAAAGGCTGAGAAATTGCCTCATTTGAACTGGGTTGAATTGCATCTTCCACAAAAACAACATCACGACTAACCAAAATGCGTTTAGTCGGTTGATGATACATACGACAACCTTTGCTTTTGGAACTGTAACGAACAAAATTGCATTTTACCACTTTATCATCCAATTTTTTGCATTGTTGTTCAGGCACTAATGCATATGCAAGACAACCAAAGACATGCAGATGAGAAAGAGATGGCTTGCGACCATGCCAAGCCTCATATGGAGTGATAGATACTAGTGCTTTCGTGGGACATGTGTTAAGTACATATACTTGTACACATAAAAGCCCGACTTTTGATCATACACCTTGCCATCTCCATGAGAGACCTGTTCATTCTTTCTTTCTTTCAGCAACTCCATTCTATTGAGGTGTATATGGCACTGTACACTGATGTTTTATCCCACGTTCAGCTAGAATTGCATTAAAATCAGAAGCCATCTATTCCCCCCTTGATCAAAACAAAGGATGCCCATTTTACATGCTGACAGATTTTCAACCAAGACTAGAAATTGTTTGAAGCACATAAACTCTTCAGACTTTGCTTTTAATGGATACACCCATGCATGCCAAGAAAAATCATCAATAAAAGTCACGAAATAAAGGTAGTTCCCAAAAGAAGGTGTCTGCATAGGACCAAAGACATCACTGTGAACAAGCTACAATTTCTCCGTAGCTCGTATTGAACTGTCTTTTGGGAAGGAGGAACACTGCGTTTTGCCCAAGATACAACCTTCACAGACATGTTTATCAGGTGCCTCAAGTTTGGCAGAGAGTGTTGATATATGATATATTTAGGTAGTGATGTGTGTGAACACTCTAGGACCGCCGGGGCACCTTTTTTCCCTCTTTAGGAGGTTTTTTTTTTTTCCCAGCTTGTATATATGCCTATTGCCCTAATGGGCTACTTATCTTTGTACATTCTGTAGTAATACATTCAGTATTGTGTGTTGTGCTCCAAGCTTCTTCTTCTTCCTTGTGTTGTTCGCGTGCTTCCGCAGACGTCTAACTCCAACAATTGGTATCAGAGCATGTCGTCGCTTCATCTAGGGCGCCGTCGACACTCCTTTGTTTGCAGTCTCAAAATCGCACGAATTTTGGTGAGCATACTCAGCGTGTTTCCGAGATCAAAACAGCTTCGATTTGTGGTGCCGAAATCGCGATCTGAGCTCGTTTCCGCCTCCAAACGCACTATCGCAGCGCGCTTGTGCAGGCTATTTCGTCTTTTTGTGCCAAAGGTATATACCAGTCTCTGTTCGCTAGTATAAGCGTCTCGAAGTCTGCTACAGGTCTAGCGGAATTCGTCCGGGCAATTTTGTTCAACTTTTTGAGATAGAGTCAATTTTCTGCATCAAGGTATTTTAGTCACCGGCCATGGCTGAAAGCAATGATGTATTCCGTACGTTGGCTATTGAGGATAAGTTGGATGGTACCAACTACCCGTTATGGGCTTATATGATGCGACATGTGTTGGTTGCAAAAGGATTGTGGAACATTATGCAAGGTGTCGAAAAACGTCCTATCATACCTGAAACTGTTACAATTGCGGGTACTGAAGCTAAATCCAGAAGGTGTCGAAGATGATGATATTCTGCATATTCCTGTTCGTGCTTCGGTTTCTGCTGCACCTATTGCAGGGTAGATTCGTTCGGATGGCAGAGATGCCCAGGCACATGCATTGATAGCTTTGTCTGTCAAACATGCCATTATTCCTCACATTCGCTCTTGCAAAACAGCTAAGGATGCTTGGGATACACTTACCACATTGTACCAAGCTAGGAATGAGGCTTGTGTTGCTTACCTCTGAAAACAGTTGGAGAGTGAGCACATGAATGAAGGTGATTCTATGGACAGTTTCCTAACGAAGATCAAAGACTTGAAGGAACAATTGATTTCTGTTGATGAGGTTATACCAGATAGCTCACTTGTGTAGACCGTTTTGAATGGTCTTCCTGATTCATATCAGAGTTTTGCTTCCACTCTTCGGCTGATGATGAAAGGCAATCCGAATGCCTTATCATTTGAGGAATTAGTCTTTGTTCTATTGGAGGAAGATCAGTCCAGGCAGAACAGGTCCATTATGCGAGTTGCAGATCAAGCTTTCCTGGCTAGTCAGAAGGGCAAAGGAAAATGGAGCTCTTCAACTAGTAAGCAGAAATTTGCTAATTCTGCATATTCGAAGAAGGAAGATAAAGATGAGAAGAAATCAGAAAAGCAGAAATTGTTTTGTAAGTACTGTAAAGGGAATGATAATATCATAAAGAACTCTCCAAAACTGGCTGCTAAAGAGGCAAAGAAGAAAGAGGCTAAAATGGTTGTTGCAGAGGCCTCTACACCAAAAACAGAGTCTGCTAATCTTGTGCAGGAAGAAGAATGGGCATTTACTACTGTCTGCAGTTTTGATCCATCTTCTCACGAGCAGTGCATGTCTACAATAGACTCAGATGTTTGGTATTTTGACAGTGGGGCGATCAAACATATTACCTCGCAGTGCAATTTCTTCTCTTCACTCGAGCCCGCCCCTACAAAGAATACTGTTACATGCGCCAACAACTCCTCTTATCCTGTTATGGGAGTTGGTAAGATCATTTTGACTACTGCTGATGGTACAGTCGAAGAAAGAAGACAAAGACGAGAAGAAAACAAAAAAGCATAATTTTTTTTGCATATACCGTAAAGGAAATGATCATGTCATAAAGAGTTATCCAAAACTGGCTACAAAAGAGGCAAAGAAAAGAAGCCGGAACGGTTGTTGCAAAGGCTTGTACACCTAAAATAGAGTCTGCTAATCTTATGCAGAATGAAGAATGCGAGTTTATTACTATTTGCAGTTATGACCCATCTTCTCATGAATAGTGTATGTTTGCAGTAGACTGAGATGTTTGGTACTTTGACAAAGGGAAACCAAACATGTTACCTCGGAGTGTAGTTTCGTCAATTCACTTGAGCCTTTCCCTACAAGGAATATTGTCACATGCACTAACGACTCCTCTTATCCTGTAATGGGAGTTGGTAAGATCATTCTGACTACTACTAATGGTAGTTCTTTCACATTGTCAGATGCTTTGTTTGTGCCACGGATCAAGAAAAATCTATTATCAGTTTAAGCATTAATCAAGATTGACTTGGTTGTGAAATTTGTTGATGACAGACGTATAGTTCATGGTCTGTCGAACGGCAATGTTATTATTGCTTTTATGTCTTGGGCTGTATAAGCTCATAGCTTATGCAAAATCTGTGAATGATTCAACATGTGTAGTTCAAAATTCTTATTCTATGTCGGATGCAAAGCTTTGGCATGCACTCTTTCGTCATCTGAATTATGCTAGTATGTTATGCCTGCAGAAACCTGAAGTGGTGTCTTTTGCCTAGATTTAAAGAACCTTATAAACATGTTTGTGAAAGTTGTATTTTGGGCAAAATGTTGCGTTCCTCCTTCCCAATGGTTCAGTTCTAACTACTCAAAAATTGCAGCTTGTTCACAATGATGTATGTGGTCCTATGCACACACCGTCTTTTGGGAACTACTTTTACTTCGTTACTTTTATTGATGATTTTTCCAGGCATGCATGGGTGTATCCACTGAAAGCAAAGTCCGAAGTATTTATGTGCTTCAAACAGTTTCTAGTTTTGGCTGAAAATCTGCAAGCATGTAAAATGGGCACCCTCCGTTCCGATCAACAGGGGAAAATCATGTCTTCTGATTTTAATGCATTTATGGTTGAACGTGGAAAAAACATCATGTGTACACTGCCGTATGCACCTCAACAGAATGGAGTTGTTGAAAGGAAGGCCAGGTCACTCATGGAGATGGAAAGGTGTATGGTCAAAGTCAAGCTTTACCACATTAACTTTTGGCTTGAGGCTGTTATGTGTGCAGCATATGTACTTAACAAGTCTCAAGCCATCTGTTGCTCATCTCTGTGTCTTTGGTTGTCTCGCATATGCATTAGTGCCTTAACAACAATGCAAAAAATTGGATGATAAAGGAGTAAAATGTATTTTTGTTGTGTACAATTCTAAAAGCAAGGCTATCGTCTCTATCATCCACAGACTAAACGCATTATGGTTAGCCTTGATGTTGTTTTGTGGAAGATGCAATTCAACCATTACTTTCATGTACTAAAGAGACATCAGTTAGCTCCAAAGTCATGTATGACACTTTGCTACCTCTTTTGAGAGGTGGACAATCAAGTGCTGGTCCAAATGAGGCAATTTCTCAACCTTTATAGGTTTCACATGATGATGCAGATCATTCCATTTCTGATGCAGATTTACATGATGCACTTGTTAATGATTGTTAATGAGAGAGCGATATAGAGGAGGCAAAAACTATGCCTAAATGGTTGGTGCAGACTTTGCGAGATAGCACATTAGATGCACCTCTCTCATATCGTACTCATTCAGGCTCTCATAGTGCTTCCTTATATCAGATTGCTATGCTATAGATGCCTCTAGTCTTTGTGATGAGGATGAGCATGTTTCTTTTGATGAAGTACAAGATTCAAAACGATGGCTCCCATGCAATCAGAATATGATGCTATTATGAAGAATGGTACTTGTTCTTTATGTGATTAGCCTCCAAGAAAAAAGGCCATTGGGACGAAATGGGTATACAAGCGGAAACGTAAGCCTGATGGAGCAGTTGACAGGCATAAAGTTAAGCTTGTTGCAAAAGGTTATGCTCAGGACAGAGGCATTGATTTTGATGAACCTTTGCATCCACATGCCGAATGACTACCGTTCATACCATTCTGCACTTGCACCTCATAATGGTTGGAATGTACATCTGTTGGACATTAAAACTGCATATCTAAATGGTGATTTACATGAAGAAGTGTATGTATTTCAGCCTCATGGTTTTGTGCAAAAAGGGAATGAAAGCAAATGTGCAGGTTTAAAAAGGCAATTATATGGTTTGACGCAAGCACCATGTGCTTGGTATGAAAAGATGCATGCCTACTTGACACATGGTTTTGAGATCAGTCCAACTACTGAGAGCAAACTTATATGTTAAACGTGCAAATGATGTGCTTTTCATCATTGTTGTCTATGTTGAAGACATGTTCACTAGTCACTGGTCCTAATGAGAAGCATATTGCTGATTTTAAGGCTGATTTGCATGCCTCTTTTGAAATGTCATATTTGGGGGCATTTGCATCATTATTTGGGCATTAAGGGTTCATGGCAGAATAGCTTTGTGTCAAACAAAATATATTGACATACTATTGCAATGTTTTGGTCTTGAAGATTGCAAAACTATTTCCACTCCTATGGAAACAGGTTTATGGTCGAGTCTTCATGATGCTCCAGATGCATTTGATGTTGTTCTCTATCAACACGCTGTTGGGTTCTTCATATACTTATACATTACTCGGCCTGATATTCAATTTGTTCTCTTAGATGAGCAGGTTAATGCATTGCCGAGGTGTCAAGCATTGGCAGGTGGTTAAGCACATCTTTTACTACTTGAGTGGTACCCACCTACTTGGATTGTTTTATCTCAAGGGGAGATCACTACCGCCATGCTTTTTTTGACTCTAACCGGGCTGGTTGCTATTACACTCGTATATCCACTAGTGGTTTTTGCTTCATGCTTGGTAGCTAATGCATATCTTGGTTGAGAAAGAAGCATCCAACTCTGGTCACTTCCAGTTGTGAGGCTGAGTATAGGGAAGCTTTCAAAGACACTGTTGAGTGTGTTTGTCTTAGACCCAATTTGGCTGAATTGGGTGTTGGTAAATCTTCTGCCACGGCCCACCACCATCTTCACTGTAGTCAGAGTGCATTGGAAGTTGCGAGAAACCCTTTGTTCCATGCTCGCACTAAGCACATATGGAATACATCATTGCTTTCAATCATGGCCACAGACTAAAATATCCTCATGCAAAAAAATGATTGTACCTCAAAAAGTTGAACAAAACTACCTTGTCGAGCTCCTAAACCTATAGCTGACTTCGAGGCACTTGTACTTGCGAATTGAAACATGTATATATGTTTGGCACAAAAGGACGAAGTTGACTCCACAGGCACTACGATAGTGCATTCAGAGGCCGAAATGAGTTCATATCAAAATTTTGGCACCACAAAGCAAAGCTGTTTTGAGCTCATAATCGCCCTGAGTATGCTCACCAATTTTTGTGCGATTTTCATACTATGACCGGAGAGGGTGTCCACTGCACCCTAGATGAAGCGGCAACCCACTCTAATACCAATTGTTGGAGTTTGAGGTCTGCAGAAGTATGCGATCAGCACAAGGAAGAAGAAGCTGCTTGGAGCACAACTTACAATACTGAATGTATTATGAAGTGAATGTACAAAGATAAGTGACCCTTAGGGTTATAGCCATATATACAAGCCGGAGGAAAAAATCTCCTAAAGAGGAAAAAAAGTGCCCTGGGGTCGTAGCGTGTTCACACACATCACTACCAAAATATATCAACAGTGGTTGCTCATTTTGTATTTGTTATTTTGTCTACCATGACAAGATTTGTCACATAAATTTTCATTTTAAGGTTTTCTGCATTCAGTCCTTGTTTCATCTTCATTATGTGCTTCAGTTGATTGATGAATTTGTTGTTCACTTCGGGAGAGACACTTTAATCATTGGGCACAATGAATCTAGCATTCAAGCAATGTGCTTTTTTTTATGCTTTTTCTTTGTTTGGATCACTCCTTGAGGTCTTATATCATAATGACTTTCTACTCTTTTTTTGGACATCTAATGCTGTCTTCAACTTGTAATTTTCTAGTAGTATCTTTTTCCTGAATTCCCATGAATCCTTGGTAGCTTTTATTTATTCTCCTACATTTCTGATCTTCATGTAGGTTGATACCGGCTGCATTTTTACACTTTATAACTGCCTCTGCTAAAATTTGCTCTACATTCTTCTTTGATAAGACCATATTGGCCACCCCAGCATGTTGTGCTTAAAGCATCTCTTGTGGTTCACTTCACATCCTACCTTCGAGTTTTAGCACAGGGGAGGACTGCAATAGTAGGAGCAGCTAATATTTTCCTCCATTCTTGATGATTAACAGAGTAGAACATTAGACTACCCAAGATAAATCACAGATATATTGGAAAAAATTAAACTTCCCCTTTTGAAAAACGTCTTTCCATGGCTGTGTAAATAGGATTCAAGGGCTACCCTATTGCTTCTAGTATCTCTCATTTTTCAAAGCAATAAGTAGAGGATTTGAGCTTTCAAATTAATGCTATGACCTGGCAGCTTAGGTAGTGTGTACATTCTCATTTTTTCGAAACATAAACTGAGAATACTTGTCCTAATTTTGCACTAGAAAGGTGTGTGATGGCTGGATATATGGACAACAGAGCGAGAGTTGATGAGATTGATGCGTAAATGATAAACAAATAGATTTACAGAAGAATAGTTGTTTGGATGGAAAATTTACTTACATATCTGGGCACGCCAAGTCAATACCTGGACAGCTTTCCCATTCAGCTATTTCATTATTCCAATACCCTTGCTGGACATGCCAGAATGAGACAGTTGTCACTATCAACAATGACAATGTGCAAAAGATCAGTTCAAATTCAGACAGGCTAGCCTTTGACTCACGGTGATGTTCTGGCCAATATCATCCACTAAAGCACTAATGGATGAATCATAGAAACGTTCATCAGCTGTTTCTATGATTGAAGTATCCCAAACCTGCAATGTTTTCAACAAGAAGACTGCATCTCTTGCATAGATGACTTTTTGCAGATCAGATATATATGTAACATAAAATAGAGAGTTTCACCGTCTGCATAAAAGTTTATTGCAGAGCAGATCCACATGAGAACATACATGATGAAGATTTGTAGAACGTTTGTACCAGTGAACATTGATGGAATTTCCTCCCAGATCAGAAGTGAAGCCAACATGAAGAGGCTAATCCAATAGTTTGATGCACCAGATTTCACAAAGAAATACCACGCTATCAGTTATATTGAATTCTATCTAAACCAGAAAACCTGTATATTCAGACGAAAATACTGCTAATACCGAAAAGATCATGCTTGATAGAATAGCATTCCTACCTGGTGGATGTCCCCGACAAAATGGGCAAGAAATAGAAGTGCTTCGGTCAAGTTATCTAGATGCAAATTCACCAGAAAAGAAGTCATTATCGTTATGCACGGTTCAATTATAGGTTATAACATATCTGAAGGTTCACTACATTGTGCTGAGGATGAAGAAGAGGAAGCTAGCTGAGATGTATAATTTTTTATGGCACCTGCAGCACATCGGTCTTTCACACCATCTGAATCATGGCAATCGCCTGCAAAGAACATAAACTTCTTTTAGTGTGGTACCAAAAAAATAGCTAACATCTTCTAAAAATAGAGAAAAAATGATATCAAAATGCATTTGAAAGACAAAATGACATATGCAACAAAAACAGCACACTCTGATGCACTCGATACATCATCTTGATAAAAGAAAAGAAGACAATATTAAAAGGTGATAGTTGAGAAGTGAAACTGGATTGAAGGCAGAGTGTGGGCATGCACTGTGTAATAAATGTAGGGATCAACATATCAAACAGTACAGAAAGGGTATAGTCGCCCGTAAAGTTCCTGATATAGGGACTTCTTTCTCTCGCCAAATTTCCTGCATGAATCAGTGACATATCTCCTCAACATACTCCATAATTAATGCCCTGAATCAGCATCTCATGAGTCAAGCTGAAAAATATGAATCCTCAACTGCAACATCTGTTAATACTATGGGACCTCTGAGCGTGTATGGATAAGTTCAGGTCAGTTCCACAATGGCTCGTGACAGGCAAGCCCTTGAGAGCCAATTTTACAGAGCAGAATGTCGGTTCGCTAAGAATATCAACACTGTGTACCTATTTGAATAGGTACATTTGATATCTTGTATTTCTGTTTCACAAGGTGCTACAATATAGTTTAATTTATCATTATTGTTTCAAGATATGAGCAAACATAACTTTTCTTTACTGGTTAGTGAGTGTTTTCTGACATACAGAAAAAGATCCTGAAGGTTCATGACGTTTTTGTTTGTCCCCAATCTACATTCAAAGCACCAGCTTAATAAACATACAAGGAGTTAAATGCAAGTTGATTTCTTAGTCTTAAAAATCAGAGCATGAACAATCAACCATAGGGTCAAGACACCCATTTAAGGTAGGAAAAAAACAAACTTCACAGTATAAAGGTTTCCAACCAAGAGATATTTGATCTATTATGTTTACTGATTTATTAATCATGGCAGGCAGTATGACTGTAGAAAATTAGACATGGGAAACTATCAACGATGGAGGTCCAACGTGGCGACTTATTTGAGCAATAGTAAATACAAATAAATTGAAGCCCTGAATGCAATTTTCTTCATGGAATTATTACAGCAAGCTGAATTGTTTATATTTCTAAGATTGTCCCTTGATATTTAGGAAATTTGAGGAGATTATGAAATTCAAAAGAGTTTGCTGCATGCAAAAATGTTTCGGGTTAATGTTGACAAAATTGCAAATTGCTCAAATATTCTGTTTTTTTGCAATTCGATTTATATATCTAGCTTTTCAGGTTTTGAAAAGTACAAAACTACTTTAACCAATAAATGATAATAATACATATGTGCCTCATATAAATAATAGTTAAGAACCTCAAAGTTTTCATATTCAAAAAAAGAAAAATGTTCAGAAATACTTTCAGCTAAAAATTTCCGTGATTTACTTGACCTCTAATGAGCTATAGATGTTCAGAGCATGGAATGTGCAATACAAATGCTCCTTAACGAAGAGATCCCTCCATGTCAACATTGTCTCAAGCAAAAGACCATTACACTCGCAATTATCTAAGACAAAGGGGGACTACTGTCCACATGATTGAGATGAAACCAACTTAAAATACAAATTCTTAGCTACTAGTTGTGGCTCCTTGTCGAATTGAATTTGTGGTAACAATCTAAGAGTAAGCAAATGTAACAAGAAAATCAGAGAGCTTTGAGCAACAAAAATATGTGTGAAGAAGTGCCGGCAAGAATGGTAGATCTCATGGATAACATCGAGGATGCCTATACTGTGGTTGCAACTCAACTTCACACTCAAACACCTAACCCTCCTTTGTCTTCCACAAACATCCAAGATTCGTTGAAGAATTGCTATCAAAGGGTAAGCCAGCTCGACTTAATTCAAATAGACCCAAGGGTAAGAATTGATTCATTAAAAATAATACATGCTGCAATGAATAACCCCTTGAGTGCTGATAGCTTTTTGGTAGATTTCCCCCCTTTGCAAATTGCCTTACAAAGGCTCTAAATTAACTATGGAAATTAGAAAATCAGTTTGATTGCATGAGTTATCATAGATCGCAACTTTGGCATCAACTTGATGCCAAATATACAATAGGAAAATTGGGACTCTCCATCATTAAGAATGCACCGTTCATGTTAACCTTCATTGATTAACACAGGATCGAACCCGTGAGAGTCGTCGACAATGTAATCATGTCAATTCAAGGTTACTCCTTTCAATTGGCGTTCATGATAGTATCATTACTATGAGAGGGTTCTTCCTCCCTCTTGCTTGGAAGATCACAACTAAGGCAAGCCGGGTCCCTAAAAGATTGGGGCAAAAACCATTTGCAAGTGATTATTTCAAAATCAATTATATGCAACTCCACATCGATTAGGGACATGGCAACATGACAGGTATATGTCAATTTCCCCTGCTCACAATGATGACACATTGCTCTCCGCTTTTGAAAATATGGAAGTTGAGAAGAAAAATACACTCACTGAATTTGTACAAGCTTTTGCCCAAGTGCAAGAGCAAGCAGAATTGCAAGCAATCATGCATAAAAAGCCTTTGAATGAGCCTAATAATATGTTATGTTCTCTTTCACATTCTAGGAAATGTGCAAGTATAAAGACTTTGAAAGACCAGAAATGACTCGCTGGACACTAACATTAGTAGATGATGAAGTTAAATCCGATTGGGTAGCCAATTTAAGAGTTACGATGGACCATGGTGAGTGGTCTAAGGTTAGGCCGAGAATGTCTCAGCCAAATTGGACCAAAGATGGACAATGGTCTAGCATTAGTCCGAGATTTTGACCATAGTCCAATCTTGGTCCAACAATTGATTGACCATGATTGAGAAAAATTGGGTCACTTGGACCATGGTCCAATGTTGAACCAAGCTTAGCCCGACTATGACTTTTACATCTTGGGGTGACAAAGGAGATTATTTCGGGTATCTATGAATTGAATGAGAGAGTGGTAGGCAGAGTGAGATGCCTAGGAGGTGTTTTTGATTCCCTTTTAGCACCATTGGTGTGAAACAAGGATGCCCCCTCTCACTCACTCATTTTGGGATTTACATTGATGAGATATTTGACTTCATTCGACAACGAGGAAGTGAGGGAGCTCAATTGGGGGAGGCCAGAGTGCATGTCCTCCTACATGAAGATGACATTGTACTGATCTCGGAACTACAGCAACATTTGAAAGCTTTAGATGATTTCTTCTTCCATAATGGCTCTCAATGAACCTTGGTAAACCGTAAAACCAAGGTACTCATTTTCCACACACGAGCGAAGGTGCAAGATAGAGTTCCTTTATGTTTCTTTTATGGTCATAAGGAGGTTCATTGAGGTCATAGGCTCTTATGTATACCTGAGAGTGACTTTCAAAGTAGCATCCAAGTCCTTCTCTATGACCCACGCAGCCTGTGATTGACTTACCCGAGGCAACCCTGCATTAGCTTTGATGGAGAGAGAGTGCCATTTGGGCCCTCGCACATTTCCAAGATCTCCTCACAAAGGGGTGGCTATTTGATACACCTGTCACACCCTCTGTACTATAGAGTGCCTCAATATGGGGGCAAAGACTACCTGATTCGAGATCGTCGCTACTCTAGAGACCCCATATTCTCGTGATAGCCAAGCTCATTCACGGTAAGCCCTCGGTGCCATATGATATTATCATAAAAAAGCTAGCTATGCCATCGATGCTAGTTGAGGCACTCTTTGAGACAATTTTCTTGCTACATAGATTTGAGGATATGGACAGTGAGTGTATTGTACATAAAGCCTTCAAGGCATCACGGGATCTTGCACTTTAAGGGGACATCTTGTCTTTGCATTCTTAAGCTCAGGATTGGATGGCGAGACATGTATTAGACATAGACCTATTACCACCGATACAATATGACACTAAGGCTCCCACCTACTCACTCTCTAAACAAGAGAGGAACAAGATCATTTCGGACAGTATATATATATACTATATATATATATATATACATATATATGTACATATATACATATATATATATATATATCTATATATATATATGTATAGATATATATATATGTATTATATATATATAGATATATACATATATATATATATATATATATATATATATATATATATATATATATGTATATATATATATATATATATACATATATATATATATATACATATATATATATATATATATATATATATATATATATATATATATATATGTATATATATATATATATATATACTATATATATATATATATATATATATATATATATACTATAATATATGTATCTATATATGTATATATATATGTATATATATATTAGTATACATATATATATATATATATATATATATATAGATATATAGATATACATATATAGAGTACATATATATATGTAATATATATAGATAGATAATATAGAATATATTATATATATATATATATATTATATATATAGATATATATATATATATATATATATATATATATATATATCCTATATGATATATTATATACACATATATACATATATATATGTGTATCTATATATGTATATATAT
>CM035434.1:153646328-153671328 GCA_020310875.1 Ceratopteris richardii
GTGTGTGTGTGTATGGAGGACTTGGTTCAGCTTGAATGACCCACTTCCAGAAAAAAAGCTGAATGACCCATTTCAAGCAAAAAAGCTCTACTATTGGGAGCTTTTCTTCGGATATCGAATCAGGGATTTATAGTTTCTCCACATTACTTGAGGATTTCTCTTCCCCACATTTCTGATTAGCCATTGAACACCTCCGAGTATCATCACACCAGTTAGAAATCAAGGGTGGATGAGGGATTGGATACCTAGAGAGGAGTGCATATGTCCAATATGTCAAACATGTGTTGAGCATGTAAGATAGAGGCGAAAGTGAGGAGCACTTTCTGGTACGATACCCAGAATATTCAGACCTTAGGATAGAGTTCCGATTAGAGAGCTCATTTAAGCATTGTACGACACGTGAGGATCAGGGTCGACTAAGATGCATTCTCATAGCCGCATATCATAGATGAGATCAGCTGCTACAATCTAAAACCAAGAATAGAGATATACAGCAAAGTATCATTGATTTCTTCCATTAAGTGGAAGCATGTATGACTCTGCGGCCTCAGAGTACAGGACTCGCACTTTAGTAGGCTCAGGCAAAGCGAGTGAGATCAGGACCCCATGTCCGATAGATACCACAACTATACAAAGACAGGATTATGAGGATATGTTTACAATGTAACCAAAAGAGGGGATACCATCCATCCCACTCCAGCACATACCTTTAGATTGTTACTTCCAGCACTGAGTCATCATTATCTTTGGTACCAAGCTACACTCTAGTGTTCCATTGTACTACGTGGTCATTTTCTATAGAGATAGCCATGCCATCATCACACACCACCTCATTTAGTTTCGATTTTACCCACTTTTGCTTTTTGCATACCTAGATGACTTTCAATTGACTTTGATCTTCTCTCTCTCTCTCTCTCTCTCTCTCTCTCTCTCTCTCTCTCTCTCTCTCTCTCTCTCTCTCTCTCTCTCTCTCTCTCTCTCTCTCTCTCTCTCTCTCTCTCTCTCTCTCTCTCTCTCTCTCTCTCTCAGACTTACCGATGGTTAGCAGACCATGGCATGAGCATTACGGATCTCCCCCCTTTTCAGTATGACCTCTCTTCCCCCCACATTACCCTCTCTCGTGCGGAGAGGAATAGGATCATCCGTCAGGACCTACTACAGATACACGTCAGGGAGACATGGATAGCACCACGGGAGCCTCTTCCCACAAAGAAGCAACACTACAGAGAGCACTTCCTAACTGTGACAGCGGATGGTTTCATTCAGAGACCACGATACATGGATACATATATGGCACCAGCTGAGAGAGTGGCCATTGGGCAGCTCAGAGTATCATCACACCAGCTCGAGATTGAGATTGGGCGAGCCACACATACCCCCAGGGATGAGCGATTATGCAGGATATGTAGAGAGGAGGTGGAGGACGAGGAGCACTACACATGTAGATGCCAGGCATATGAGGACATCACAGACCGCTACCCACAGCTCTTCAGGGGGCCTAGAGAGATCAGGGCTTTATTGGGGACAGAGGACCAGCGCCCTCTAGGTCGTTTCCTAGTAGAGCTCCAGCACCACCGCGCATCACTCCTCCAGCAGCAGATGGAGATACACCTGGCCCCCCCCCCTCAGACTCATATTACAGATTTTTTCAGACCCACATACACTCGAGGGCCCAACTCGATGCGGGGTGTCACATTACACAGAGCAGAGGAGCTTAGACGACAGCGTCGACGACCGAGACCCCTTGTCCGGAGAGCTCGTCCACATCAGAGAGAGATTCAGGCGATTCACGCACGCCATGACATGGAGATACAGAGACGTCAGCAGCGCACCCCTATCGATTTGGACGCCCAGAGCATTTTGAGGATCGCCATGATGCCCTACCCACCGATGCATTATATCCTACACCCACTCCAGGCATTTAGGGGGTTGTGACACCATCGAGCCTCCCCTCCCTATGCATATCATGTTTGTATCTCACCCATTGAGCATATAGAGTGCATACCCATAGCACCCCACACCCTTGATGCAAGCTACTATCCCTCCTTTTATACCCGTTTGTAGTACTCACACTTTATTTTCGTTTTGGATCACACTGGATTGGATCATACTGATGTATATGTTTTGTCTCATAGGCCGATTTTGGCCTCTAATAGACGTTAAAAAGTCTTTCTTTCTTTCTTTCTTTCTTTCTCTCTCTCTCTCTCCCCCCCCCGTGCTGGTGCGCGAAACCCTAGCTCCCGTGCTGCTCTGTGCGCTTCCCCCGTGCTGGTGCGCGAAACCCTAGCCGTGAGCTCTGTCTCGTCGCCCTGTCAAACCCTAACCGTCAGCCTCTGTTCTCTGCTCCGCCGTCAGATTCTGCTCAGCCCCGTCAGCCTCTGCCCCGCCCCGTCAATACCCGTTAGCCTCTGCACTGCCCCGTCATCTGCTCTGCTCCCTCAGCATCACTCATCCATCAGCGCCTGTCAGATCAGAACTGTTGGTGTCTCTCATCGGAACCCTAAGAGCAGGCCTCCCCGTCGCCCCCTATGCACAGCGCCGCCCAGCCCCATCTAGGCCCTGAACCTCGTCAGCTACGCCCCATCGTTCATATGCCCCACCACAAGCCTAAGCTCTGATCCCCGAACACCCCCCACAGCTCTGCCCTAGACATCGAAACTCTAACCCTAACTGGACACTAACCCTAACCCTAACCCTAAAAACTAAAACCCAACCCGTGCCAAAATGCCTAATCTAATCTCCCAAACCAAACTAACCTTAACCCTAAGCCAAAACCCTAAACCTCAACCCCAACCTTAACTCGAACCCTAACCCTAACCCTAACCCTCTTCCCGAGCCCTAACCCTAATCCTCTCTCTCTCTCTCTCTCTCTCTCTCTCTCTCTCTCTCTCTCGAGACAGCACAGCAGGAGGTGCACATTGCAGTCTCGAACTGCAATGGATCTTTATGGACACATCCAGGGCGCCTCGAGGAGGTGATGGAGGGCAGAGACATTATCTTCTTGACAGAGACACACGAGAGCCCGGGGAGGAGCCTACCGAGGATTGAGGGCTATATGTGGGAGTCAGCTCACCGCCGTCAGATGAGACAGCACACCACACGAGGATCAGGAGGAGTAGCCGTGCTCTATAGATAGTCGTTACAGCACAGGGTACAGGTGGTAGCGAGAGACCCAGAGGCACGTTTCATGTGGATACGCTTGCAGCTATCAGAGGAGAGAGCAGCGTACTTCGCCGTATGCTATATTGCACCCATTGGTTCACGCTTCACACATTCCCCTGAGCAGCCATCAGGAGGGGAGGGACCAGACACCACATCGCCATATGACTGCCTCAGTGACACGATTATGGAGTATACCGGGATGGGTGAAGTCTTCCTTGTAGGAGACTTCAATGCCCGCACTCAGAGCCACCAGTGTGATATCTACGACTTTGACGACCCTGAGATGCTTCGTACCATAGAGGACATGCCTACACTCAGAGCCTCATCCGACACCGCCACACCCACCTTATATGGCCGACACTTACTCCAGATGGGAGCAGCACACCGTCTCGTCATATATAATGGGATGGGGAGCTGGCCCACCTCGCACGGTCTCACCTGCATTCCACCCACGACACCACAGGGGGGCAGTGTGGTAGACTATGTTATCGGGCCCCCGGAGGCGACACATCTGATCACCTCATTCACTATCCCACCCTTACCGATTGGAGCTTATCACGCATATCTTGCCCTATCCATTCGCGGCTCACCATGTATACCCCACCCCATCACCACACAGCCACGAGCCCGTACCACCATTCACTTTAGACATGAGCTAGCACATATCTATAGCTCCCATGTTCGAGAGCGCATCTACTCCCTTGATCCCTCTGCCTCCTTGGACACCCTCACCGCCCACTTCTCCTCGATCCTCCATACATCTGCTACTCTCAGCTTCCCATACACCACCCACAGCAGTGCACATCCGACACAGTTGGGGCATACACCCCAGAATAGATGGTACGATGAGGAGTGTAGGCAACTATACCGACATCTCAGAGCACAGAGTATCTTGGGATCCATCACAGAGAGGGAGGCACGACGACAGATGCAAGCCCTCACACGCCGGAAGCGGCGAGCTTTCGAGGAGCGACAGGAGGCAGAGTTGATCGACCTTCTCATGAGTAGGGATTGTGCCACCGCGTGGAGGGCACTACGTGAGCCACGTCCACCTACACCCATAGCCGATCCTTCGACTTGGCACACCTACGCCCAGAGGTTATATGACGTCCCAGGACAGCCACCATTACCGATTCCTTCCACACCGCGTCCGGTGATATCCACCCTCTTCACAGCAGGCATGGTACGACAGGCCATCCATAGGCTACAGCATGGCCGTTCAGCAGACCACACGGGGCTACAGGGAGAGCACTTTATATACGCAGCAGATGTAGTTTCCCACTTGATCGCCCATCTCTTCAACCGTGCTTTGGTTGACGGATTACCCGACTCATGGACTATGCATACCATTACGCCTATCCATAAGTCCGGCGATATGATGGACCCAGGGAACTACAGGACTATTATGATAGGCCATATCCTGGCCAAGATCTATGGGGCAGTACTAGAGGCAGAGCTCATTACACACGCTGAGGCAGCGGGGATCAGAGCACCCGGCCAGGCAGGCTTCCGCCGCACTATCTCCACCATCGACCACATCTTCGTGCTTCGTTGCTTGATTGAGAGTGCGAAGGCGAGGAAGCAGAGACTATACTGTTGCTTTGTGGATTTTCGCAGAGCCTTCGACATGGTCCCTCGAGAGAGACTACTACGGAGGCTCCAGGAGTTACAGCTTCCATCAGACATGTTATGGGCCATCCACGCTTTGTATGCATGAGTCACAGGCAGGGTACGCTGCCCCGGCGGTCTATCAGACAGCCTTGTTAGCACCATTGGTGTGAAACAAGGTTGCCCCCTCTCACCCACTCTCTTCGGTCTCTACATCGACGAGATCACGGAGTATATACAGCGAGCAGGAGGGAGAGGAGGAGACATCCGAGGTACGCCAGTACATATCCTATTATATGCTGATGACATTGTCCTGCTCTCAGAGTCACAGGAGGGGTTGCAGTCACATTTACAGGCGCTCGATACCTTTTGCATGGAGAGAGGACTCACAGTGAACCTTGGCAAGACCAAGGTCATGATCTTCCATACCTCCAGGACAGTACGCCATCGCGCCTCTTTCACAGCAGCTGGAGGACAGATAGAGGTAGTGGACTCCTACGTCTACCTAGGTATCACCTTCTCGGGCAGCACAGGGGTATTCTCCATGGCACAGGCTGCGAGAGATAGATTGACGCGAGGTTATGCGGCACTTGCAGGATTGGAGAGACGCTGCTTTCAGACACATTTTCAGGAGCCTCGGACTAAGGGGTGGCTCTTTGACACTCTAGTGACACCCGCATTGATGTACGCAGCAGCAGTATGGGCACCAGGGATCACAGAGGCGATGTGGACTCAGATTGAGAGGCCCCAGATCACCATGATATCACGCTTGCTGCGCAGCAAGCCCTCCGTTCCACATGACATTATACGAGCTGAGCTTGGCACACCACCGATGCTAGTGGAGGCACTCTTCCAGTTGGTGACCTTTATTCTGAGAGTCAGAGAGCTCCCCACTAGCCGACTCACCAGGCTTGCATTTGAGAGCTCTAGACATTTGGCAGAGACAGGGCATGAGAGAGTATGGTATGCACAGACTTACCGATGGTTAGCAGACCATGGCATGAGCATTACGGATCTCCCCCCTTTTCAGTATGACCTCTCTTCCCCCCACATTACCCTCTCTCGTTCGGAGAGGAATAGGATCATCCGTCAGGACCTACTACAGATACACGTCAGGGAGACATGGATAGCACCACGGGAGCCTCTTCCCACAAAGAGGCAACACTACAGAGAGCACTTCCTAACTGTGACAGCGGATGGTTTCATTCAGAGACCACGATACATGGATACATATATGGCACCAGCTGAGAGAGTGGCCATTGGGCAGCTCAGAGTATCATCACACCAGCTCGAGATTGAGATTGGGCGAGCCACACATACCCCCAGGGATGAGCGATTATGCAGGATATGTAGAGAGGAGGTGGAGGACGAGGAGCACTACACATGTAGATGCCAGGCATATGAGGACATCACAGACCGCTACCCACAGCTCTTCAGGGGGCCTAGAGAGATCAGGGCTTTATTGGGGACAGAGGACCAGCGCCCTCTAGGTCGTTTCCTAGTAGAGCTCCAGCACCACCGCGCATCACTCCTCCAGCAGCAGATGGAGATACACCTGGCCCCCCCCCCCCTCAGACTCATATTACAGATTTTTTCAGACCCACATACACTCGAGGGCCCAGCTCGATGCGGGGTGTCACATTACACAGAGCAGAGGAGCTTAGACGACAGCGTCGACGACCGAGACCCCTTGTCCGGAGAGCTCGTCCACATCAGAGAGAGATTCAGGCGATTCACGCACGCCATGACATGGAGATACAGAGACGTCAGCAGCGCACCCCTATCGATTTGGACGCCCAGAGCATTTTGAGGATCGCCATGATGCCTTACCCACCGATGCATTATATCCTACACCCACTCCAGGCATTTAGGGGGTTGTGACACCATCGAGCCTCCCCTCCCTATGCATATCATGTTTGTATCTCACCCATTGAGCATATAGAGTGCATACCCATAGCACCCCACACCCTTGATGCCAGCTACTATCCCTCCTTTTATACCCGTTTGTAGTACTCACACTTTATTTTCGTTTTGGATCACAGTGGATTGGATCATACTGATGTATATGTTTTGTCTCATAGGCCGATTTTGGCCTCTAATAGACGTTAAAAAGTCTTTCTCTCCCTCTCCCTCTCCCTCTCCCTCTCCCTCTCCCTCTCCCTCTCCCTCTCCCTCTCCCTCTCCCTCTCCCTCTCCCTCTCCCTCTCCCTCTCCCTCTCCCTCTCCCTCTCCCTCTCCCTCTCCCTCTCCCTCTCCCTCTCCCTCTCCCTCTCCCTCTCCCTCTCCCTCTCCCTCTCCCTCTCCCTCTCCCTCTCCCTCTCCCTCTCCCTCTCCCTCTCCCTCTCTCTCTCTCTCTCTCTCTCTCTCTCTCTCTCTCTCTCTCTCTCTCTCTCTCTCTCTCTCTCTCTCTCTCTCTCTCTCTCTCTCTCTCTCTGTGGCAGCCCGGGATCGCATCACACGTGGATACGCATCACTAGCCTTGATGGAGAGATAGTGCCACCAGGCACACTTTCAGGAGCCCTGCACAAAGGGATGGATCTTCGACACTTTGGTTATACCAGCTCTCATGTATGGAGCAGCCATATGGGGGTCGGGGTTAGCTACATCAGCATGGACAGCATTGGAGAGGCCACAGATTCTCATATTTGCCAGACTCATCCGCAGCAAGCCTTCGATACCACATGATATCATCAGAGCAGAGCTCTCTGTACCATCGATGGTAGTGGAGGCACTGTTCCAGACAATATGCCTATTACACAGTATCCGGAGCATGGATACAGAGCGCATCACTTATCGAGCTTTCCAGGCATCACGTGACATGGCATTAGCAGGAGACACCTCCTCATGGTACGCACAGACAGGAGATTGGCTGCCCCACCATGGGTTTGACATAGACAGACTACCACCACTGCAGTATGACTTATAGGCCCCCACCTATTCGCTCTCCCATCAGGAGAGGGGTCATTTGATAGGAGATATGGCATACATACATACAGAGGACATGGATTAGCCCCATGGGTAAATTGCCACCAAAAATGCTTCACTACCGTGAGCATTTTCTATAGATCTTAGACCAGGGCTTCATTGAGACTCCACGATACATGCAAACATACCTACCACACCACCTCCGAGTCGTCATTGGGAAGCTTCGAGTTTCATCAAATCAGCTCGAGATCGAGAGTGGTCGGACCAGGGGAGTCCCTAGAGAGGAGAGGTGGTTCCCACTATGCCATACAGAGATAGAGAGCGAGGAGCACTTTGTTATCAGACGTCGAGCATTCTTAGATCTACGAGCACAGTTCCACATAGAGGAGTCACTAAAATTGTGCATGACCACTGGAGACCAACCGAGGTTGGGACGTTTCCTCACGGCAGCATATGAGAGATGAGATCGGTCCCTACAGCCCACGCATCAGACACGGGTGAGTACCCAGCAGACCATTCCTCAGTTCTTTCCGGGAGATGGGCTACATCAGATAGGCCTTCCTTCATCAGATAGGCCTTCCTTCCCGAGGCATAGGGCTCACTCTCAAGCAGGCAACGGCACAGAGAGTACGACATCGACCACATAGGGCTGGATACGGACGAGCACGACTATACGAGGAGGATATTTCCCGCATCATGATAGCCCATGACCACATGATGGAGCAGAGACACACCACCACCACCTGGGTAGCCTTCCTTTAGGAGCCACTCAGACCGCCGCCAATGTACCACATACTCCATCCACCCCCACCCATTATCTGTAGTTAGGATATATATATTCACTCCCATCATGGGCCCCCATGTATTAGGTGGTCATTATCTGCAAAGTCAGAGCCACATCTCCCCATGCACCACTACATTATTATATTATCCCCACTACCTCTCCATCACCCGGTACACTATCCTGTGGTTGTTTCCAGCCTTTTTCAGCCTACACAGTTTTGTGTAGGAGTACCATTCCGTTTTATTTCTACACAAAGGTTACTACAGTTATACATGGTTTTGTCTCATAGGCCAAGTTTGGCCTTTCGAAGACGTTAATCTCTCTCTCTCTCTCTCTCTCTCTCTCTCTCTCTCTCTCTCTCTCTCTCTCTCTCATGTAGATGCCAGGCATATGAGGACCACTACATTATTATATTATCCCCACTACCTCTCCATCACCCGGTACACTATCCTGTGGTTGTTTCCAGCCTTTTTCAGCCTACACAGTTTTGTGTAGGAGTACCATTCCGTTTTATTTCTACACAAAGGTTACTACAGTTATACATGGTTTTGTCTCATAGGCCAAGTTTGGCCTTTCGAAGACGTTAATCTCTCTCTCTCTCTCTCTCTCTCTCTCTCTCTCTCTCTCTCTCTCTCTCTCTCTCTCTCTCTCTCTCTCTCTCTCTCTCTCTCTCTCTCTCTCTCTCTCCCCCCTCCCCCTGCTGCCTCGCGCCCCCTGCTGCTTGTCGCCCCCTGACCCTAGTCATACAGATGCTCCCAGTCCAGCCTCGCACCCCCTGCTGCATCTCTTCCATCGCCCCCTGCTGCACGAAACGCTAGCGCTACAAAGCCATGTTGCGCCATCTCTGCCATGCTTCACCCATCTCTGGATCAGAAATTAGGGTTTGCATCAGAAATTAGGGTTTGCGGCAGGAATTAGAGATTGCATCAGAAGTTAGTGTTTGCGGCAGAGAGTTTTCCTGCAATCTTTGTGAGCATGGGGCAGCGTCAGGCAGCCTTTTGTACCTCTTCCTAAATCATTTGTGGCTCTCCCCTTTATCCATAGGACTCTAGCCCTAACCCTAAAATACCCAAAAACCCTAACCCTAACCCTAACCCTAACCCTAACCCTAACCCTGACCTGAAAACCCTAACCCTAAGCTAAAGCCCAACCTGAAAACCTAACAACCTAAACTCTCTCTCTCTCTCTCTCTCTCTCTCTCTCTCTCTCTCTCTCTCTCTCTCTCTCTCTCTCTCTCTCTCTCTCTCTCTCTCTCTCTCTCTCTCTCTCTCTCTCTCTCTCTCTCTCTAATATGGCTCCCATGAACCGAAGGGAAGTGGACGAACTTATCGCTAAAGCCCTCAAAGAGGCCAAAAAGGAAGCAGACCACAACCTCAATATGGAGATACGAAAAATGATGGAAAAGTTCAAAGGACTCGAATAACAAGTAATGGATAAAGTCAAAGGACTTGAAGAACAAGTAAAGACTCTCACAGAAGAACGAGACAATTGGAGGATAGCCTATGAGCACCTGAAAGAAGAGGGGGGGATCTCCAACGTGGAGACACTCAAAGAAGAAATAAAGAAGGAAATCAAAACAGAGGTCGAGAGTCATGGGTGGAAGTAGTACACAAAAGGGTAAAGAAGGAAGTTAGGGAAGACGTGCAGAAAGAAGAGCTCACATGAGTCGAGGATACACTTGAGGAGGAGAGGCTCCGACACACTCGAAGACTTCACATTCGGATTACGGGCCTACCCGAAGGAGAATCACTCGAGGCAGACGCCATTGACATTTGCCGTCGACTTGGATATGAGAGCATGCCCTTCACATACGCACGGAGGGTTGGAAGGGATACATCGTGTTTGCGAGCACTCATCCTTAAGCTGAGCTCCGAGGAGGCACGGACCTCCTTTTTTAGACGTCGATCAGTACTACGTGGACTACCCGGCGGCGCCCTTTACATGGACGAGGACCTCAAGCGGATGCAGGCGGCACACCGACGAGCTTGCATGCCATAGATACTCGAGGCATGCGGAGAGGGGAGGAAGGCCTTTTACCGTGGTGGTAAGGTCTTCATAGATGGATGCCCTATCAAATAGGGCCACGCGGCCTATGAGACATCACTACACAAGGAGACACCACTCAGAGGAGCAGTGTGGAATTGAAGCGGGCCACTCTGGACGCAACCAGGCAGACTCGAGAAGATCCTGACATCACATGACTTTGCCTGCATCACAGAGACACACGAGAGCCCAGGGAGAGAGAGAGAGAGAGAGAGAGAGAGAGAGAGAGAGAGAGAGAGAGAGAGAGAGAGAGAGATCTACCACGCATTGCAGGTTTTCATTGGGAATTTGCATTCAGGACCACGACGAAACAGAGTAGAGCGCGAGGGTCGGGAAGTGTGGCCATCTTATTTATACATGAGATACAGAGCCGGATCCATATTATAGGAAGAGATGAGGAGGTACGATACATGTGGGTTCGCATGGAGATAGCACAGGGGAGTTGGATTTACATTGCTATATGCTACTTCCCTCCAAGCGGATCTAAATACGCAGGACAAGATCTTGGGGGACCGATCCGAGACAGAAACTCACCATACACAACACTTTCATATGAGATACTACATTATAGCACACTAGGTGAAGTCTTCCTTATGGGGGACTTCAATGGCCGCACTCAATCACATCAGTGCGAGGCATACGACATGGATCATCCACATCTCATGACTGCAAAAGACCGGGATGAGATGAGCACCAGTTGAGTATCGGCACATATGGGTCAGGACACCACCAGGTATGGAAGGCATCTACTTGAGCTAGGCAGACGACATCAACTCGTTATACATAACGGGATGAATCGTTGGCCAGGTTCGGGTGGATTTACTTGCTTCCCTCACGGGGGGGGTGAGAGCACAGTTGAGACACCACTACATTTTGGGTACCACCTCTGGAGCTTCACTCATCCCCTCACTTAGTATTGGACGACGCCCACTTGGTGCTCACAATACATTTATCACATTCACACTCTCATCTCCTATTCCATTAGACCCTTGCTCACCCACAGAGACACAAACCACGATACAGTTCACACACGAGCTCTCACACGTTGATGCACACCATTTACACACCTGCCTACTCTCCCTCGATCCACTCTCACCCTTGGACACACTTACATCAAAGTTCACCACCATCCTACAAGACTCATCTCTCATCAGGTTCCCACACCGCACACATATAAACCCTCCATGCACAGGATCCATGCCCCAGAACCGCTGGTATGATGCAGATTGCCGTGAGCTACGAAAGCACCTACGGACTTTAGAGCATAGAGGGGATATTACACACACACAGGCACACCATCGCATGCAGAGCCTTACTCGCCGCAAACGGCGAGATTGGGAGGAGAGTTAGTACTCGGATATTTACCATTTGCTCATTAGTCAAGACAGTGTAGTGGCATGGCAACATTTGAGAGAGAGGAGACAGCAGACATCCATCCGAGACCCGAGCACTTGGCATAGCTATGCACGGAGCCTATACAAGATCGAAGACTAGCCCCCCATTCCCAGACCACAGAGCTCACGTCCTACTACCTCTGACTTCTTCACACCCACTATGGTGGGACGCGCTATTGCCCGTCTACAGCATGGCAGGGCCCATGACCATTTCGGTTGACAGGCAGAGCACCTCACCTACAGATGCACGACCCTCGCACCGCTCATTGCCCATCTCTTCAACCATGCATTGGCTGAAGGGTTCCCTCACTCATGGACTGAGCACACCATAGTGCCCATTCATAAGTAAGGAGATACTATGGATCCAGCTACATACCGGACGATCATGATTGGCCCTATATTGGCCAAGTTATATGGGGCGGTACTAGAGACAAAGTTGAGTACTCTCGCTGAGAGGAAGGGTATCAGGGCTCCAAGATAGGCAGGTTTTAGACATGATTACTCTACCATTGACCACATCTTCACTATGAGATGTCTGACCAGGCAAGGGTGAGGAAGAGGAGATAATATTGTTTCTTTGTGGATTTCCGCAAAGCATTTGACATTGTTCCCAGGGAACGACTTTTCAAACAACTACTTGATATCGGATCTCCGGAGGAGATGATATGGGGGATCTACGCCTTATACGAGAGACTATCTGGTAGAGTCAGATGTCCAAGGGGCTTATCGCATCCACTTGCTAGCACTATCCGGGTGAAGCAAGGATGCCCTCTTTCACCCACCCTCTTTGATCTATACATCGATGAGATAGTGGACTTCATACAGCAACAGCGTGGGGGTGATGGCATTGAGATACACGGGTCCACTGTCCATAGAGATAGTGGACTTCATACAGCAGCAGCGTGGGGGTGATGGCATTGAGATACACGGGTCCACTGTCCATATGCTTTTATATGCTAATGATATTGTACTGGTTTCAGAGTGTGCAGAAGGTCTACAGCATCATCTACACGGCCTAGATGACTTTTGCAGACACAGAGGGTTATCTGTGAGCCTTGGTAAAACCAAGGTCATGATCTTTCATATCCGCACAGGTACACAGACATAGTTTGTTCACAGCAGAAGGTGGACCGATCGAGGTGGTCGGATCATATGTTTACTTGGGAGTGACATTCACAGCAGCATCAGGGGTCTTCTCTGTCTCAGGCAGCCCGTGACTGCATCACACGTGAGTATGCAGCACTAGCTTTGATGGAGAAACAGACCACCATGCATATTTTCAGGACCCCCGCACAAAGGGGTGGCTCTTCGACACTTTGGTTATGCCAGCGCTCATGTATGGCCCATGGGGCAGCCATATGGGGACCGGGATTAGCTACATCAGTATGGACAGCATTAGAGAGGCCACAGATTCTCATGGTTGCCAGACTTATCCGCAAACTTATCCGCAGCAAGTCTTCAGTACCACATGATATCATTAGAGCAGAGCTGGCTGCACCATCGATGCTAGTGGAGGCACTATTCCACACAGTATGCCTATTACATAGACTTCGGAGCATGGATACAGAGCGCATTGCTTATCGTGCTTTCCAAGCATCACGTGACATGACATTAGTGGTATGCATAGACACGAGACTGGCTGGCCCACCATGGCTTTGACATAGACAGGCTACCACCACTACAGTATGACTCACATGCACCCACCTATTCGCTCTCTCATCAGGAGAGGAATAGGGTCATTCGTCAGGACATATGGCATACATACATATAGAAGACATGGGTGAGCCCCACGGATACACTCCCACCGAAAATGCTGCAAACTGTGAGCATTTTCTACATATATCGAACGAGGGCTTCATCGAGATTCCGAGATACATTCGGACATACCTATCCCACCACCTTCGCGTCGTGATTGGGAAGCTCCGGGTTTCATCACATCAGCTCGAGATTGAGAGGGGTTGGTCCATGGGAGTCCCCCGTGAAGAGAGGTGGTGCCCAATATGCGAGACAAAGGTAGAGAGCGAGGAGCATTTTGTTATCAGATGCCCAACATACTTAGACCTACGAGCACAGTTCCAAATAGAGGAGTCACTCTAGTTGTGCATGACTATGGGAGACCAGCGGCGCTTGGGACATTTCCTCAAAGCAACATACGAGAGGTGAGAGTGGTCACAACAGCCCACACATCAGCCACGGGTGAGTACCCAGCAGACGATTACCCAGTTCTTTCAGCGAGCTTAGCTACATCAGAGAGGTCCATCTATAGGGCTCACGCTCCACCATGCAACAGCATAGAGAGCACGATGCCGACCACGCATGGTCCGATATCGTCGACCACGACTATGTTAGGAGGATATCTCACGCATCGGGACAGCCTACCACCACATGATGGAGCATAGGCGTACCATCACCCCCTGGGTTGTCTTCCTTCAAGAGGCACTCAGACCACTACCGATGTACCACATACTACACCAACCTCCACCCATCATCAGTAACTAGGGTGTTTTACTCACTCACATTATGGATCCCCCATGTATTAGGTGACCACTATCTACAGAGTCAGAGCCACGCCTCCCCAGCCTTTTCAAGCCCTGTATAGCTTTGTGTAGCGATATACTTTTTATTTCATTTCCTCTTCTACACAGGGTTACTGTTGGAAAACAATGTTCCTATTGGTCAAAGTTGGTCAAACTTGCTCACAGATAACAGCATCTATAGCTATCTTGTTCACTCTTTGTACAACCAAAAGGCGTTGGTAGTGTGGTTAAAACAGCCGCCTCCTAACCTCTCCACACAGGTTCGAATCCCGACTCGAGCTGCGGCGCGCAAATATCTTTTTAATCAGCTTTATGCTTTTTAAATTAAAACAACGGACGGAGATGGAAACGCATAGCGATGAGAGGCAACGGACGAGCAATAATCTTGCTTTATTCGAGAGCAATCGTAGTCTTTTGCTTTTGGGAGTGCTTTATTGCAAGGAAGCTATACTATATAAGAAGAGCCTTGGGCTCATTGTTAGATATCCTTCACCTAAACTTTCAACACAAGCCTTGAGCTTGGACCTCAATAGAGGTGGTGTTTCATCTAGCACATGGGGCAGCCATGGTGCTAACTTGAAGCATGTTGAGGTGCAGCTATGGAGTTCTTCTTGGAGATTTCTCTTGGAGAAGATGAAGGATGTGCTCACACTCTAGCTCATGCAGAGGAGGTTATCTCTTGTTCATAGAAAGAAGACTTGGTCATTAGCAGCTTGATGGTGAGGATCGGCCATCTACATGGTGTATTTGAAGATTGTCTTCTACATGAAGATTTCGGGCTACTTCAAAGACACTGGATGGTGTTTAACATAAGATTTACATCTTATGTTAAGTATTTAGGTACATATTCTATTTATGCACATAGGTACTACTTGGAGTTTATGAAGGCAATAGCATCCATATCAGGAGGAGTCCTATTCGGCATAGGTACAAGAGAATCAGTACGGTTATGCTTTATGCATATTTGGATGACGTGTTTGAGAAGATGTGTTCACATGAGTTTGAGGATTTTCGGAAGCAAACTTGTTAGCATTCTTTGCTACTTTTTAAGTATGTGATCTTTTCACACACATATCTGACTTACGATCTTCCATAGCTTAAGATTAGATGAGGGTTTGTTGATTATCACTTTCACACTGATCCTTCCTCTTCCAGTCATTCATATTCACTCTTCTATAACCTATTAGGTCACACATCTCATGTATATTCAGATTTCTGCCCATACATCTGAATATGTTTGTTACATTTGTACATTCACTTATCCATCTATTTCTCATCACATAGAGTGGTTGAGAGTTTTGCTCCCACATTGTACATTGAACATTGGTATATATGATACTATGAGTAAGCGGTGGCTTACGTAACACCTTACACATGTTATCTATTCTTTCTCTATCTTTGTCTCATCATCTGTATAATTAAGTTGTGGTATGTTCATGTTTTGTCAATATTGGAAGATTGCTAGATTCTATGTTGTATATGCTAGACCTATGGAACCATGGACCTGTAATATGAGCTACGGGCCTACCTCATTTCCAACATTTGGTATCAGAGCACTAACGTTTTGGTTTCAAAGCTTTAGGACTTTGGCATCAATGCATTCAGGCTTACATACACACTTAATCTAGATGAGTAGAGATTTGAGAATTAGACAATTCAGTTACATGTGTATTCATCAGTGTGGAGTATGAAGTTGATGATATGTTAGCAGCCGAATATTTTTGGAAAAGTATGTAAATGCTTTACAAAAGTATTGTTTGAAGACCAAGACTTGATGAAGAGAAGGCTACTTCAAATTCAAGGAAGAACAATGGTTTAGAGAAGATGAAAAAATCAGATCAACATCAAATCACAAGTATCAATTTATACTATCATATTATCATTTGCAAGTCATATCTTAGAAGAGTAGTTATGAAGAGATTTGAAGGATTCAAGGAATGCTTTTATACACTTTCAGTCTTTTGAAAGTTAAAGCATTAGCTACATCAAAATAGGTATCTAGAGGTTTTTCTAGAGAGTTTTGAGAGATCTCTTTCATGGCAAGAAAGCTCATCTAAGAAGACAAATTTAGAGATGGGATGAGTTTTTTTTTCAGCCAATTTTGTGTTGTAAACTGGTTGGATATCCAGGTGCGAATGTAATCTAGGTATCTAGAGAAGGGAACTCTAGAAAGGTAATTCATCATTCAGACAAATGATTGGCGAATTTAGTCATTTCAATCATTTGAAGAAGAATTTTGATTCAGAGATATGAGGAGATGATAAAACATGTTTCTATATTCACTTCCATTTGTATACCATGTTTGTTTTGTCTCTTACTCTTAGCACTAGAGGAAGAGAAAAGTTCATTTGAAGAGGTCAAGAGTGTTTGCTACTTCAAGATGAAGAGAACAAAAGATATGGAAGAGAAGTTTGAAGATGTTGACATCATCAGCTCGAAGAAAGATGCAGAAAAAGAAAGTCCATCATTTCCAAAAGAAAAGTAAGGCTTCCTTTTCTCATATATTCTCCATATACTTTTCCTATTTTATCCTCTACATCCAAAGACAAGTCTATGAGAACATCTTAAAGAAGAAGCAGTTTCTTGTTTTGCATTACACTTGGTCATGATTTAGTAGATTTGACAAAGAATTTCATTGAGAGAAAGAAAAAGAAGCACATATATGTTTTGACTCATATATGTATGAGTCATGTTTTAGTTGAAGCTTTTGAGCAAGCAGCTTATATGTTCCCTCAAAGAATTCTTGGAGTGTCAATACAGAGCTACTTGGTATATGACAAGTTGCAGAGAAGTATATTTCTTCTTTATCTAACTCTTGAGGCAAAAGAGTTTTTTGTAGCAGATGTTGAAGACTTGGGTTGAGGTTTTATGTATGGAAAGGTTACCTCATATTCAATATTTTCAGAAAACTTCAGAAAATTCAGATTTGTTGATGTACAAGTCAATGGAGAATCTACTTTCTATGTTTGTCGTGATTTTTGGATACATGTTTGTATTCAAAAAGGTGTTCCATCAGATCCTCGCACTTGATTGAGAAGTGGAGTTACCCAAAAGAAAGTCAAATAGATACTATCACATTTCACCCGGGTAGAATATGAAAAAATGAAGTATCAACTTGCGGCTTTTGGAGTTCTCAAGGTGAGAAGTTTGTCCACTTATATTTCAAGTAGGAGTTACAGATTCTTGGGAAGGATTTGTTTGAAGAAAAGTTTTACAACTTTTTAAGAAGCATGGACACTTACAGACATTCAGGTAGCAAATCAAACATTCAATCATGAAGGTTTGATGAGAGCAGATTCTACACAAGAGAGATCATTGATCTTGAATGATCATGAAGATCTTGAGTATTTATGAGTCAGTTGTTTATCCTTTGTCTTGTGAAGTTCTTAGCATTGGAAGAAATAAGTCAAAGATTCAGATTCTATCAGATTTGTGTTGTAGAGAAATAGAATAAGATACTTGTTATGTTACAGAAGGCTATGAATCCTAAAATGCTTTCAGCAAGGTTTTGTTATGTTAGGATCAGCTAACCTTATTCTATAATATGGAAAGTTGAGAAAGAAACAGTGGAAGCTATTGGAAACTACGCAGTGCTAATAAAAAGGGTTCAGAGATTTTGTTTCAGAAACAGGTATTGATCACTGAAGATCAGATTTATTGAAAGAAGGAAGACGTTCCACATTTCATAAAGTCTTATATAATTTGAAGAATTTTAAATACTAGTGTTAAGTCATCTAGGGGGTGATGAAATATGAAGACTTATTTCAGCCATATGTAAAAGAATGCAGAGTCATACCTACAGGTATTCCTATTTCAGGTATTACTATATTTCCTTTGTCAAGTTCTCTTTATGTTCCAACTTTGAAAGAAGAAGGAAGAAGAAGAAAGTTCATGTTAGGTGTTCCTATTGAGGAGAAGGTTCCAGAGTTCTATTAAAGAGAAGCTTGATGCTTCAGAAAGGTATGTTTTAGAAGTGCGCACATTTATGTTTATACCAGGTTCTGAAGGAAAGAGGTACGAAGAATTTAAAGGATGAAGACATGATGACATCATAAATTTTTTGATGATACTCATGAGTTGATTTCAGTTGATTTCAATTGATTTCAGTTGAGTTGACTTGACTTGACTTGAGTCCAGTCAGAGATGAACCAGCAGTGTTCATAATACACTAAGTTGTGAGTTTTCAGTCACAGGTTCCAGGATTCAGTCCTTGATTTTGGATAGTGTATTTACATGACACAGCAGAAGTACGTTGAGAAATTTCTTTTTGTAAGGTAAATGCAAATATATGGATCCTAGTGTATGTTTTCAAGTTCTTGAAGACAGGAGATAGCAGGTTCAGAGACAGTTCATGCTATATTTGTTGTAAAGCAATGATTGCTTGATGTGTACACTATTGGATATCTAATTTGCATATTTTCTCAAGTATTATGGTTCATATTCAGCAAGTTCAAGATTTTTGAAGGAAAGTCAAATTCAGTTTTGAAGAAGACTTTTTAAGAAAAAGTTTGAAGGTCAGTTCTGAAATGCGGAGTACAAGCTTGAAGCGTGTGATAGTTTGCAGCTTGTGACAGATTGCAAATTCAGTCAGTTTGCCACGGGTGAGTACCCAGCAGACCATTACCCAGTTCTTTCAGCGAGTTGAGCTACATCAGAGAGGTCCATCTATAGGGTTCACGCTCCACCAGGCAGCAGCACAGAGAGCACGGTGCCGACCACGCATGGGCGGATATCATGGACCACGACTATATCAGGAGGATATCTCACGCATCAAGATTGCCTACGACCACATGATGGAGCATAGGGGTACTACCACCCCCTGGGTTGTCTTCCTTCAGGAGCCACTCAGACCACCACCGATGTACCACATACTACACCCACCTCCACCCATCACTAGTAGCTAGTGCGTTTTACTCACATTTTGGATCCCCCCATGTATTAGGTGGCCACTATCTGCAGAGTCAGAGCCACACCTCCCCACCCTTTTCCAGCCCTATAAAGCTTTGTGTAGCGATATACTTTTTATTTCATTTTATCTTCTACACAGGGTTACTACACTTGTACATGGTTTTTGTCTCATAGGCCAAGTTTGGCCTCCAGAAGACGTTAATATGACTTTCTTTCTTCTCTCTCTCTCTCTCTCTCTCTCTCTCTCTCTCTCTCTCTCTCTCTCTCTCTCTCTCTCTCTCTCTCTCTCTCTCTCTCTCTCTCTCTCTCTCTGCCATACTTGAGGCAGAGCTAAGCTCATATGCAGAGACTGAGGGGCTACGAGCACGAGGCCAGGCAGGTTTTCGACGAGCTTTCACTACTATTGATCACATCTTCATTCTGCGCTGCCTCATTGATGGAGCAAGGATGCGGAAGAAGAGGCTATATTGCTGCTTTGTGGACTTCCGCAAAGCTTTTGATACAGTGCCGCGGGAGAGGCTCTTCCAACGCCTCCAGAGCTTGGGAGTACCATCAGGGATGATTTGGGCCATCTATGCACTCTATGAGCAGGTGACTGGGAGGGTACGGTGTCCAGGAGGTATGTCTGAGGCCATTGCTAGCACCATCGGTGTTAAGCAAGGCTGCCCACTCTCTCCCACTCTATTTGGTCTCTACATTGACGAGATTGAGGACTACATTCTCCGAGCTGGAGGAGAGGGTGCAGACCTCGCAGGTACACATGTCCACATTTTATTATATGCCGATGACATTGTCTTGATTTCAGAGTCACCCGAGGGATTACAGCGCCACCTTGAGGCCCTGGATGAGTTTTGTACACAGAGGGGCTTGACAGTAAACCTTGGCAAGACCAAGGTCATGATCTTCCACACCTCCCCCATGGTGAGGAATGGAGCAGGATTCAGAGCTGGTGGTGGACAGATTGAGGTGGTCACTTCCTATGTCTATCTCGGAGTCACATTCACGAGCTTGCCTGGCCCCTTCAGCATGAGACAGGCAGCCACCGATAGACTCACACGCGGATATGCAGCTTTAGCCATGTTAGAGCGGAGATGTCACCAAGCACACTTCCAGGAGCCCCGCACGAAGGGCTGGCTATTTGACACACTGGTCAGACCAGCTATGATGTATGCTGCGACGGTTTGGGCCCCAGGTCTCACAGTCACCCAGTGGAGTGCGATCGAGAGGCCACAGGTACGTATGATCTCGCGATTATTTCGTGGGAAACAGTCGGTGCCACATGACATCATCAGGGCAGAGCTAGCTGCACCACCCATGGCAGTAGAGGCACTATTCCAGACTATCTGCTTTATTCAGAGGATTAGGGACCTCCCTACAGATAGACTCACACACAGAGCTCTTGAGGCATCTATACAGATATCAGAGTCAGGATATGAGAGAGCTTGGTACACTCAGGTTAGAGTCTGGTTTGATAGTCATGGACTTGATATGGACAGATTGCCGCCTTTTCAGTATGACCCAGACTCACCTCACATCCACCTCTCTCGTCGTGAGAGGAATGTTGTGCTCAGACAGGATCTCTGGCAGCTCTACATTAGTCAGACATGGCACACACCACACATGGGATCGAGACTATCGCACTATCGAGACCAGTTCATAGACATACTAGCTGACGGTTTCATCCAGCGACCACGCTACATGGATACTCACATGCCTCATAGCTCGAGGGTAGCGATTGGCCAGCTGAGAGTCTCATCACACCGACTCGAGATTGAGACGGGCAGAGCCGCAGACATTCCCAGAGAGGAGCGGATATGCAGAGTATGCAAAGTAGAGATGGAGGATGAGGAGCACTTTGTATGCAGATGTAGCGCATATGATGGCATCAGAGGCAGATACGAGACTCTGTTTGCAGGGCAGCCCACCCTCCGAGAGATCATGGACTCTAGAGACCAGCGACAGCTCGGGCGATTCTTACTAGAGATACAGAGTCACAGAGATTCCCTACTCCAGCCTACTGTAGCACTCCATACAGGAGGGAGACAGAGTCAGCTCACTGACTTCTTTATTCCACGACGTGCTGCAGCCCTCCCCCCCTCAGCCCACACACCGAGCGGGGTGACTCTTCAGCAGGCTCCGATATCTCGAGCTAGGAGACGACCCCGTGCTATAGGATATCGGGCCCCGAGACTTCACCGACACGAGATTGCGGAGATCCAGGCTTGTGACCATCGCGCCATGGAGGAGAGACGATCCCAGATGATGGCCGATCCCGCTGCAGCCATCAGGGTGGCCCTGACTCCACCTCCACCTATGTATCACATATTACACCCACCCACTAGCACAGGATGGAGCTAGTAGTCGTCTTAGATGCATTCTCATGGTTGTTGTACTACCCTTTTGCATATAGACTATCATAGATATCGCACTCCATACACCCCCCACCATTTTCATGGGTATCCCCACATGCATACTACGGAGATCTATATCAGCTTAACCAGTTTCTTTTCAGCACTTTTATCTTTTCTGATTGACAGAAGATACACCCATGTACATCGATTTGTCTCATAGGCCGAGTTCGGCCTCCTAATAGACGTAAAAACACTTTTTCTTTCTTTCTTTCTTTCTCTCTCTCTCTCTCTCTCTCTCTCTCTCTCTCTCTCTCTCACTTATCATTCAGTTCTCAGATGAGGCCGGGAGGAGAGACTTCCTCAAACGACGGACAGTACTACGCACTACACCGGGCACCCCCATCTATTTAGATGACGATCTCACACGGATGCAGGTAGAGCACAGACGCGCATGCATGCCGCGTGTCCTCCAGGCCAGACGAGAGGGACATCGTGCCCTATACAGAGATGGTCGTGTCATCATTGATGGACGGCCCATTGACTAGGGATTCGCGGCCTATGAGACAGCACAACAGGAGGTGCATTTTGCAGTCTGGAATTGCAATGGATCTTTGTGGACACATCCAAGACGCCTTGAGGAGGTGATGGAGGACAAAGACATGATCTTCTTGACAGAGACACACGAGAGCCCGGGGAAGAGCCTACCGAGGATTGAGGGCTATATGTGGGAGTCAGCTCATCGCCGACAGATGGGACAGCAAACCACACGAGGATCAGGAGGAGTAGCCGTGTTCTACAGACAGTCGCTACAGCACAAGGTACAGGTGGTAGCCAGAGACCCAGAGGCACGTTTCATGTGGATACGCCTCCAGCTATCAGAGGCGAGAGCAGCGTATTTCGCCGTATGCTATATTGCACCCACCGGCTCGCGCTTCACACATTCCCCCGAGAAGCCCTTAGGAGGGGAGGGAACAGACACCACATCTCCATATGACTACCTCAGTGACACCATTATGGAGTATACCGGGATGGGCGAAGTCTTCCTTGTAGGAGACTTCAATGCCCGGACTGAGAGCCACCAGTGTGATATCTATGACTTTGACGACCCTGAGATGCTTCGTACCATAGAGAATATGTCTACACTCAGAGCCTCAGCCGACACCGCCACACCCACCTCATACGGCAGATACCTACTCCAGATGGGAGCAGCACACCGTCTCATTATATATAATGGGATGGCGACCTGGCCCACCTCGGGTGGCCTCACCTGCATTCCACCCACGACACCACAGGGGGGTAGTGTGGTAGACTATGTTATCGGACCTCGGGAGGCGACACATCTCATCACTTCATTCACTATCCCACTCATACCGATTGGAGCTGACCACGCATATCTCGCCCTCTCCATAGGCGGCTAACCATGCATATCACACCACGTCACCATACAGCCACATGCCCATACCACCATTCACTTTAGACATGAGCTAGCACATATCTATAGCTCCCATGTTCGAGAGCGCATCTACTCCCTTCATCCCTCCGCCTCATTGGACACCCTCACCGCCCACTTCTCCTCGATCCTCCATACATCCGCTACTCTGAGCTTCCCATACACCACCCACAGCATCGCACATTCGACACGGCTGGGGCATACACCCCAGAATAGATGGTACGATGAGGAGTGTAGGCGACTATACCGACATCTCAGAGCACAGAGTATCTTGGGATCCATCACAGAGAGGGAGGAACGACGACAGATGCGAGCCCTCACACGCCGGAAGCGACGAGCTTTCGAGGAGAGACAGGAGGCAGAGTTGTTCGACCTTCTCAAGAGTAGGGATTGTGCCACCGCATGGAGGGCACTACGGGAGCCACGCCCACCTACACCCATAGCAGATCCTCAGACTTGGCACACCTACGCCCGGAGGTTATATGACATCCCAGGACAGCCACCATTGCCGATCCCTCCCACACCGCGTCTTGTGATATCCACCCTCTTCACGGCAGGCATGGTACGATAGGCCATCCATAGGCTACAGCATGGCCGTTCAGCAGATCACACGGGGCTACAGGGTGAGCACTTTATATACGCAGCAGATGTAGTTTCCCACCTCATCGCCCATCTCTTCAACGGTGCTTTGGTTGAGGGATTACCTGACTCGTGGACTATGCATACCTATCCATAAGTCCGGCGATATGATGGATCCAGGGAACTACAGGACTATTATGATAGCCCATATCCTGGCCAAGATCTATGGGGCAGTACTAGAGGCAGAGCTTAGTACACACGCTGAGGCAGCTGGGATCAGAGCACCTGGCCAGGGAGGCTTCCGCCGCACTTTCTCCACCATCGACCACATCTTCGTGCTTCGTTGCTTGATTGAGAGCGCGAAGGTGAGGAAGCACAGACTATATTGTTGCTTTGTCGATTTCCGCAAAGCCTTCGACATGGTCCCTCGAGAGAGACTACTACGGAGGCTCCAGGAGTTACAGCTTCCATCAGACATGCTATGGGCCATCCACGCTTTGTATGCACGAGTCACAGGCAGGGTACGCTGCCCCGGCGGTCTATCAGACAGCCTTGTTAGCACCATTGGTGTGAAACAAGGTTGCCCCCTCTCACCCACTCTCTTCGGTCTCTACATCGACGAGATCACGGAGTACATACAGCGAGCAGGAGGGAGAGGAGGAGACATCGGAGGTACGCCAGTACATATCCTATTATATGCTGATGACATTGTCCTGCTCTCAGAGTCACAGGAGGGGTTGCAGTCACATTTACAGGCGCTCGATACCTTTTGCATGGAGAGAGGACTCACAGTGAACCTTGGCAAGACCAAGGTCATGATCTTCCATACCTCCAGGACAGTACGCCATCGCGCCTCTTTCACAGCAGCTAGAGGACAGATAGAGGTAGTGGACTCCTACGTCTACCTAGGTATCACCTTCTCGGGCAGCACAGGGGTATTCTCCATGGCACAGGCTACGAGAGATAGATTGACGCGAGGTTATGCGGCACTTGTAGGATTGGAGAGACGCTTCTTTTAGACACATTTTCAGGAGCCCCGGACTAAGGGGTGGCTCTTTGACACTCTAGTGACATCCGCATTGATGTACGCAGCAGCAGTATGGACACCAGGGATCACAGAGGCGATGTGGACGCAGATTGAGAGGCCCCAGATCACCATGATATCACGCTTGCTGCGCAGCAAGCCCTCCGTTCCACATGACATTATACGAGCTGAGCTTGGCACACCACCGATGCTAGTGGAGGCCCTCTTCCAGTTG